>CANTUQ010000105.1:6765000-7150000 GCA_947683425.1 Excoecaria cochinchinensis
ATTTGCACCATTTTTTTAAAAATTAGGCAAGCTTTTTAGCAAAACATCACAAAATTTAACAATACTTTTAATGAAAATTTAATGAATATATATAATTTATCTTTAAGCACAAATTCACATCTTTAACTTTAATTTCATTAACCTAACATCAGTTCATCAAGAATTCATACACATAATTATTTAAAGTTCCAACATAATGTATGGAATAGTGCGAAATAATAATTTTGGCGCCAATATATAAAATTAAATATATTATATACCTTATTTAATTCTTAGTTAAACTTCCATAACTTCAATTTCAATTAAACACATCAATTAATTCAAACTAGTACACCTATAAAACCACATATAACATGAAAAATTAAAGTATATGTATCTACAAACCTCTTTCTCCTTAGCTCTTTTTCTATTCTTCTCTTTTTTTCTCTTTTCCTTTCTTTTTTCTTCATCTTTCTTATTGTTCTTCGCCTAGCCCAATTCATGGACAACAACTCCACTTAATTTTCATCCAATTATATCAAATTATACTTACACAATAATTGTATTCACTAAATTAAAAAAATTCAAACACTACACTTATTTGATGGATTTAATCTTCACTAATTCTCCGCTAATTTTTGATAAATCATTCACTTGGCACATACACATAGATAGGTGGGAGACTAGAATTGAGTGTAGGGATTAAATTGAGATAGAAATCAACTTGATTGAAGTGAAAATTGAAACAAAAATGGTGGGAATTTGGGAGAGTATGGTTCGACCACTACAAGGGAGGAGGAGATATGTGCATTTTTCATGAAAAATTTCACACGCTTCTACCCTTTTATATGTGCACAAATGGATGGTTAAAGTTAATTCTAAGACTATTTAATCTAGGGTCCATAATATGCCACTTGTCGTCCTCCCAAAGTTTCCAAATTTTCTTTTATTTAATTTTCATAAAAATATTTCCGTAAATATAGAAAAATATTTTTTTAAGCGTGTACAAAATTTCAAAACTGTTTGTTTCAGTGAATTTTTTTGGTTCGGCGCTAAATGTACCAATCCAATAATTCTTTTTTATCTCAATTTTATTTCCATTTTTTAATATAAAAATTAACATTCTATCATCTATATGGATCCCCATGGTCGAATTAATTTTCAAAGGTCTCTTATTAATTTTTTAGCCTTAGTCAAACCCTAGGTTAAAGTGTGCAATATTCACACCGAACTCGTTGCTTATTTTTATTTTTTACTTTTGAGACCCTTTTTTAACCTCTATTTCACCTTAAATTACATCCTCGAACTTTCAATAAATCATACTTCCTAGAGCTCAAAAAACGTGCATTATGGTCCAGGGTGGGATTGTTCATCCTAGGTGGCACTATTCACGGTCCAGAAAGTACTATTCATGAACTCAGAATTTTTGAGGCTTTAGATTTCTTCCCTACTAATTAAAATTTCATCTTCAAAATTTACCTGAGTTGAAAAGATATGGATATTATTATCTCATAGTCTCCTCTGGCTCCCACATGGTTTCGTTGACGGTGTGGCGAGTCCACTCAACTGTCTGATCTCCCTTGCAAGTATTTGAATTGGCTACTCATCATATGTTAGGTCAAGTTGTATCTACACTTCCCCTAGTTTAATGATGTGTGCTATATAAAAGATATCATGAATTCTGCTTAGCCCAAGTGGTAAAGCTAATCTGCAGGCTACTGGTTCACATGTTTCATAATTTCATATGAGCCAATAAATCTAGGGCTCAACTTACCTTTCTTGCCAATTCTCATTACTTTCCTCCAGGGTGACACTTTGATAAATATTTTTTCTCCAACTTTAAACTCTATATCTTTTCTCTTTAAGTCTGCATATAATTTCTAGCGGAAGCAAAGGAAGCAGCAGTGATAACGGGGGCAATGATAGAGTAGCAGAAGTCTCAGCTACCGAAATGGCTCCTAAACACCTCACTATCTCAGGCAGACCATTATTTTGGCACTTCACCCGTTTCATCAACAAAGGAAAGTTACAACCCTTGCCAGCTGGGCCTGGCCCAAGCCAAGGACAGTCTAGACATAGAACAGACTGGTATTGTGCATATCACCAGTACACAGGGCACAGAACAGACTATTGTTGTCCTCTGAGAGATCGTATTCAAGCATTAATGTCTGATCCAGAAGAGCAAAAGGAGTAGAGGAAGACAAATTGAGTATCTAAGTGGAGGATGAAGGTGGTTCCCGCAGATGGTGATGAACCGTTGGCCGAAATAGCTCTGCCGATGGAAACCGAAAGAAGATAGCTATTCAGATGTTCTTCTTGTCCTAGAACTATTAGATGATGACATTTTTAATTCTGGTTTTTGTTAAATGAAGTGAATATTTTTTGCTTATTTGTATGATATTTCTAATAATTTCATTCCTTATGATCACGATGTATCCATTCATTTTGACATTAACCCAATTAATACGACTCCATCTAGTCTCGGAACTTTAGGGAATCCAAACAAAATCTTGATAGCATCTGATATAACTCTTAAAGAGAGGATAATTTTGAGAGATAATAGAAAAAAGAGCCTTTGCCTGGACCTGGTGTGACATGCTGAAAATTAACAAGGGCGTTCTTGAGATCAGTACTACTTCCACGTGCCAACATGATGACGAACCAAATTTTGAAAGCCATTTCTTTGCATCCACAACATCTGAGCTACATATGGTGCTGCCGAATAAAATCAAACTTCGAAAGCTACATCAGGAGTTAGGCGAATGAAACTCAAGACCTTCATGAGGAAGACATAACTCATCAGAACCAAACAATGTGAACCCTTTCCTCTCAACCATTTGAAATGTGTACCCCAAGACCAATTACGATCGACTCTTAACTATCCAGAACCTTTATAGCCCAAAATTCTTGCTGAAATGCAACACCCAACTAGATTGAACAACGATGGTCCCAATGGTTAAAAAGAAAAGTGCGTGTATGTGTAAACTTCAGGATTCGAACGAAGCTTTCTAAAAGAAAATTGGGAAGCCAAAAAAAAATAATAAATAATAAATAAAATAATAAAAAAATAAAAAATAAAAAAATAGAAAGGAGAGAATTGATCAGGGGGCAAGGGAATGCTATTTGGGGGCAAGCTTTGCTCAAATCCCGTTAGTCTACACGTATCTGCATTTTGCCATTCTTCTTAGCCACTGAAAAGGACCTAAAAGACTAATTCACAAACCATCCATCCAATCCTGGCCGTTGAAAGCCATTTCGGAGCTTAAACAACCAAAACCGATAAAAGTACCCCAGATCATCCAAGCCCAACCTGTCACCCTATCTCAACCATTGAAAGGCCATCCCAGGGTTCGAACCGCCAAAGCTAATAAAAGCCAAGTGTGAGATTTCACATTCAAGCCCCAAATAAGGAACCCATCACCTCAACCAGTCTGCACAAGGGCTAAGACCAAGACTTCGATACCAAGAGGAACCACTCTCAGAAGCGGCAGTCTCCTCGGCTAACGAAGATGAAAGCGAATTCAACCAACACTGATGAACTGAAGGAGGGTCCATGGCAGAGGCTAAATAAAGAATAAAAAAAAAAAGAGAGAAAGTATTCAATCAAGAAAACCCGCGAGGGCTGATTGATAACAGGAGTTTGATGCACTCAAGATCTATCTCGAGATTAGATGAGGCCTCATATTTTTTCGAGTTAATGCCAAATAGTGATCATGTGTTATGAAATCAGATTGACATATATATACATTTATGCAAAGATGTATTGGTATGACCAGAGCAGTTCATCTTGCACACTCAAAGTTGTCCGGGTCCGGCATAAAACCAGCACATTATTACTAACTACCTTCTGCCCATCTCGCCACTCAGGCATTTCAGCCAACTCATCTTGCTACCTACTGTGAAGCCAATCCTACAGCACCTTCCCGATAAAGAACCAAGCTCATACAACCATAATCTGAGACATAAGCACAGGCCAATCATACCCGAAAGATCTTTCGCAACAACTCCAACTTCTCTCACACCAAAAAAAAAAGAGGCCGTTAGAGATGAAAACTGTGACTGGCACTCTAAGCAAAAGTTAGGCCAAAGGGCAGGGTGAAAACCTGGGAACAGGCGGTCTGCCCTACAAAAAATGAAATAAATAAAAGCCGCTGGATTGGGTTGGATCCATTCCAGGCAAAAAATAAGGCACAGGGTTATGTGAAAATCCGACAAGGACGCATCTCCCGCTAAAAAAAGCTAGTGTGAAAATCCACAAGGGATGTACTACCTTCAAAAAATGACTACAGGTATCAGAGGAGAACTTTATAATCCCCCAGAGGCATGAAATTCAAAAGCAATTCCAGGGGGCACTGATCCTGCTGCAAATTACGACCAAACCAGCTGTCGCCTCCAAAATCCACTTAGACGAATTCGTGTCCTGCATTCCTGCATACATATGCATCTCACGTGCATGCTCACACCCTTTTCCTGTATATTTTGCTTTCTAAGTCTTGCAAAAAAGAGAATTAACGCCAACGCCAATGAAAGGGTAAGCGACAACATCAATCAAAACATCGATTCAATCCAAACAAACAATTAGCCAAAGACCTCCCAGGGGGCACTGCTTCAAATCTCAGAATGGTTTGCACGATGGCGGCACTACTACTCCACGAAGGGTTTGCACGACCATGGTACTACCACTTCAGAATAGTTTGCACGATGACGGCACTACTACTCCACGGAGGGTTTGCACGATCACGGTACTACTGCTTCAAATCTCAGAAGGGTTTGCACGATGGCGGCACTATCATTCTATGGAAGGTTTGCACGACCACGGTACTATCACTTCAGAACGGTTTGCATGATAATGGCACTACTACTCAACGGAGGGTTTGCATGATCACGGTACTACTGCTTCCAATCTCAGAAGGGTTTGCACGATGACGACAATACTACTCCACGGAGGGTTTGCACGATCACGGTACTACTGCTTCAAATCTCAGAAGGGTTTGCACGATGGCGGCACTATCATTCTATAGAAGGTTTGCATAACCACTGTACTATCACTTCAGAATGGTTTGCACGATGATGGCACTGCTACTCCACGGAGGGTTTGCATGATCACGGTACTACTGCTTTAAATCTCAGAAGGGTTTGCACGATGGCGGCACTATCATTTTACGGAAGGTTTGCACGACCACGATACTACCACTTCAAAACGGTTTGCATGATGACGGCACTACTACTCCACGGAGGGTTTGCACGATCACGGTACTACTGCTTCGAATCTCAGAAGGGTTTGCACGATGGCGGCACTATCATTCTACGGAAGGTTTGCACGACCACGGTACTACCACTTCAGAAGGGTTTGCATGATGGCGGCACTATCATTCTACAAAAGGATTGCACGACCACGGTACTACCACTTCCGAACGGTTTGCATGATGACGGCACTACTACTCCACGGAGGGTTTGCACGATCACGGTACTACCACTTCAAAACGGTTTGCACGATAGCGGCACTATGATCCTACGGAAGGTTTGCACGATCACGACACTACCACTTAAAAAAAAAAAGAAAGAAAGAAGACGACACGCCAACAACATGGTGACAACCACTCCAACAACACCCTCCAGTCTGGGAAAGCGACCGCCTCAGGTACGTGTCTCTTCCCTTCTTTTCTGAATTTTGGCTCACCCAGAGACCCAAGTTCTAGGTTCCCCAAAATTGTGGGCAACTGTAGACACCGGGTCCTGAGGCGGTCCAAGATCAGGATTACCTGATAATAAAAAGGATACTTGCCACAAATAAAGGTGTAAAAAATGATATTTCCCTTGTCGAGACCCTCATTGTTTTTAAATAAAAAATAAACAAATAAATATATATAAAAAAATATATTATCATAAAAAAATTAATTAAATTAATTTTAAAAATAATATTATTAGGAAGTGTTATTTTTTTATATATTTAAAAGATAAAAAAAGAGAAGAATTAATTAATTTAATTGGGAAAAAAAAGATTTAAGAAAAAAGAATTTAAAAGTTTTAAAAAATAAAAAATATGTGTGGAAGGGATTAAAAGTGGCCATCCACGGCCACTTAGTGGCCGCGTGATGGCCACTTAGTGGTTGCGTGATGGCCACTTTGCAAAGTGGCCATCACGTGGCCACTTTGCAAAGTGGCCATCTAAGTGGCCTCATCCTGCGCGCGCATTTTCCTCCCTCCACGCGGGCATGTTTGCCCACCCAGTTCAACTGCATTTTCTGTGTCTCAGTCAATTTTGACCGCTAATTTTTTTCCTTTTCTGTGCAATTTTCGGGAAGAAAAATTAAAAGAATAAATTGTCTTTTTTTATTTTGGGACAACCCAGCAAATTAAAAAAAATGGGTTTCATTTTGGGGAGCTGCATTTTGGATTCAAAAAAAAAAGACTTGGTTTGCTCTCAACCAAGAACAGCAGCCAACGTTTTCTCTAGAGCAAAAATCAAAGTTTCAATTTTTCTTTTTCACTTTCTCTTCAAGAGCAATTCATTTCTTGGGGGATTTGAGCTTGGAAAATTAATTTTTTTTGCTCAATCATCCACCAAAAATATTCTTTATCAAAATATTCTCTTGTGATAATTTATTTTAAAGTATCAATTTTTACATTTTCTTCAAGTGTTCATCACCACAAATTCGACAAGGAAAACAAATCGAGACACCGTTTCTCCGATCTATAAAATTCTGAGGGTAAACACTTGAGACCGTTCTCATTTATTTATTTTCTCCTGTATATTATTCATCATTATTAATATTTTTTGCCTTTTGCCATTGATATCATATTTACTGTCTAACATTTTGATGTTGCTCTTCACTGTTGATGTTCTTGTCTAGTTACTTATTTAATCTTCTTGTGTTTTGCTTTAATTTAGTTTTTATGACTTTAGCCTTTTATTTGTTGCCGCCAGTTTCCTCTTTCTTTCATTTATTATTATTATTATTATTATTATTATTATTATTATTATGTTTGTGTTCATGTTTATGCTCATGCTATTTTTTGTTATTATTGTTATTATTATTATTATTATTATTATTATTATTATTATTATTATCACTGCCCTACTGCCTTCACTGTTGCTATTATTATTTATTATTATGATTTCATTATGCTATTATCACTATCATTATATTTATTATTATTATTATCATGCTTATTTACGTTATACTCATTATTGTGTATTATCCTTGCACATTATTATTATTATTATTATTATTATTATTATTATTATTATTATTGTTATTATGTTATTATTACTAGTATTGTTTTGTTGTGTTGCATCATTATTATTATCGTTATTACCATTATTTATTATTGTGCCCAACATTCATTTTATCTTCATTTGATTAATTTTTTAGAATTGTTACTAACATCTTTAATATTATTTTCCTGTCTAAGATTTAAATTTGAATCGGGTTATGTGAGCGTCCCCGTGACCCGGATGCGACATGCGGACCAACACTTCGGTTTGGTGAGACCTTTTCAACCTTCTTTCTATATGTTTTGTGTTTATTCGCAAATATTTATTTATGCACGCGTGGGATAAAAAATCACAAAAATATTTCTATAATTGAATTGAAATTTTTACTAATAAAATTGGGACCAATGTCCCTTATTTTAGCCCAACAATAAAAACATAACAATTAAAACGAAGAGTCAATTTTCTCCAAAAATGGGATCACTCATCCCCGTTTTCATCAAACAGCCAAAATGACTCTTCGAACCCTCTTTAAATAAATGCGAAGGAACCAATGTTCCCAAACCTTCAAATAGGCACGAAGGAACCAATGTTCCTAAAATAATGCCCCGATTTATGTATGTCCTTTTATTCTGATCTTGTGTGAGTGTTTTAAATTTATGTTCATTTCTTTTTGGGCCCTTGTAATTAATTTTGGGGCAACTTTATTTATTTTTGAGGGATTGTATTCCGTCCCCATTCACATCTTCAATCTCCTTTTATTGGGGTTGTATTCCGCCCCCATTTCTCTTGTAATTGTGTGCTTGCGTGTTTATCGCTTTCTTTTATCGCTTTATTTATTGCTTTCCTTTTACCGCTTTTGGATGCTTGAGATGCGCTTTTATTTTTAATGCATTGATCATGTGAGATAAGAGATATAATTTTAAGGGGTTAAAAACTCATTTATAATTAATCAAAGCATAAATACGAGTGAAGTTCCAAACACCAATCTCTTGTCTAGACCATTAAGAGGTTAGAATCTTTTCCCAATTTCTTGTAAATTGGGTGGCGACTCCATGATACCTCAAAGGTACCTATAGGCGACGTGAGGCTAGGTGGTTCTTCTCAATGTTCTATTGGGAGGAATACACCCATGATGTCTCGTGGTGCCCATGATCAAAAGGCGCAGACCAATCCCTCAAATCCCAAAGGCGAATTTAACAGCGAGGGCCCTTGCTGGGTTCCGGCGCATGTCACAATTGGATAAGAGAGGTTATACTATCGATTTTCCACCGGGCACCATGCGCGTCTATCGGGTTCCCTGTTAACCCATAGATCAAGCCCGCCTAGGGAAGAGACCGCACGACCTTATGTGTGGGAGAGATAAGGTTGAAAGAATCTACTTGCTTGCATGTGGTTGTAGATGTTGCACAGCATGCTAATGTATCGCGTGTCATTCATGCATGTTAAAAGAAAAAAAAATAAAAAAAATATATACATTTCCTTCTTGTGTGTGTATAGCCTTTTGTTTGCATATTATTTTTCACATGTACATATCATCCGGTGTATAATTTTTATTTCTTTTTTTCATGCATCACATGTGTCATTGTAATCCCTAGATCTTTCAGTCATTGATGACCATTTGCATAGCACGATCATGCATTGCATGTCATTCATGTATAAGAAAAAACATGTGCATTTCATTTCGCATGTGTACATTCTATTATATGCATATAATCTTTACACATACATATCACCTTGTGCATAAATTTGTTCCATACATTGCCTACATCATTCTAACCTCTTTGATCTTTTCAGCCATTTTATGCCATTTATTGCAAAACACGACCATGCATAGCATGTTATTCATACATCATTCTAACTCCTTGCCTTTCAGCCACTGTAGACCATTTGCTTGGGTCATTTAGGGATTTAGATAATTGTCTGACGAGTGATCAGAGTTTGGGTTGGCTAACAAAGATTTGGTATCCTTGCTAGAGCGTCCGAAGATATTAGAAATGGCTGGCCCTTCACAACAGACTGAAGAGATTCGTGCTCTAATTATCCAGGAGATGGATAGAAGGTTCAAAGAGCTTGAGAAAAGGATATTGGCCCCGGTTAAGGAAAGGATAGATGCCATGGCACTCATTCTCTAAGCTCAACTTATGGCGACCACTACCCTTAACCAAGTAGAGCCAACCATGGTCAAGAAGGCTCGTACGGAGACAGTTGCAGTACCTCCTTTTCCTTTTGAACCCAGAGCCAAAGTGCCCTTTATTTAGCCAGTCGAGCAAGGAAGAGACAAGAAGCTTGCTCTAGAGCACGACTGTATTCCTAAAAAGGAAGACATTTCAGCAGTGATGTAAGCTCTGAATAGTAAACAGTCAAGGGCAGGATATGATTTAAGGTCAGGCTCAGGTCCGCACTTAGGTGAAACATTGGAGGGGTCTTTGATGCGGTTACAAGAACAAGTAAGAAGGGCAGAAGGAATAGAGCCTTCACAATCAATAGATATCCCTAGGTCCTCAGGCACAAAAAAAGAGACAGCTGATCTTGAAAAAGAAATTATGAAGTCTAAGCTTACAACTACCTGAGTGCCTTTCAGTAAAACTGTTACTTATCCTGAAAGTCTAAGAGTGGGTTGTTATGATAATAGCAGTGGTGCTCGAAGGACAGGAAAAGCGCCAACCATAGAAGTGAATCGAAGGCATTTTTCTAATTTAGGCAGATCCTTATCCTGGGTCCTTAAAAAGCTAATGAAAGAAGGGATGCTACAGCTATTACCGGCCAGGCCAGCCAGAAATTAGTATTGTACCTTCCACCAGCACACTGGGCATACCATAGACAATTGCAAGGCCTTGAGACATGCCATTCAAGATCTGATTGATTCCAAGCAGATCTCTAACCCAGAAAAGCGAGAGGGAAAGAATAAGACGGATTAAGTGCCTAAGTGGAAGGGGAAGACGGTTCTTAAGGTTGATAATGAACCATAGACGACAACATCCGTGTTAGCAGTAGAGGAAGATGTTAACTATTTAGATGTTCTTTTTATTTTTAAACTATTTAATAATGACATTTTTAACTCTAGTTTCATTAATATGATGAACATTTTTGTTTACTTATGTGATATTTCTTATGATTTCACTATGCATAATCATGAGCATGACTCATCCCTATTTGATGTTGATTTAATTGATGTTACTTCATTTAATCTCAGAACTTTGGAAAACCCAAAGAAAATCTTGATAGCATCTAATATAACTCCTGAAGAGAGATCAAAACTTGAGAGAAATTCAAGAAAATATGAAAAAGTCTTTGCTTGAACCTATGAAGACATGCTAAGGGTTGATCATGAAATCGCTAAGCACACCATTCCAACATATCCGAATCATGGACCAGCCAAGTAGAATCCCTAAAGACTTAGGCTAGAATGGGCAGAAAAGGTTGGATCAACGAGCAAAGATAAAGCCAAAATTTCTTATCGAAGTTCAACACCCAACTTAGTTGGTCAGCGTCATCCCAATAGTCAAGAAGAGCAAAAAAGTATGGGTTATCAGCATTTAAACAAAGCTTGCCCGAAAAAAAAAGAAGAACATAAAAAACACAAAAAAAAACATAATGAAAAAAAGAGGGAGAAGGAAGGAAAAGAATCAATATGTAGATCTGGCCAAATGAAGAAAAAAAGAGAGAAACTGTCGATATGGGGCAAAGGGAAGTCATCTTGGGGGCAAGCTTTGTTCAAATCCTGTTGATCTACACATGCCCATACTTTACCATTTTTCTTGACCCCCGAAAAGGTTCTATTGACTTACAATGGATACGAGTTGCTCGAGCTTGGAAATATACATCATAGGGGAGGTGCGCCCTACGACATCCAATGGACAGGGTCATCGAAAGGAATCCGACATGTCAATATGGTCTCCTGCGCCATGCAGGGTTCAAGGATGGAAGGACAATTTATAGATAATGCTAGGGAGTTTCTCTAGAGGTATGATGTTAAAAATCACAAGTCCACTCTGTATTGCCCCCAAACCAATAGGGCAGGAGAGGCTGCTAACAAGAAGATCTTGATCAAGATGGCTCGAAACTGCAAGGATTGGGCAGAGAAATGGCCTTTTGCACTTTGAGGCTGGAGAACCACCATCGAAACCTCTACAAGAGTCGCCTCCTAGTTCTCAATACATAGGGTAGAAACAGTATGGCCGATCAAAATAGAGCTCAAATCTTTAAGAACAGTCATGAAAGCCCAAATTTTGGAAGCCGATGGGGCACAGCAACGGCAGCAGCAATTGAATAAGTCAGACAAGGATAGGTCACGGGGTTATCGCCATGGTCAGATCTATCAGAAAACATTCTGCCTGATCATTTGGAAAGACGGCCAGAAAGCATCGGATGAAAGAGGGAGATTCAATTGTCAAGCAAATGAGACCATGTGTTTCAGGCATACAGGATAGGTTTAGGCTAACGTGAGAGGACCCCTTGTTCTTCAGAGATTATATCCAAGATAGCAGCAATAGGCAGCGATGAAGATGGCTTCAAGAATCGATCAACGTCGACAAACTCAAGAGAGTCCATGGCTAAAGACTTAAAAATCAAAAGAAGACAATAAAAGGCCCGCGGGTCGAAAATCGAAAAAAAGGCGGCCTTGCTAAAAATGGGCACCTCGTTAGGGTGAAAACCGAAAAAAGGCACCCCGGGCAAAAATTAGAGGCTTGAGAGAAAATTTCCAATTAAAAAAACCCGAGAGGGCTGATTGGAGATAGGAGTTTGATGCTTATAAGATCTACTCTGAGATTAGATGTAGTTATGCATTTTGAATTGATGTTAGATAATGATCATGTATAGAGAAATCATATTGAAATGTACACAATCTTTGCAAATATGTGTGTTCATTGTTTCTAGTTCATTTATAAAAAGAGAAATGTTGTTCATTGCTGAATGTATGAAATCTAAATGACTACACTCTGCTACTGCTCTCACCATCCAGATGTCTAAGTCAATGAGTTATATTATCCACTGCGAGACTAATTACCTACGTCTTGAATGCATTAGTGGGAGTAAAGGAACAATCCCCGATCTATGGTATAATAGTCTTCACCAGTAGCTTGCCTAGAGGCTATAATGTATAGAGGTAAAAGCTAAAGCTAAAGGTCCACCTTGGAAAGATAGGGATGCCTCATTACATCCTTAATCCCTCTGAACTATCGAGCATAATGGGTGGTAATGTAAAAAGCAGCCCCATGAAGCCCTAAAGAACCCGATCCTCATCTGCTACCTCACCCAATCTAGCAACACATTCATCAAGGGAGGCCATGGAATGCAGCCGATGCCTAGGGAGTAGATGCCTCAGTGAATAACTGCTGATTACTCTAAGAAGGGGCTTTGATAGTAGCTTCAACTTTTCTTACAGCCGTACTGGAAAGGCAGAAGAGTCTAAAAAAAAAAAAGAGGCCGTTAGAGATGAAAATCGTGACTGTCTCTCTAAGCAAAAATTAGGCCAAAGGGCAGGGTGAAAACCTGGGAACAGGCAGTCTGTCCTTCAATAAAAAATGAAAAAAAGTCGCTAGAGTGGGTTGGGTCCATTCCAGGCAAAAATTAGGCACAGGGTTATGTGAAAATCTCTAAAGGGACGGATTTCCCGCTAAGAAAAGTTAGTGTGAAAATCCACAAGGGACGCACTACCTTTAAAACAATGAATTTTGAAGCTTGGAGTGATAAGGCAGCGTTACTCCGAATAACTTCCCTTTAGGCAGGTAGTGCATAATGCAGAACTTGATTCAGAGTCATGGGGGCAAAATGCTCGTTGACCGGGGGGCAAAGATATGTACGGGTCAGTTCTCCTTGAAAAGATTATGGGTCAGAGTCCGTAAAGCCAAGACAACTGTCACACCCCGACCCATAACATGGAGACTTCTACCCCGATTACGGAGGGAGAAGGGTCCCGATAGATAGGAGTGTCACATCCCACTAGTGCAACCATATCAACATCGTGTACACACTAAAATAACAGAAATACAATAATACTTTGAAAGAAAGAAAAGTGATATTGAACAGAATAGATACTTTTATTTAGGTACATAAAAGAGGTCTCTACATATTACAAAAGATTACAAAAACAAAACAAATATACAAAAGCCCAAGATGTACTGTTCCGACGGGCCAACAAAACATTATATCTGTTACAAAAGAAAGAAAAGCCTATACTACAAAACTCTGGACTTTAGTTGCGTTGGCCTTCCTGATGCGACACGCCCAAACTACGCGTACCAAGACCTTCCACACCTGCACGGATAAACACCCGTGCTAAGCGAAATCGCTTAGTGGGGAACACAAAAATGCATAACCGCCACTCACAGTGACGATAACAGAAAACACATGATAATGGTATAATTATAGATATAACATCATACATAGTTAATCCAATCATACATCATTAGTTAAGAGTTCACAATACATATATATATATCATCCGGAATTCATGCACAAAAGCACATTAACACCTTAGCACCTGCGTAATCAAAATGAGTGGATAACGAGTACACATAGATACCTGAGGCTACCGATATCGTATCATGAACACATAGATACCCGAAGGTATCAAAACGTTCTTTTGATTTTTGTTCCATTTGTATTCACATAGAATCTTAAGAAAGATTCGAGCAGAAGGATCGCGAAGATCCGATCGGGGGACCTGATCAGGGTCCAAAAGCGTACACATAGCTGCAGCAACACATAGCTCTATTAGGCATGCCTAACTATCCACTTATCCGACATTAACAGGTTACACGGAAGTTCATTAAGTTAACATACATGTTATTCCTTTAAATAAGTGGTCAAGGCTTTAATGAAAGAGTGCATGCAAAAGAAATCAACTCATCACGCAAAAAGGAAAAGAAACCAAATTTGGAAGTTACGCCTGTCGCGCTCGCGACAGAAGCCAAAATACACCTCCCCGCCTCGCCTCGCGGTCGCGAGTGGCCTCGCGCTCGCGAGAGGGCGTGGGTGCTGCTCTCTGTCGCGCTCGCGACAGAAGAGAGCCCTGCACATGCTCGGGGATCGAGCACCCTGTCGCGCTCGTGACAGAGAGCTCCCTGTCGAGCTCCTCAGCGTGATACCTCTCGCACCGGCGCGAGGGCTGAAACCTCCGCGCTCTGTCGCGCTCGCGACAGTGTCGCGATCGCGATAGATACGGGTTTTTCAGCTCTTACGCCCAAAATCTGCAGAAATCTCACACTAAACACATTCAAACTTCCAAAATTGATTCTAAACCTCAAAATTAAACAACACAAGCATCAACAACTAATAATACAATTAAAAGCCCAGCTTTATCACCATTTATCTCAATTAAATCAAGCCAAATACATGCCCAATTCCACGAAATCTCAAAATAGCAAATTTAACAACAATTGCAACTATCCACATGATTTCTTGCAAATTCTTCAAACAATACACATCCTCTCGCATCACATATCATGCTTAGTTCAATTTAAGCTATACTTACACAACTCATGACCCCAATCAAAGCAAAATGCAAATATCTAACTCAAATTATAAATATATATATATACAAAAGCCAAACGTTCCCAAACCTGATCTCCCTTGCTCCTACTCGTGAGCTCTGCTCCCGCTAGCTATTTCTTTCCCTTTCGCCGGTCTAGGAGACTCCTCTGAACCACAAACCCACAACAACCAAGATCAATTCTATATCAACCCACATATACATATACAAATACTTAAAACCTAGAGAAGAGGAAGAAGAATCTAAGACATCACAAATCCATACTCACCTTTGAGCCTAAAACCACAAACCAAACAACTCAAATACTCAAGGAAAGGAGAGGGAGCAAGATTGTGCAAAGAAAAAGGAAGAACGAAGAAGAAGAAAAGAGGACGGCGTGAGGAAGGGAAGAGGAACGGGAATCAAAGGGAAAAAGGCTGTCTTTTCTCTCTCTCTCCCAATTAAAGTCATCCTTATCTCTAAACCACATGTCACTCTCCCATAGGACAATTACCCCATAGCACACCCTACTCCCATACACTAATTCACACACAAGCCTTTCCCTTACTCACATCCTACTTTCATACACTAACTCACACACTAACCTATCTCCTCGTCTCATACTAACACATATACAAACACATAATTAAAATAAATAATCAAGACAAATAGCACACACATGCAACATATAAAATACACACATACAGACACGGACAGGCTCAAACTACTGGGGTGGTTTTGGGGTGTTACAATACTCCCCCACTTAACAGAATTTCGTCCTCGAAATTCTCACCTGTTCCGAATAACTGAGGATATTGTAATCTCATAGCTTTCTCTGGTTCCCATGTAGCTTCCTCAATACCGTGATGTTGCCATAAGACCTTGACCAATGGTATCTGCTTATTCCGGAGCTGTCTGATTTCCTTATCTAAGATCCTTTTTGGTTTTTCATCATAAGAAAAGTCTGGCTGAACTCGAATATCTTGCACTGGTAATACATGCGAAGGGTCAGACCGATATCTCCGAAGCATAGATACATGGAAAATATCATGTAATTTAGCTAGCTCCATAGGCAAAGCTAACTGATACGCTACTGGACCTACTTTTCTTAGGATCTCATATGGTCCAATAAAGCGTGGGCTTAGCTTGCCTTTTCTTCCAAAACGGAGAACCTTCCGCCACGGTGACACTTTCAAGAAAATCTTATCACCCACTTCATACTGAATATCTCTGCGCTTCAGGTTAGCGTAAGAACGTTGTCGGTCCTTAGCTGCTTTCAAGTTCTGTTGCACAACCTTTACTTTTTCTTCGGTATCCCGCACTATATCCGGACCTATCATAGCCTTTTCTGATAGTTCAGTCCAACATACTGGTGTTCTACATTTTTGTCCATACAATACTTCGTAAGGGGCCATACCAATGCTCACCTGATAGCTGTTATTATATGCGAATTCCATCAAAGACACATACCGATCCCAGCTTCCCGAGACTCTAAAGCACAACCCCGTAGCATATCTTCCAAAACTTGAATAACCCTCTCTGATTGACCATCGGTCTGTGGATGGAAAGCGGTGCTGAAATTTAACCGAGTTCCCAAAGCCGCCTGAAGCTCTTTCCAAAACTTGGATGTAAAACGCGGATCTCGGTCAGATACAATGGATAATAGAATCCCATGTAATCGAACTATCTCATTTACATAAAGTTCCGCTAACTTGTCCATAGAATAATCCAACCGCACTGGCAGAAAATGCGCGGACTTCGACAATCGATCCACTATAACCCACACTGAATCATTCTTATGCTGAGTCATAGGCAAGCCAGATATAAAATCCATCGTGATGTCATCCCACTTCCATTGAGGAATGGGTAAGGGATGAAGCAATCCCGATGGCACTTGATGCTCGGTTTTCACTTGCTGACAGGTGAGACACCTTGAAACAAATTCTGTGATATCTCTTTTCATGCCTGGCCACCAGTAAAATTGTTTCAGATCTTGATACATTTTGTCCCCACCAGGATGCATAGTAAAGACTGATGAGTGAGCTTCTTGCAACAGCTTCTTCCTTAACTCGTCCACATTAGGTACACATAACCGATTACTGTGTCTAAGCACTCCTTCACCGTCTATCAAGTATTCAATTCGCTTGCCCTCTTTCACTGCTTGACAAACACGCTGTAGCACATGGTCATCTAACTGTGCCTTCGCAATCTCCGACCTCAAACTTGGCTTAACTTTAAGCCGAGCAATCAGAGCACCTTCAGAATCAAATCTCCATCTGCCTCGGCTAGCCAATAACGTAGACAAAGACTTCCTACTGAGAGCATCCGCCACTACATTAGCTTTACCCGGATGGTAGTTAATAATACAATCATAATCCTTGAATAGCTCTAACCATCTCCGCTGCCTCAAATTCAACTCCTTCTGTGCTAACAAATATTTAAGACTCTTGTGATCAGTAAAAATCCTGCACGTCTCCCCATATAAGTAGTGCCGCCATACTTTAAGCGTAAACACTACCGCTGCTAACTCCAAATTGTGAGTCGGGTAGTTCCGCTCATGAGGCTTCAACTGTCTCGATGCATAAGCTACAACTTTATCCCCTTGCATCAGAACACAACCTAAGCCAACTCCTGAAGCATCATTGTACATAGTGTACTCTTTACCCGAAACCGGCTGTGTGAGTACAGGAGCTTTAACCAACAATTCTTTTAAACGATCAAAACTGGCTTGACATTTCTCAGACCATACAAACTTGACTTCCTTCCGGAGTAGCCTGGTCAAAGGAGAGGCTAACACTGAAAACCCCTGAACGAACCGTCGATAATACCCTGCTAAACCCAAAAAACTTCTCACCTCTGGCACACTCTTCGGAGGCATCCAATTAACAATTGCTTCAATTTTACTTGGATCAACATGTACACCCTCTGCTGACACCACATGTCCAAGGAAAGCCACTTCTTTCAACCAAAACTCACACTTACTGAGTTTTGCATACAGTTGATGATCTCTTAACATTTGCAACACCAGCCTAAGATGTTCCTTATGCTCTTTTCGGTCTCTGGAGTACACCAAAATGTCATCAATAAATACCATGACAAACTTGTCTAGATACGGTCGAAAAACTCGGTTCATCAGATCCATAAAGGCTGCGGGCGCGTTGGTCAAACCAAAAGGCATCACTAGAAATTCATAATGACCATAACGCGTCCGGAAAGCCGTCTTTGCCACATCTGCTTCTTTAACCCCAAACTGGTAATAGCCTGATCTCAGGTCTATCTTAGAGAATACCCCAGCTCCTCTCAACTGATCAAAAAGGTCTTCAATCCTCGGCAGTGGATACTTATTCTTGATAGTCACTTTATTAAGCTGTCGATAATCAATGCACATCCGTAGGGTTCCATCCTTCTTCTTGACAAACAGCACTGGAGCGCCCCATGGCGATACACTAGGCCGAATGAATCCTTTGTCTAACAACTCCTGTAACTGACCCTTCAATTCTTTCAATTCCACTGGAGCCATTCGATAAGGGGCCTTAGAAATCGGAGCTGTCCCTGGGACAATTTCTACTGACAATTCAACCTCTCTCTCGGGAGGTAATCCCGGTAGTTCCTCTGGAAAAACATCTACAAAATCTCTTACAATAGGAATGTCTTGAATCTTAACTTGTCCTCTCCGAGAGTCCAAAACCACAGCCAGGAACGCTTCACAACCCTTCATTATAAATCTTCTGGTTTCCATAGCCGACACCACATTATGCAGAGAACTGCTCCCAATTCCCTTCACAACAACAGACATTTGGTCTTTATCCTTCAAAACCACCACTTTCCTATGACAATCCACTACCGCGCGGTGCTTATCCAACCAATCCATCCCCAGAATAATATCAAACTCATGGAACGGCAAGCAGATCAAATCCACCATAAACTCTGTACCCTGAATCTTTAAGGGACACTTCCGACACACCCGATTAACCATAACACTCTGACCCAATGGACTAGATACACAAATCTCATATTCCATCTTCTCCTCATTTCCCAATTTATCCCATAGCTTGCCAGAACACACATAAGAATGGGTAGAGCCCGGGTCAATCAAAGCATAAACTTCAGAATCAAACAAAGAGAACTTACCGTCAATCACTTCGGGAGCATTCTGTTCCTCTCGGGCCTTCATAGCATAGGCCCTGCCAGTTGTCGGGACAGGGCGATCTACTGATTCTTAGGGTTCTCTCTCTCGGGGCCGTCCACCCCGACCTCTACCTCTACCCCGATTACGGCTTCCTTGGGGTGCATTGGATCCAGCTCGACTAGCTTCCTGCTGTCCTGATGGATCTCCATACCGACTCGGACAATTTGCAAGAAAATGGTCCGTAGAACCACATCTGAAACAACCTCCTGTTAACCATCGACACTCACCCCAATGTTGTTTGTTACAATGAGTACATCTGGGAGTGCCATCTCCTCTACCTGTGCCCGATCCCCTAGAAGAACCCTGTCTCCTCCCTCTAGGGGCCGGACTCACTGCAGACTCATAAGCAAGGTTTCCCTGCGATTCCCTCGGCCTCTTGCCTGAAGAAGAACCACCTCTTGCAGACTTCCTTCTTTGAGCTTTCTCTCTCAGAATATTCTCAGAACGCTCTGCCCTCAAGGCTGCTTGAACTAACTGATAGTACCTCACATTTGGAGCCGACATCAAAGAGATTAACATCACCTTCAGAGACTCATTCAAGCCTGATTCAAAATGCTGACATCTGAACTCATCGGTGAGAACCCTTGGCAGTGCATACTTACTGAGCTTGTTAAACTCATTTTCATATTTGGCCACAGACATTGTTCTTTGCTTGAGAGTTAGAAACTGTGCCCACTTGGCCTCCTTATATGCTTTAGTTACATACCGGTTCTGGAACTCACTCTCGAAAAATTCCCATGTAATCGGTTCAGGAACCTGCGGTTGACTAACCACTAGCCTCCACCAATCATAAGCAGAGCCTTGCAACAAAGACAGTGCACACTCCACTTCTTGCTCTGGTGGACATCTTATCTCCCTAAGTACTCTGGACGTCTTCTCTATCCACATCTCTGCCTTATTAGATTCATCTATGCCAGTACCAAAGAAATCCTCTGCACCATGCTTTCTTAACTTCTCAATAGGTGCACTTGGTGCTGTTACCCTTTCAAGTACCCTCGTCACATTCTGAAGCATCACCTCCAACGGTCCCATAGGCACCTCAGGTCGCCCCCTAGGAGGTTGAGCCGGACCAGAAACTGAGGGATCTTGCTCTTGGGGATTAGCACTTTCCGCTGACCCCTCAAGTGATCCACGAGCGGACTCCATAACTACAAAACATAAACGCAGTATGCATCAGGCCAACACAACACCAACAACTAACTAACACACTGAAACCCAGTAACATCTAAACCAATAGCTCTGATACCACCTAATGTCACACCCCGACCTATAACATGGAGACTTCTACCCCGATTACGGAGGGAGAAGGGTCCCGATAGATAGGAGTGTCACATCCCACTAGTGCAACCATATCAACATCGTGTACACACTAAAATAACAAAAATACAATAATACTTTGAAAGAAAGAAAAGTGATATTGAACAGAATATATACTTTTATTTAGGTACATAAAAGAGGTCTCTACATATTACAAAAGATTACAAAAACAAAACAAATATACAAAAGCCCAAGATGTACTGTTCCGACGGGCCAACAAAACATTATATCTGTTACAAAAGAAAGAAAAGCCTATACTACAAAACTCTGGACTTTAGTTGCGTTGGCCTTCCTGATGCGACACGCCCAAACTACGCGTACCAAGACCTTCCACACCTGCACGGATAAACACCCGTGCTAAGCGAAATCGCTTAGTGGGGAACACAAAAATGCATAACCGCCACTCACAGTGACGATAACAGAAAACACATGATAATGGTATAATTATAGATATAACATCATACATAGTTAATCCAATCATACATCATTAGTTAAGAGTTCACAATACATATATATATATCATCCGAAATTCATGCACAAAAGCACATTAACACCTTAGCACCTGCGTAATCAAAATGAGTGGATAACGAGTACACATAGATACCCGAGGGTACCGATATCGTATCATGAACACATAGATACCCGAAGGTATCAAAACGTTCTTTTGATTTTTGTTCCATTTGTTTTCACATAGAATCTTAAGAAAGATTCCAGCAGAAGGATTGCGAAGATCCGATCGGGGGACCTGATCAGGGTCCAAAAGCGTACACATAGCTGCAGCAACACATAGCTCTATTAGGCATGCCTAACTATCCACTTATCCGACATTAACAGGTTACACGGAAGTTCATTAAGTTAACATACATGTTACAGGTATCACTGCTTCTGAGCCGTAGACGAGGGAGAATGGCGTTTGGTGAGTGCCTGCCCTTGGCAAAGTTCTATATGTCCACAGGACACTTTGCAGTTCTTCAGTCCAATTGCCTTTTGCTTCGCCCAGTAGCTTTTTCAACCCTTCCAGGATGGTCCGATTAGAGACCTCAGTCATTCTGTTGCTTTGGGGATGGACGACTGACGTGAACTTCAATTTAATGTTCAGTCCTTGGCAAAAGTTTCTGAAAATGGAACTGTCGAACTGCTTGCCATTATCTGCAATAAAGACATTGGGTAAGCCATACCTGCAGATGATGTTTTTCCAAGCGAAACTTTTGACCTTCTCGGCTATGATAGTGGCAATAGGTTCAGCCTCGATCCATTTGGAGAAATGGTCAACCGCTACTATGAGAAACTTCATCTGCCTTTTGCCTTGGGGAAAAGGTCCAAGGATGTCGAGCCCCCACTGATCGAAGGGCCAAGCAATTCCGATCGGCTGTTGGTCTGCTCCGTGCTGTCTTATTACCTTCCCATGCACCTGGCATTGCGGGCACCTTCTGACTTTTTCCTGAGCATCCTTGACCATGCTGGGCCAGTAGTATCCCGTCTGGAGGGCCTTTCTGGCCATAGCTCTACTCGCCTCGTGTGCTCCGCATATGCCTTCATGGAGCTCCCGGAGGATATAGTCTCCCTTTCCCTCCGTCACGCACTTGAGCCAAGGGTGGCTGAAAGCTTTTTTGTACAAATCACCGTTAATGATGGAGTAATTAAGGGATTTTTGGGATACCTTGCGAGCTTCGTCTTTGTCCTCGGGCAGCCCACCTGTTTGGAGGTACTGCTTGATCGAGCTCATCCAGGTTTCGCCCTCTTGGTCAATCTCCATCATCTCCGGCTCGTCTAGGGAGGAGGAAGTCTGGTCGACTACGACAATGTTTTCATCTATGACATTTTGTTTCGAAGCAGACAACTTTGCTAGCCGATCGGCATCTGCTATTTGGTCTCTCGGGACTTTTTGGAGCACCCATTCTGATCCAGCTTTCTCAAGTTTTGCGAAGGCTCCTTTAACTTTGGCCAGGTACTGGATCATGGTGGCTTCTCAGGCCTCGAAGGTCCCCAAGACCTGACTGGTTACGAGCTGGGAGTCGCTCCTAGTGACTACTGACTCCGGTCGGATCGCTTGGAGCAGTCTTAGTCTTTGAAGGAGCACCTCGTACTCTGCAACATTATTGGAAGCTTTGAAATTAAGCTTTATTATGTACCTTATTGTGATGCCCAGAGGGCCTTTTATTACTATGCTGACACCTCCTCGAGTGTCATTTGCTGCGCCGTCCACCGTCATTTTCCAGTTTTGTAGCTTGGGCTGACTTTGTGGTTCCTCACCCGCAAATTCAGCTACAAAATCTGCCAAAGCCTGGGCCTTTATTGCCTTTCTAGACTCGTATCTGACATCCTAGGACTGTAACTTGATTGCCCATCCCACCATTTTGCCTTCCAGATCGGGCATCTGGAGAATCTTTCGAAGGGAGTGGCCCGATCGGACTACAATTGTGTGTGCTTCAAAATATGGCCTTAGCTTCCTTGCGCACATCATGAGGGCAATGATAAGTTGCTCAACCGGTCCCTTTCTTAGATCCGCACCTCTAGGTACTTCACTGATGTAGTACACAGGTAGCTATTGAGTACCTTCCTCTCGGACTAAGGCACCTGCAACAGCATCCTTAGAGGTGGCTAAGTAGAGGTACAGATTTTCACCTGGTACTGGCCGGCTAAGCAGCGGTGGGTTGGTGAGGAATGCCTTCAGCTCTTCAAAGGCTTGCTGGCAGTCTTCCCCCCAGACGAAGGTTTCACTCTTCCGGAGCTTCTTGAAGAAAGGAGTGCAACGCTTGGCTGAGGAGGAGATGAATCGCCCCAAGGCTGTTATCCTTCCGTTCAGCTTTTGGACGTCTTTTATGTTCCTGGGGGGTTGCATCTCGAGGACAGCTTTTATTTTCTCCGGATTAGCTTCAATCCCTCTTTGTGAGACCAAGAATCCTAGGAATTTTCCTGACGGTACTCTGAAAACACATTTCTTGGGGTTGAGCTTTATCTAGAATCTGTTCAGAGTGTCAAAAACTTTTGCCAGATCGGCGGGGTGTTGCTCGGGGCTTCGGCTTTTGACGATCATGTCATCAACGTAGACCTCGACATTCTGGCCGATCTGGTCTTTGAAGATCTTGTTCATGAGGCGTTGATATGTGGCCCCAGCATTCTTCAGTCCGAACGGCATTACCTTGTAGCAAAAGGTCCCATCGTCTGTAATGAAGCTGGTTTTCTCTTGGTCTAGGAGCCACATCAAGATCTGGTGGTAGCCGGCGTATGCATCGAGGAGAGAGTAGATGGCGTGGCCTGCGGTGGCGTCGACCAACTGGTCTATGTTGGGCAAGGGATAGCTGTCTTTGGGACACGCCTTATTGAGGTCGGTGAAGTCCACACACATTCGTAACTTGCCAGACTTTTTCTTGACTAAAACCACATTAGCAAGCCAGTCGGGATAGTCTACCTCTCGGATCATTCCGGTCTTGAGTAGCCTATCCACCTCCTCTGAAATGAACCTCCTCCGGTCGGGTGCATGCCTCCTTAGCCTTTGCCAGACCGGAGGATGGTTTGGATCCACATTCAATTTGTGGGTGATCACACTGGGGTCTATGCCAGGGATGTCTTCTGGCTTCCAAGCGAAGGCCGCTTGATTTATTGTCAAGACCTGCATAATAGCATCTTCTGTTTCTTTACTCATGTTGGTCCCGACCTGAACGCTTTTCCCTTTATTCAGCGCCTTCATTTTGGTCTCCTCAGCAGGGTCCATCTTGGGCCTTTCTGCCTTTTCTGGCTGCTCGAGGCCGGGCTCTACGACCATCGCCTCCCGCTGCTGCTTTATCATCGTTACATAAGCCTCTTGGGACCCCTTTTGGTCGCCTCTCAAAATGGCGATGCCACCTGCTGTTGGGATTTTTATCACCATGTAGCGGATGGAAGTCACGGCTCCGGTCTGGAAGAGCAATGGCCTGCCAAAGATAGCGTTATAGGCAAATGTCATATCGATTACCACGAAAATTACCTTACAGGCATGAGCTACTGCTTCTTGGCCTAGCTCGACAAAGAGCTCCACCGATCCTGTCACCGGGATAGTGGCGTTGCCCAGTCCGATCAGAGGTGTGGCATTCGGCTTCAGCTCTCCGATCGGAAGACCCATGGCTTTGTAAGCCTGGAGAGTTAGGACGTTGACAACACTGCCATTGTCCACCAGAATTCTTTTCACATTGAAATTATTAATCCTAGCTCTTACAACGAGAGCGTCCTCATGAGGAAACAGGACGTCTCGTGCATCTTCGCTGGAAATGGTGACTGAGGCAGGCTGCTCGGCCTGGCGGGAGAGGTAGACGCCTTTCCCTTTCCCTTTCTTGGGGAGGTCCTCTCCGTAGGATGACCCTCTTGTGATCACATTTATAACCCCGGCATAGGGCCTGCCCGGGTCGGTATTTCTGGGATTTCTGTGCTCATCATCGTCTAAGTCAGGGTTGTCCCTTCGAGGCTTCGGCTGTCTACAGGGTTCATCCCCTCTGGCCGGGCCTATAAACTTCTTGAGGGCTCCGCGGCATATCAGCCTCTCGATCTCCCTCTTGAGCGAAGTGCACTCGTCGGTTAAATGACCGATGTCTCTGTGAAATTCGCAATATTTACTTGTATCCCTCACTGCCCTGCTCCTTTCGGACAAGTCCCTGGGCCAATTTACTCGGCGGTGCATCTCTTTTATATGCATCAGCACCGCGGTCGGGGTGGCGTTGAGAGGGGTGAGCGTTCTTTCAGGCTTATCGTCTGAACGCGTAGACCGATCTCTCCTTGGCCCTTTTGCTTGGCCTGAATTTCTGGAACTGGCTGCTCCATCCTGGCCTTTAGAGGAGCGGCTGTCGGGATATTGCAAATAATCCAGGACGCTGGTCCTTTTTCCTCTGTTGGACCTAAGGGCATCATCCAGCTGGATATGTTGCCTGGCCCTCTCCATGAGCTCAGCGAAACTGGATGGGGGTTTTGTTGTCAGTGATTCGAAGAGTGGACGGTCAGTGATGCCCCCAGTCAAGGCGTTGGTCGCCATTTCTACACTGACGTTCCTTACTTCAGACATGGTAGCCTGGAATCTATCGATGTAGTCTCGCAGACTTTCATCGGTCCTATGGTAAAGATTGCAAAAGTCATTCACCGTCTTAGGTGCACGTGTTTGCACGATGAACCTCATGGTGAACAGCTCCTTTAGCTGTCTGAAAGACGTAATGGATCCCAGAGGCAGGTCATGGAACCATGTCAACGCATCTCCTCCCAAGGTGGTGGGGAAGACCCTGCAGGCTATCCGTTCGTCGTAGGTATAGACCTGGACTTTGGTCAAGTACTCAGCCAAGTGAGTGGTAGGGTCTGTCCTACCTGTGTACCTTTCCATAACCACGTCTCTCCACCTGGGAGGGAGCTCGGCGTTGGTGATTTCCCTGCAGAATGGGGAGGCAGTGTTCCCACATGTGTTTCCTTCAAATGTGCCTTTCTTGGGCGCGAAGAAACCAAATTGCTTGAGCTTCTGCTTAAGCCATTGGTCCTCCTTACTCAAGATCGTGGCAGTGGACTTGTTGTTGTTCTTTCGCGCAGGGTTGTGGCTAGGAGTGCACATGTGGGACAAGTCGTCCCTTGCAGCGGGAGTGGTGGCCCTGCTATAATAAGGGGACTGCCTGTTCGCGGACATCACCTGCTTCCCCTTGCCTCTCCTTTCTGGGGCCCTGACCGCGCTCTTTCGAGTTTCCTTGGCTCGCGGCTCATTAATGATTATTCCCAGGTTCCTATTCCTCCTGAAGTCTTCGCCGGCGAGGTAATCCTCTTGGGCTCTTTCAGAAGCTGCTGGCATCTTACCCTTTTTAAGGGTCTGGACAATGCTCTTTGTGAAATCACTAAGAATAGCGCGCATGTCCCTCACAGTGATGGGGGTGTCCTCTGGTCGCCTCGTAGCGGCGTCATTAAAATCGGGAAGGAGGTTGGCCCTCATGGGGGACCTGGAGGGCCCTTCCCTCCTTCTCGAGGTGCCTGATATGGTACGAGCGTTGTCATCATGGTCGAGGTCCATGGGGGTTGTATTCTCATTGGATCTTGAGTTTGCCATCTCTCAACGAAAGCACCAAATGATAAAGTCGAAAATGTCTTTATCTGTAGGAGAGAGGGCGATCCGATCAGATGAGAGAAACCTGCAGTAAGAGGAGCCCGGTCGGACCAGGCGTGAGCACTCCGAAGCTTAAGTTAGTAGCTTAGAGAGATAAAGTGCTTTAGAGATAGAAAGTCTTGGATTCAATACCTGGAGCCATCGTTGGCTGGGCTATTTATATGAGATAGTTGAGGGGCACTCGAGTGCCTGGGGAGTGATTACTGGCTGTCAGAGTAGGTATTCGGCGACATGAAAGGGAGCAGGTGGTAGGCATGGGCGTTGCCTTGTGTCAGGCGGCTGATGGGACTGGCGGTCACATCAGCCGATCGGGCATGTGCGCTGCCTAGGAGCTCGTGTCTGATACCTTTGGCTGGTAGGCTTTGGGTCTCGCCAGTTGAGTGGGCCGGCTGGATGGGCCTTAGAGCAAATGATATTTGCTGTGTTATCAACTACTTTGTAGAATACAAAGATAAAGTGGAAATGGCTTCAATATCATTATGCACTATGGACTAGTAATATATGGAAGCCAAATATTTATAACATTATATTATATTTAGCATTTAAGCTTTCTTTATTATTATTATTATTATTATTATTATTATTATTATTATTATTATTATTTTAGAAATAAATTTTTGATTAGTCACTTAGAAATTTTAATTTATGTAAACTTTTATTAGTTAGTAACTTATATTATTGATTGGTTGAGTTACAATTTTCAAGGTTCTTATAATTATTTTTTAGCATGAATTGTGGTATAGTTACATTCAGAAATAATTTTAATTTTTTTCCTTTTTTTTTTAAATATGGATGCACTACAAAAAAAAAATCGAATTAGCGACAACATATTTTTTATCGCTAATTAGCGATGGATTAGCGACCGTTTTCCGAATCAGTCGTGAAAATGCATATTTTCAATCTGGCGTCGAGTTTAGCGACGAAAAAAGAAACCGTTGCTAAATTTTGGCGGCAATTAATGGCGCCTTTGTTTTTTGTGACGAAATTAGTGACAGTTTTCTTTGTTGCTAAAAACTATTTAATTTTTCTATTCCATAAAATAAGTTTGCGACTGTACTATAGTCGCTAAAAATTTAGCGACAAAAAGTTTTGTCACTAAATTTGGAGTTTGCGACAGTTTAGCGACGAAATATTCCGTTGCTAATGTAGTGTTAAATTTTTACACAAATTTACACCAACTATCCCAAAACTACTTTATTTTGGCCTTTCTATTTTTTATTTTCTTTTTTCTTCTTTCTTTTCTTTTCTTTTCTTTTTCTTCTCTTCCCTTTCCTGGTCTCTGCCCTAATCTCTCCCTTCGTTTTCCAGCCGCCACCATCTACCCCTTCTTTTTCGTCGCCATCTCCACCCCTCTCTCCACCGTGAGCAGTCGGCCTCCTCTTCTCTCTTTTCTTCCCTTTTGCGTGCGACGGAAGCTACTTTTCTTCCCTCATCCTCTGCATTTTTTCTTCAAAATTCGCCCTTCTTTTGGTCATTTCTATCACTGCCACCCACCGGAAGTGCCGCCAGCCCTCTCCTCTTCAAACCGCGGTTGTGGGGTGAGTTACAGTAGCTACAAATTTGATTTTAAGAGAAATGTATAGGGGGCATATTTGAAAAAAAAAATAGGGATTTTGAAATTTAATTTGATGGATTTAGTATTTAAAACTTAGAACAATTTAGCTTGGAGAAAACGACAACAAGAATTTGAGCTTTAAAGTAATATTTTTTATTTTTAAACTTAAATTTGCCTATTTTGTTCGTATTTGTTACAACTTATCTTGTAGATATTTATAATTTTCATTGTTGCTTCCTGGTTATTGCAGAAGAGAAGGTACAGAAAGAAAAGAAAGAAAAGAAAGAAAAGAAGCTCCAAGCAAAGAAGAATAAAATGAAAGTTAGTGCCTTTCTGTTTAAATTGCTGATCTGTTGCTTGTACTGTTTCAAATTTGATTTTGGTTTTTGAAATTGTAAAGCAGAGAAAAGTGTTTTAAGCTTTTATTTTATGAATTTAATGTGGATGATGAACTTAATAACTGTAGCCTCACCTTGCAGCCTCGCCTCGCAGTCTCGCCTCGCCTTCTCGCAGCGCCGCCACATGTCGCCTCCTCGTAGCACCGTTTCTCTCTTGATTTATCGAAATCGACAGCGATTTGGTAGGCTCTTTTATCTTCTATCTTTTCAAATCTCAATTTCAGTCTCTCTGTCTTCTCCGTCTTTATTTTCAGGTAATTTAGCTCAATTTCTAGTTTTCTTGATTCATAGAGTTAAATTTGTTTGCTGATTTGATATTTGAGAATGGCCACCTTATTGTGTTATATGAAATTTTGCTTTTTAGTTTGTGTTTTTCTATTTTTGAGTTCCTGGTAATGATTACTCATTCTTATCTGAATCTATTGAGAATTGGGGTGCCTAAATCCGTTGGAATATAAGCTCACATGTTCTTTAAATTTCAAATCATATAATAAAGGGTGTATACTGCATTTGTTTTGAGCTAAACCCAGTAGCTACTCACTATGATTTAGTAAGATCTCTATGTGATTGGTAAATGAGCTTTTCTACCACTTAAAGATGTTGTTAAATCTGACAATTTGGAGATAAGGGGATGTTATTTCTGCACAATCACATAGCAATAAAAGAGAATAATGAGTAGTTAGAAAATAGAATTCTTGGTGTTCTTACAGGTAGGAAGTAGTGGAATAGTAAGAGATCCCCATGTCCACCAAGATGTATGCATTTTTCTTCTTTTCTATTAACAACAGGCATAACTTGCCTTTGAACAATTCTAAAATAATTATCATCTTTCAATTCATAATCAAGTTTAAACTTTTTTACTTTAACAAATATGAGCAATGTTATGAAACCTTATGATTTGCAAATTTTTGATGAGTTAATTGAATAGGAGAAAAAGTGGCAAAAATATTAGTTTAAACTCTACTTTGTTTGAGTAATATCTTGGGTGTCACCATGTATCAACTTATAACCTTGAACAACACCATGATTAGTTATTCTTATATGTTTGCAAGATGTTTGCGGTGAGGTTGGCCTTTTAAATGTCTTGTGACAGGAATTAATTGGACTGTTAAAACTATTTGTCATTTTAAGGATTGTTGATTTTTGTCTTTTGCTTTTGGGCCGAGTGTGAACCTATTTTTGTGTAGAAAACTTTAATCAAAATGTTTGTATTCACACCGTTGTTTGTAGAGCAATCAGTGCCTTTGGAAACAAGAAAATGGTCCTTAACCCTGAAAATGTATGTCCACTTTAAACCTAATGAAGACTAGAACGATATCTTAAACTTCTTCGTTTTGCTTTGTTTCATACATTAAAATGCTTTATTACTATGTTTACTTTTTCACTGAAAATTGCAGGTCCAATTCTAGCTTGATTTTATTATCAACTTGAATCTCAATTTATAAGTGCATGTATTCTTACTATATTTCTCTTTGGAAAATAGAAAAGTATGAACAATGTTAGTGGCAGATGTGAAAGTGTATGGATATAGAAGAATCAAATCAAAGGGAGATGTGAAAGGGCATGGATATAGAAGAATGAAATCAAAGGGCATACCTTTGTTGGCTGTAAATATTGTGTAGCAAAAAATTTATTGTAGATGTGGATATTAGACCCTTGTTTAGTTGTAAGTACAATAATACATCTAGTATTTACTTTAAGATTCTAAGTAAACTTTGTTTAATTTGAACTAGTGTATTTTTTATGATATATTATATTTTTTAAATTAATAGTACTAGTGAATTGGTATTTACATGTCAGATTTTGGATGTTATATATTTATATTTGTATGTATATATATATAATAAAATTAAATTGAAAATAATAATAAAAAATTTGTTAATTTAAAATAATAAAATAATGATATATTAGATTTTGCGAAGGAAACATTTGTCGCTAAAAAAATTTTAAATTTCTAACGGCCAGTTTTAGGGGTTAATTAGCGACGGAATTTAGCTATTTTTAGCGATAGTTTTATGTTTTGGTCGCAAAATTCCTTGTGATGAACGGATTAGCGATTGTTAGTTGTTTTGTCGTTAAAAGTAATTAGCGACGGAATTGAAGGAAATTGCTGTCGCTAATTCCCTATTTTTTTGTAGTGATGTTTTTTTTAAAGAACCATCATAGATGATGATATTTGGAGAAAATCCATGTTTACTATTTGATATATTTGGAGAAAATATAATAGAATGAGATTGATGTGGAAGTTTGGGGCTTGGGCCTTTTAGTTTTACAACGTTTAGTTCTTGCAAGAGAGTGCATCCGGTCGTACCGGGAGTTAGTACTCCAAAAATTAAGTCAGTAGTGCTTTAGAGAGAGAAAATAGAGAGATAAGTTCTCTAAATGAATTTTGTTACTTGGGTGCATAGTGACCTGGATATTTATATGGGTGTGGAAATCCACTTAAGTGGTCTACTAGGGTGTCAGATCAGGTGGCGGCAATGTGACGTAGAACAGGTCAGAAGATAAGGAGATGGTGTGTGTCAGTGGACTGCCTGGGCTGTATCCCGTTAGTCCGATCGGATAGCCACTGTGATATTATCTTATTTGTTCCAGTGAAGTGCATTTGTTCACGAGTTGGCTCCTAAAGGTTATTGGGCTGTCGAGGCTCTAAGCCTTGATCTTCAGTGAGTTTTCGCGCTTTAGGCTAGGCTTTGGCTTAGGCCCGGTAAAAGATAATATGGTGTATTATCATTTCTCCCCTCCAAAAGATTTGATCAGATCAAAGGAAGATGGCCACGATGAATGTCTTTGGCTTCGATTGAATCAAATCCGCTCCGAAATTCTAGCTGCGTCTTTCCATTTTCCTGGGTGCTTTGCTTTGCTCCATTGGACTAGGACATTTCTATTCGTTATGTCTATTGTTGTTTTGATTTTCGAAATAATGGCGCATTAATGGGCGACGTTTCACTTATTGTGCTCATTATGGTGACTCTTTGTTACTTGTGTTTTGTCCTCTTAGATCCTCCAATCGTGGACTACCAGGTGGTTGTGCCGGTTCATGTACCTGGCTTGATGAGGAAGCTTTGTATCCTATAAATAGGTGGCTTCCTTTTCCATTTTCCTTCTGAATTCACAGCTTCCTTTTTTTTCCTTTCTCATCTTCTTTTCTGAAATTCTCATTATGAAATTATTTAAGCATTTGAGAATTTTTAAGCTCTTCCCCTTTTGGACTCTTTGGCATTTTAGGAAGATGAATGAAGTTTGTTCCTTTGACGGAAGAAATCTTCTCCTGATGGGGGGAAACATAGGCCCTCTTCTTGGGGCATTCCCTATTGATAATAAGGAAATGGCCCTTGAATCTGTATTTCTTACTCCATTTTCTCCTTTTCCCTCTTCCAGAAGAGTTGAAGGCTGGAAATGAAGAGGAAGAAGATTACAACACCGCATGAGGTATTATGGGGAGCGCTTGCATGGAACACCGTTAACCAACTCTATCTCGCTCGCAACTACTTTGTACTTTTTCTTGAAAGATTAGATAGGGAATTTCCCATTGTACTCTGCTTTTTTATGTACTTTTAATTCAGATGAAATGAATTTTTCTTCAATTCTTAGTCTTCTTGTACTGCGACTAGCTCCCGATCATAATACTTTCTTGATCCTTGGGACTAGTAAACTTGATCTACGGTGAAAGTAAAGCCAAATAATAATTTACTAAACTCCCAAGTTAATCGATCGGATAATCGATTTTAACAGATAATCTTTTAATGGCTCTCAAGATGAGCCGATCGATTGTAAACAGATAATCATTTGATGATTTCTGAAATTAACTGGGAATAGTCAAAGCTTTAATTAAGCAACTAGCTCAGTTAGATAATCGTAACCCGGTGAATAGATGACTTCTGAAATTTGATCGAGACTTTTATTAAGGTTTGCAAGTGTATTGTGTGCAATACCTTAGGAATATTCGTATCTTCCATGTTCGAGTCAATCATCATTAATGATTTCTTCTATTGAGATAGATTTTTCTAGCTGGAATCCTTTGAATTTTGAAGCTTATAACCTTGCTCAATTAACAGTTTGTAGCGATTATTCCAATCGAATAGCGTGATCAGAACAAGCTTATTTCTTTGTGTACCTCATGATCATTTCTAATTAGAATGAGGCCTATTTCTTTGCATTTTTTTGCAATCGTTTTGATCAAAATGCGGTACGATTACTTCATATTTTTGCGGTCTTTTCAATTGGAATGCATTACAATTACTTCGTATTTTCGTGATCATTTTGATCAAAATGTGGTACAATTACTTTTCATTTTTGCGATCTTTACGATTAGAATGTAGTACGATTACTTTGCATTTTTGTGATCTTTTCGATCGGAATACGATACTCGGGTGTCCTAGGTGGTAGTTCCGTCTTTTAGGAGTCTGTTGACTACTCTAAAGCAAACATTCTATGATCGAGATGTAACACCCTCTATCCGTATGTGAACTGTACCTTTGAGAGATGAGTTACCATAACAGGTAAGGAATGCTTCACAACAAACATGCAATCTTATTATCTTATGCATTAACCCATTCACATGCATTAAATTAGGTCCCGTGTAATAAAATTTCTTTTCATTATGTTAAAGGCATACATTCTATAATGTGCCCAATATCGGGTTAGCCGAAAATAGTATTTTTCAATAGTGATTAGTGACACCGAGGTGAATAGTACTTTCCGGGGTCGAAAAATATTTTATTTGATTAGTGAAAAATATAAGTCACAGTGAGTTCGAAATAAAAATTTGGAGTAAAATCGAGGTAAAATAAGGCCTCAAAAGTCGAAAATAAAAAAAGTAGCGTGTAACGACCCGCTTTGGCCCTAGAAGAATTTTGGAATTTCGTTCGATAATTTGAGAGTTTATGTGTATAAGAGAGTGTATTTGAATGAGTTTCCTATTTAATTAAGGTTAAAATTTTTGCTATAAGAAAATTATTTTGAGAAGATATATAAGTGGCTGGTGTGTGGGTTCTGTCGCGAGAGCGACAGTGTCGCGGGCGCGACAGAATGCTTCACGGGAAGCCTCACTGAGTTAGACATTTGGGCATATTTGATGTGTATCTAACATGTGGCAGCGTAAGGAATCGACACATGGCAACTTGAAGTGGGGGTAAGGGTTGACAAGTGGCATTGTAGGGAAATAACACTAGGCAAGAGACTTATTGGTTTTGTTTTATCTAAATACATGTATTTATTAAGGAGATCTACATGTATTTAATTTGGGTAAGTGGCATTGATGAGAGTATTTAATTGTGGATGAGGGTTGACCAGCTGATTTGCTTTGTTTCCCTCGTTATTTGGCCTTTAACCTTTGTTCTTTCTTTCATTTTCTGCTTTTTGGCCTTTGCTCTCATTTTATTCTTTTGCTCTTTCTTTGGTTTTTGGCCGTGCTCCTCTTGCTTTGCCATTTCTTTTCTTTTCTTCTTCATTTGCTTGGTTCTTTGAGTGAACCACCTGGATTGGTTTGAAAAGAGTGTAGTAGGGCTTGATTGGGTCTCTTCCGAAGGTAAGTTTGGTTGGTTTTTCGATCTGACCTCCTTTTTCTTTTTGTTTTTGATTTAAAGTGAGAATAATTTTAACTCAAGTGTTTTCTATGTGATTCTATTGAAGCTGGGGACAAGAAGTTGGATAAAGGGAAGGAGAAGATCGAAAACGAGTAGAGAACAGAGATTGAGCTCTTAGAGGTCGGGATCGGGTGTGATTTTAATTTCAGTTCATTTTGATTGCTTGCGATGTTTTTGTGATATATGTGTATATATGTTTATGAAATATATGTATATATATGCTTATGAGTATGTGACTTGATCATGTGAGCAGATGGTGATGGTAAAGTTTGATTTGGCCAATTTTGCTTATTTGTCATCTGACCTCTGTGTAATATTTTTGTCATAAGTAGAGTTCTAGATCTCTAAATTGAATTATTGTTGATCCATTAGAACCATGACGTCAATACCTATAAAAGTCTTAGAAATGACCTTGATCAAATTATGTCTCTAAGCCTAGAAATTGGACAAAATAGAGATTTCTCTATTTTGGCCGGTTCATTTGACCAGTTGGTATTGTTTAGACCATATATGATGTTGTAGATGTCTAATTGACCTGAAACTTGTCCCATTTGAAAGATAACTTCCTAGGGAACAATGTTAAGAATGATACTTTTCCTAAAAATGACGTTTAGACATTGGTTTAGGCGATTCAAGTTTAATGTCAAAAGCAGTCCTGTAGAAGGTAGCTACTGTCGCGAGCACGACAGAACCAGTCATAAGAGTGATTTTCTTCTTGATTTAGAGCCCATGGTTGGCATGAATCAATTTCCCACCTTTACCCTGAACTAATTGGTATATTTTTAGGTGTTTTCCTTCCCGAATTGAACCCGTTTTACACCGAAACAATTTCAGAGTATATACCATGCATATTTAAGTTTATTAAATGATTTTCTTCTTGACTTGCTTTGCATGTTTTCATCCTAGTGTATAGTTTTTGCTTACTTTTTCCTCCTTTATATTATAATTAGAGTTATGTATTGGAAAATATATTGACATGATAGTATTTTGAATTGTGATCCTGGTAGTATTAAGTATTCTGTTTTGAGTTATTGAGTCAACCTGAAGTGTCATAGTAGTGGATAGATAAGCATGCTTATAAAGGGTTACCGCGCGGCAACCAAATTCTACATATATAAAAATAAGAACCAAGGTATCCATCAACTTTTACATGTATATAAATACAACATCTTTCAATTTAAAAAAATATCAACAAAATAAATTACTTTGCATAACTCTAAACTAGCACTTCTAATAAGCCATTCCAAAATCCGAGTTCGATACTTCAAAATAATAAAATATATGAATATAAGCCTAAGTATCTATTTTGAAGTTGAGGACTTCTCCTGACTTCCTGATAGATTCCAAGCTTACATCTCGGTCTGACATCCTGTACCTACGAGCAGAAATAAAATTGCACGCGCTAAGCAATTTGCTTAGTGGCAACCACTAAAATTTCTTATTCCAAACATTTCATACCACAAGTTTTAAATAAATAAATAAATATAATTTGTGACAAAAAATTATTAATAGCAGATATAGAATTTAACAATACATATTTTACTATCATACATAATTAAACATGTTAGTGCAACTATATATATATATATATATATATATATATATATGCAGTTTTACATAACGGTTATCTTAATCATGAGAGTAAATTAATAAGTTATACTAAATTGGTCAACTTCCTCAATATTAGAAACCAACTTAACAAAATAAATTAGAATGCCCATAGTAACTCGATGAAATACATCAAGTGGAAGCACGGGACTATGGATTGAAGTGGCCAATACTGGGCTCTACACTTCAATCTAGTTTGTAGGTTCTCAATAACCTACAATACCCATCGACAATATTCATTTTCAACATCCAACATATCCAGTAAATTCCATCCTACACTCCAAATAAAGCATTCAAAAATCAACTCGGCATTTCAGATAATTTCTAAATCACCAACCGTCACTCTGCATAATTGTTCGATATCCAGCCTACACTCCAAAGAAAATACATCCCTATGGCCGGCCAATTATATCCTACCATTGTTTCTATCGTTTACTAAGGGCATAAAAATCTCATTTATTCCCTTTCAATAATCTCAATTATAATAGCTATAGTATTTTACGCACTTATAATCATATTTAATAGAGGACATTCAAATTTAACAAATTGAATGCATTACATCATCCTTCCAAACCAATACACCAACATTATATTCATACTAACTCTCACAAATAATAATTCAAATAGTCCATTTTAACAAATCAATCAATTACGCATATCCCATTTTTATTCACAGTCACATATGATATTCAAAATCACATAATTGTTATTATTTATGCAATAATTTAGTAAAACATAATTCAAATAAAAACTTCATAAGCTAACTCTCTTAATATTATTATTATTGTTCCACTTAATTTCTATCACATTTACTCATTAGGCTAACATATATACTCAATTTCACAAGTTCCAAAATTATTTCTAACAAAATCTTTTCAAGTTAACACCTATTTACTTAAAATGTAGAAGAAAACATACATATTAAGTAGGAAAAATATGAATTTTAGTGGTCGTGAACCTTGATACTTGGTAAAATGGCTCTAATAGTTTCAATCTACTCCACGAAAACGAAGTTAAACCTCCACTTGTTTTTCCTTTCCCTTATTCTTCACGTTTTCTCCTTCTTCACATATAAACACAACAATTCAATATATAAACTTAATAAATCTCAATAATAATGTGACTAACTTGACTACCTTGCTAAAAGAATAAGAAATCTACTTAATGTAGACTCTAAACATCAAATTTCCAAATAGAATTTTCAAATTCCTAACTCTGCCATCCTAAGAATTTCACCCAAATTTAAGATTAATGGTTAAATATACTTACTCTATAACTACTATTCAAGGGGGGAGGACTGGAGGCGATTAATGGTGGCCAGCGGTGGAAGAAACGACGGAGGAAGAGGCTGACCCGAAGTAGCTCGCGAAGGAGAAGAGGGAGCTGCCGTCGCACGGAAAGGAGAGGAGGGGAAAAGAGAGTGGCGGCACTGGCAGCAAGCTGCAAGAACAGAGGCGAGGTGGCTGGATGGCAGGGAGCAACGGGGATGGAGGAGTTGAGCTGATCGAGGGAGGGGGAAAGGCTGGAATGGGAATCGGAGAGAGGGAAAGGAAAGAAGAAAAGAAAGGAAAAAAAAAAGAAAGAAGAGGGAGGGGGACTCAAAACGATGTAGTTTTGAGTTTCCTTTCTTTTTTTTTTTTAAATTATATTAAATTAAATTTCCAACAATTAATCCTTTAAATTTAATTTTGCACACCCACTCCCCTCACAATTTTTTTTTCTTTTTTAGGGCGTTACATTTCTTCCCCTCTAAAAAGAAAATTTCGTCCTCAAAATTTACCTGGCTTAAATAGTTGCGTGTACATCTTCCTCAATATCTCCTTAGATTTCCAAGTAGCTTCCTACGTATTGTGGTTACTCTATAGCACCTTAACCAGTGGAACTGTTTTGTTTCTTAGCTGTTTCGTTTCCCATGCCGAGATTTGGATAGGCTCTTCTTCATATGTCAAATCTAGTTGAACCTTTACCATCTCAGGTTTAACAATATGAGATGGGTCCGATCGATACCTTCTGAGCATTGAGACATGAAAGACGTTATGAATTTTCTCCAATTTCCCAGGTAAGTCTAATCTGTAGGCAACTAGACCCACATGTTCTAAAATTTTGTATGGTCCAATAAACCTTGGACTCAACTTGCCTCTTTTACCAAATCTCAACACCTTTTTCCATGGTGACACTTTTAAGAAAACCTTATCACCAACCTCATATTCTATGTCTTTCCTTTTTAAATCGGCATAGAACTTCTAACGATCTGATGCAGTGTCACACCCCGTTTGCCCCCTAGTAGAATGAGCCTGTCTGTATGAGTAAGCATTCGCATGTGTTCGGCATATCATAAGGGTATTTTGGTAAAAATGCATGTTTTTGGGTTTTGTTAGTATGTGGGTGCATATAGGGTATTAGTGTGTGAATTAATTGGGTAATAGTTGTGTGCACTTGAGCATATCATATTGTGGTGTTTTAAGTTGGGATATGCTTGTGTGTGTGTGTTCATACCATTGTAGGGTGTGCATTAGTTGGCAGTGTATTAGGTGTGTGTAGTGCATGTTAGTTTGGTGTGAGTGGTTAGCTTCACCAATAGGAAATGGACATATTCATAGGGCAAAGAAAAGAAAACGAAAAAGGAAAGAAAGAAAGGAAAGTGGCAGATTCACGTTTCCTTCTTCACTCACCTTCTTCTTCTTCATTTTCTTCATTCTAAGAATTGTGGTGTGCATTCAAGTTTGTATTGGTGAAGTTAATCATCTCTTTGCATCTCTTTGGTAAGTAATTGTATTCTTCTCATCTTGTTTTCCATTTGTTTTTATCTTCTTTTCTTCTTTGGGTTTAGATTTAACTTAGGGTTTGCATTGTTGTGTGTTCTTTGATTTGTTGTGTTTAGCTGAGGCCCCTCGCGATCCCAAGGGCAAGGAGGTTGCTGGGACGAGTGGAGCTAAGTGATTGAAGCTTAGAATCTCAGGTTTGGGATTTTTATTTGTGGATTGTGCTTGATTTGAACTTACTGCAATTTCTAGGGTTTATGTTTTTGAATGTGGTTATGTATGATTTTGGTTGTGATGAGTGTTGAATTAAATTGTTATATGTTATTTTGATGCTTGAATGATCTTCTGGAAGGTAAGAATTGATTTGTGTGATTTTGATTCAAGTTTGGAGTTGATTTCTGTGTTCTGGGAATTTCTGGAAAACTGGAAAATCGTGTTACTGTTCAAAGTTTTGCTATGTCTGTCGCGTGACTACCCAAGAAGAGAGGCAAGCCACGAGACGTGACTTCCAGTCACGACTCGTGACCTGCCAGAAAGAAGCTAGTCACGAGTTGTGACTGCCTGTCACAACTCGTGACCAGCCAAGAGGAAGGCAGTCACAAGGCGTGACTCCCAATCACGACTCATGACATGTCACACCCCGTTTGCCCCCTAGTAGAATGAGCCTGTCTGCCTGTCTATCTGTCTGTCTGTATGTGTAAGCATTCGCATGTGTTCGGCATTTCATAAGGGTATTTTAGTAAAATGTATGTTTTTGGGGTTATTATTATGTGGGTGCATACATGACATTAGTGTGTGAATTAGTTAGGAATTAATTGTGTACACTAGAGCATACCTTTGTAGGGTGTTTTAATTAGGAATGCATTATGTGTGAGTGTGTGTGTAGAGATAGGGTGTGAGTGAGTAAGTTCCACCACCAAGAAAATGACACGTGTATTAGGTTAAGGAAAATAAAGAAAGAAATGAAGGAAGCGTGAAAGGAAATCAGATTCACGTTTTTCCCTTCAACCTTCATCTTCTTCTCCCTTTTCCCTTTCCTAATTACTACTTGCTATCTGCTAAATAAGTGTGGTTGTGGAAATTGGTCACTCTTACTCCTAGCTTGGTAAGTGCATATCTTGTCCTTGTTTTACTGTCACTTTACATCTTCATCTTCTTCTTTAGGTTTAGTTTTAATTTAGGGATTTCATGTTGATGTTCATCACTGTGTTTGTGTTTAGCTGAGACCCCTCACGATCCCAAAGGCAAGGAGATTGCTGGGAGCAGTGGGACTAAGTGAAGTGAAGTTTAGATTTCAGGTTTGGGAATGTTTACTTGTGAAATTGTATGATTTTGAAGATACTGGAAATTTCTAGGGTTTATGTTCTTGATTTGATTTGATTAATTAGTTGACGAATTGAGTTGTATAATTGTTGCCTATGTTGTTTGAGATGATTTCTGGAAGGTAAGAACAGGTGTGTATGGTTTTAAATCAAATCGGGATTGAATTCTGTATTCTGAAATTCTGGAAAATCGAGTTGCTGTTCTTCGTCGCGTGACTCGCTACGAAGGAAGACAGGTCACGTCACGTGACCCTTGGTCACGGCGTGACATGCCTTCTGAGAAGCCAGTCGCGTGACCAGCTGAAGAACAAGCAAGTCACGCGACGTGATCTTCGGTCACGTCGTGCGACCTGCGAAGAAGAGGAAGCGTTGCGTGATCTGTAAGATCACACAACGTGATCTGCGAGGGAGAAGCAGCGTCACGTCGCATGACCCTCGGTCACGCCGTGACCTGCATAAGCATTGCGTGATCCGCGAGGATCACGCAACGCGATGGGTGAGAAACCAGCAGGTCACGAGACGTGACCCTAGGTCACGCCGTGACCTGCCTGTTGAGAAACAAGCAAGTCACGAGACGTGACCCTAGGTCACGCCGTGACCTGCCTGTTGAGAAGGCTAGTCACGCCTAGTGACCAGCCAATCGCGCCCGTTTCTCCGTTCAGCCCGTTTTTCCGAAATTTCCTGGTTTTTAAACTCAGAAATGAATTTGATATTTCTTCTGAATGAACTTTATAGTTGTATGATGCATGTCTTACTGTTTGATGCATCGATATGCATGATACCATGACTTTATGATGAATTATATTCTGCACCCTGAAATGTGATCTGTTTGACGCATAACCTGCTAGAGTCAAGTAAGTGGATAGTTAGGCATGCCTAATAGAGTCTTTTAGCTGCAGCCCTCAGTTCAGTTTGGACCCCGATCAGGTCCCCGTTTGGTTCCTCGCGAACCCTTCAGTATAGAATCTTGTTTAAGATTCTCTCAGTATATAAATAACATGCTCTGATAAATGATATAATATTTGACTTGTACCTGTGAGGTACCCTCAGTATTCGATTCGTACCCGTAAGGTACCCTCAGTACACTCGTTATCCACTGTCTAGAGTCAGCAGGTGTTATTTAAATGTTAATGGAAATGTTCTGATCTGATCTGGCTTTGAGTGGAATATCTGAATGAGTTTAATGATGAAATATATGCTGGTTTACTCTGTAATGTATATGATTATGAGATACTGAATGTATGGCTTTTAAATACGAGCATGCTTATATGAATTATGCAATAGTCCTTGCATTCTGCCATAGTGAATGTGTTATGCTTTGACGACCACTGTGAGTGGCCGTCCATAATTTATGTGTGATTCCCCACTAAGCGTTTATCGCTTAGCACGGTGTTTTTACCCGTGCAGGTGCGGAAGGCGTTTTGCTTTGAGAGAGTCGCCGTCATCAAGCCAACACAGAAGGGTTTTAGTGTAGGGCTCAGTTTTGTATTTGTGATGATTCTTTTTGTATAGAACTCTCTGTATCAGCTTCCGCATTTGTAATATTATTTTGTTCCAGTTTGTCGATCAGATCATTATTGTAATAGTTTAATTATAGTAATGCATGATCAGCTTATGCTTTCTGCATGTAAAGTTTTTAATTATTCTGTTTTTCGGAATGTATGTTATGAATGGATGCATATTTTGCTTTGCTTTTGTTTGTTGACACCTTGTCTCATACGGCATCTCACTCCTTATCGGATGGGATCGCCTACGTATGGGAAGGGGGTGTTACAGTTAGTGGTATCAGAGCATAGGTTTAGGCGTTTCTGGGTGTTGTTGTGATTGTTTTGAGTTTCTTAGATGTGTATGTGTCTAGATCTGTGTTGGCTGATACGGTTGTTTCTTGTTTGTTTAGATGGCTTCTAATTCTGCTCATGGTGCGCGTGAGGAATCCGCCGAGAGTGTGAATCCTCCCGCTGTAGATCAGTCTGTTTCTGTTACTGTATCGGCTCAGCATGCTAGGGTCCAGCCCGAGGCCGCAGCTATGCCCTTAGAGGCTATGTTCAGGTTGCATCAGGACATGGCTAGGGTTTTGGAGAGAGTGACTGCTCCTAGAGCACCTATGGAGAATCTGAGGAGGGCAGGAGTTGAAGATTTTTATGGTACTGGTTTGAATGAGTCTGAGACTGCAGAGAGATGGTTAGATAAAGTTAAGCGTGCTTTGAGAGAGATTCGGTGTCCTCCGGACCAGCAGGCAGAATGTGCATTAGCTCTTCTTCAGGGGTCTGCTTTTGAATGGTGGGAGTTAGTGTGCAGGCATCCTCAGTTACCGGATCCGATTACCTGGGAGTTCTTTGAGGGTGAGTTCATAAAGAAGTACATTACTCAGACTTATAGAGATTCGAGATGGGCGCAGTTTTTGAGTTTGAGACAGAGGGCCATGTCTGTAGCTGATTATGAGAAAGAGTTCAATAGGTTATCTCGCTATGCCCCTCGTGGAGTTATGACTGATGACTTTAGATGTAAGCATTTTGAGGCAGGGTTAAATGAGTCACTGAAGATTGCTTTGATTTCTCTGATGTGCATACCTGGGATTAGCTATTATCAGATTGTTGAGGCTGCTGTGAGAGCTGAATTGAATGAGACTGTGATGAGAGAGAGAGCTCAGAGGAAGAGTTTTTCTCGTGGAGGATATTCTTCGAGTAAGAGATCTAGGAACCCACAGGATGAGTCAGCATCTGGTCCGGCTTTTAGAGGTAGACGTCAGGGTTCTACAGCTGTGTCAGGTTCTGGTAGGGGTGGTAGAGCTGAGACTACACCAGTTTGTCCTCATTGTAGTAAGTCACATCGGGGTGAGTGTAGATGGCTTACCGGTGCATGCTTCAGGTGTGGGAGTTCTGAGCATCAGTTGGCTGGTTGTCCGAGAGGGCAGGAGGATTCGGGTTCCCAGAGAGAGGGCAGTAGGGTTAGTTCAAATGCTTCTCAGGCTACCCGTGGCAGAGGCCGAGGTAGAGGTAGAGGTGGTCGGCATAGAGATGGTGCTGCTTTTGAGTCTGTTGAGCATCCTCCTCAGGGTGCCATTAGAGCTTATGCTTTGAGAGCCAGAGATGAGCAGGACGCGCCTGATGTTATTGCTGGTAAGTTCCTACTCCATGACACTGAGTTGTATGCTCTAATTAATCCTGGTTCCACACACTCATATTTGTGCACAGATAGAGTTATTGATAAATTGCATTCAGTTGATCAGTTAGATTATGAGATTTGTGTGACCAGTCCATTAGGGCATAGTGTCAGTGTGAGTAGAGTTTTTAGGAGTTGTCCTCTGATTGTTGAGGGAGTTGTGCTTCCAGCGGATCTGATTGAGTTACCCTTCAGAGAGTTTGACTTGATTCTGGGTATGGACTGGTTGGGTAAGTATCGGGCTGTAGTGGATTGCCATAGGAAGATAGTTGTACTTCGGGATAGAAGTCAGTCTCTTGTGTTTTTGAAAGGTTTGGGTGCTAGTTCTGTTAATAATGTTATTTCTACGATGCAAGCTAAGAGATTCATCAGGAAAGGTTGTGAGGCTTTTCTAGCTGTTGTGTTAGATTCCAGGAGGGATCAGGTTCAGATTGAGGATATTCCTGTAGTGCGGGAGTTTGGGGATGTGTTCCCGAGCGAGTTGCCTGGTTTGCCTCCTGAGAGAGAGGTTGAGTTGTCCATTGAGATCATGCCGGGTACTGCACCTATTTCGAGAGCACCTTATCGGATGGCTCCTGTAGAGTTGAGGGAACTTAAATCTCAGCTACAAGAGTTATTGGATAAGGGGTTTATTAGACCGAGCATATCTCCTTGGGGAGCTCCAGTTCTGTTTGTCAAGAAGAAAGATGGATCCATGCGGATGTGTATTGATTACCGCCAGATTAATAAAGTTACAGTGAAGAACAAGTATCCTTTGCCTAGGATTGAGGATTTATTTGATCAGCTTAGAGGTGCGGGTGTCTTCTCCAAGATAGATCTTCGATCAGGGTACTATCAGTTGCGAGTTCAGGATGCTGACGTGGTTAAGACTGCATTTCGGACTAGGTATGGCCACTATGAGTTTCTTGTGATGCCGTTTGGTTTGACAAATGCTCCAGCGGCTTTTATGGATCTGATGAATCGTGTGTTTAGGCCATACTTAGATCGATTTGCAGTAGTGTTCATTGATGACATCTTAGTTTTCTCCAGGGATGAGAGTGAGCATGAGGAGCATCTCAGATTGGTTTTGTAGATGTTGAGAGAGCATCATTTGTTTGCTAAGCTTAGCAAGTGTGATTTCTGGCTTCGAGAAGTGTCATTCTTGGGTCACATTATTTCAGCTAGTGGTATTCAGGTTGATCCAGCCAAGATTGAGGCGATAGTTGATTGGAAAGCGCCTCGAAATGTTCAGGAAGTGAGGAGTTTCCTCGGCTTAGCAGGTTATTACCGTCGGTTCGTTAAGGGATTTTCTGTGATTGCTGCTCCTATGACTAGATTGTTGAGGAAAGGAGTTAGATTTGAGTGGTCAGACAGATGTCAGTCTTGTTTTGATCGGTTAAAGCAATTGCTTGTTGAGGCTCCTATCCTTACTCAACCCATTTCGGGTAAGGAGTTTGTTATTTACAGTGATGCTTCTGGAGTTGGTCTTGGTTGTATGCTGATGCAGGAAGGAAAGGTAGTGGCTTATGCTTCTCGTCAGTTGAAGCCACATGAGAAGAACTATCCGACGCATGATTTAGAGTTGGCAGCTGTAATCTTTGCTTTGAAGATTTGGCATCACTATTTGTATGGGGAAAAATGTAGGATCTTCTCGGACCACAAAAGTTTAAAGTACTTCCTTTCACAGAAAGAGTTAAACATGAGACAGCGCCGATGGTTGGAGTTATTTAAGGACTACGACTGCATTGTGGATTACCATCCTGGTAAGGCCAATGTAGTTGCAGATGCTTTGAGTCGGAAATCGGTTTCAGCCTTGTTCTTGAGGCGATTTAGATGGCGATTTGGTTCTGATGGGGCTTTGCTTGCCCAGTTGCGTGTGAAGCCTATTTTAAGACAAAGGATAGTGGATGCTCAGAGAGATGATGTGAGACTTCAGCGGATTGTGCATGAGGTTAGATCGGGTAAGCAGTCAGAGTTCTCAATTCAGGATGGGGTACTTATGTTCGGAGATCGTTTGTGCGTGCCAGAGTCTGAGGAATTGAGGAGACAGCTCATGAGTGAGGCGCATAGTTCAGTTTTCACTATGCATCCTGGCAGTACGAAGATGTATCATGACATGAAGCAATTCTATTGGTGGTCTGGTATGAAGCGTGATATAGTGGATTTTGTTTCTAAGTGTTTGACTTGTCAGCAGGTAAAGGCTGAGCATCAGGTTCCTTCAGGTTTGCTTATGCCTTTATCCATTCCTGAGTGGAAATGGAATGATATCACCATGGACTTTGTTTCTGGTTTGCCTTTGACTCAGAGGAAGCATGATTCAGTTTGGGTTATTGTGGATCGGCTTACGAAATCAGCTCACTTCTTGCCAGTTAGAGTGGACTACTCCATGGACAGATTAGCCAGTATTTATGTGGATGAGATAGTTCGTTTGCATGGTGTGCCTTTGTCCATAGTGTCAGATCGGGATCCGAGGTTTACTTCTAAGTTTTGGAAGGAGTTACAGAGAGCTTTGGGCACTAGGTTGAATTTCAGTACAGCGTTTCATCCTCAGACCGATGGTCAGTCAGAGCGAGTTATTCAGATTTTGGAGGATATGATGAGGGCTTGTGCTTTGGATTTTTCGGGCAGTTGGGACAGATATGTATCGTTGATGGAGTTTGCCTACAACAACAGTTTCCAGTCGAGTATTGGTATGGCACCATATGAGGCGTTGTATGGTCGTCAGTGTAGGACTCCGGTTTGTTGGACCGAGCTATCCGAGAGATCTATGATTGGACCAGACTTGGTTAGAGATACTGAAGATAAAATCAGAGTTGTACAGCGGAATTTGAAGGCAGCCAAGGATCGACAGAAGTCTTATGCCAATTTAAAAAGGAAAGATGTGCATTTTGAGCTCGGGGACAAAGTTTTTCTTAACGTTTCTCCTTGGAGGAGAGTACTTCGATTTGGAAAGAAGGGTAAGCTGAGTCCTCGTTTCATTGGACCTTATGAGATTTTGGCTAAGGTAGGACCTGTAGCCTATAGATTAGCGCTACCGATGGAGTTAGCAAAGTTGCATGATGTGTTTCACGTTTCGATGCTTCGTCGATACAGATCAGATCCTTCGCATGTTCTGTCAGTTCAGGATATCCAGGTTCAGCCAGACTTCTCTTATGATGAGGAACCGCGAGCTATTTTAGCCAGAGAGGTTAGGCAGTTGAGAAATAAGCAGATTCCTTTGGTTAAAGTATTATGGATCCATCATGGAGTCTAGGAAGCGACTTGGGAACCAGAAGAGTCGATAAGAGCTCAATATCCACAGTTATTCAGTTCAGGTGAGAATTTCGAGGACGAAATTCTTATTAGTAGGGGAGAGTTGTCACACCCCGTTTGCCCCCTAGTAGAATGAGCCTGTCTGCCTGTCTATCTGTCTGTCTGTATGTGTAAGCATTCGCATGTGTTCGGCATTTCATAAGGGTATTTTAGTAAAATGTATGTTTTTGGGGTTATTATTATGTGGGTGCATACATGACATTAGTGTGTGAATTAGTTAGGAATTAATTGTGTACACTAGAGCATACCTTTGTAGGGTGTTTTAATTAGGAATGCATTATGTGTGAGTGTGTGTGTAGAGATAGGGTGTGAGTGAGTAAGTTCCACCACCAAGAAAATGACACGTGTATTAGGTTAAGGAAAATAAAGAAAGAAATGAAGGAAGCGTGAAAGGAAATCAGATTCACGTTTTTCCCTTCAACCTTCATCTTCTTCTCCCTTTTCCCTTTCCTAATTACTACTTGCTATCTGCTAAATAAGTGTGGTTGTGGAAATTGGTCACTCTTACTCCTAGCTTGGTAAGTGCATATCTTGTCCTTGTTTTACTGTCACTTTACATCTTCATCTTCTTCTTTAGGTTTAGTTTTAATTTAGGGATTTCATGTTGATGTTCATCACTGTGTTTGTGTTTAGCTGAGACCCCTCGCGATCCCAAAGGCAAGGAGATTGCTGGGAGCAGTGGGACTAAGTGAAGTGAAGTTTAGATTTCAGGTTTGGGAATGTTTACTTGTGAAATTGTATGATTTTGAAGATACTGGAAATTTCTAGGGTTTATGTTCTTGATTTGATTTGATTAATTAGTTGACGAATTGAGTTGTATAATTGTTGCCTATGTTGTTTGAGATGATTTCTGGAAGGTAAGAACAGGTGTGTATGGTTTTAAATCAAATCGGGATTGAATTTTGTATTCTGAAATTCTGGAAAATCGAGTTGCTGTTCTTCGTCGCGTGACTCGCTACGAAGGAAGACAGGTCACGTCACGTGACCCTTGGTCACGGCGTGACATGCCTTCTGAGAAGCCAGTCGCGTGACCAGCTGAAGAACAAGCAAGTCACGCGACGTGATCTTCGGTCACGTCGTGCGACCTGCGAAGAAGAGGAAGCATTGCGTGATCTGTAAGATCACGCAACGTGATCTGCGAGGGAGAAGCAGCGTCACGTCGAGTGACCCTCGGTCACGCCGTGACCTGCATAAGCATTGCGTGATCCGCGAGGATCACGCAACACGATGGGTGAGAAACCAGCAGGTCACGAGACGTGACCCTAGGTCACGCCGTGACCTGCCTGTTGAGAAACAAGCAAGTCACGAGACGTGACCCTAGGTCACGCCGTGACCTGCCTGTTGAGAAGGCTAGTCACGCCTAGTGACCAGCCAATCGCGCCCGTTTCTCCGTTCAGCCCGTTTTTCCGAAATTTCCTGGTTTTTAAACTCAGAAATGAATTTGGTATTTCTTCTGAATGAACTTTATAGTTGTATGATGCATGTCTTACTGTTTGATGCATCGATATGCGTGATACCATGACTTTATGATGAATTATATTCTGCACCCTGAAATGTGATCTGTTTGACGCATAACCTGCTAGAGTCAAGTAAGTGGATAGTTAGGCATGCCTAATAGAGTCTTTTAGCTGCAGCCCTCAGTTCAGTTTGGACCCCGATTAGGTCCCCGTTTGGTTCCTCGCGAACCCTTCAGTATAGAATCTTGTTTAAGATTCCCTCAGTATATAAATAACATGCTCTGATAAATGATATAATATTTGACTTGTACCTGTGAGGTACCCTCAGTATTCGATTCGTACCCGTAAGGTACCCTCAGTACACTCGTTATCCACTGTCTAGAGTCAGCAGGTGTTATTTAAATGTTAATGGAAATGTTCTGATCTGATCTGGCTTTGAGTGGAATATCTGAATGAGTTTAATGATGAAATATATGCTGGTTTACTCTGTAATGTATATGATTATGAGATACTGAATGTATGGCTTTTAAATACGAGCATGCTTATATGAATTATGCAATAGTCCTTGCATTCTGCCATAGTGAATGTGTTATGCTTTGACGACCACTGTGAGTGGCCGTCCATAATTTATGTGTGATTCCCCACTAAGCGTTTATCGCTTAGCACGGTGTTTTTACCCGTGCAGGTGCGGAAGGCGTTTTGCTTTGAGAGAGTCGCCGTCATCAAGCCAACACAGAAGGGTTTTAGTGTAGGGCTCAGTTTTGTATTTGTGATGATTCTTTTTGTATAGAACTCTCTGTATCAGCTTCCGCATTTGTAATATTATTTTGTTCCAGTTTGTCGATCAGATCATTATTGTAATAGTTTAATTATAGTAATGCATGATCAGCTTATGCTTTCTGCATGTAAAGTTTTTAATTATTCTGTTTTTCGGAATGTATGTTATGAATGGATGCATATTTTGCTTTGCTTTTGTTTGTTGACACCTTGTCTCATACGGCATCTCACTCCTTATCGGATGGGATCGCCTACGTATGGGAAGGGGGTGTTACATGACAGGCCTAAGACAGTCACGCGTGACCAGCCCTAAAGAAGCCAGTCACGAGACGTGACACCCAGTAACAACTCGTGACCAGCGAGAGAGAAGGGACAAGTCACGTCGCGTGACCAGCGAAGGAAGAAAGCCAGGCATGAGACGTGACTCCCAGTCACGACTCGTGACCGGCTTGTGAAGGAGGCCAGTCACGAGTTGTGATGCCAGTCACGACCTGTGACCGGCCAACCTTGTTGGTCACCTCCGTTTGGCCTATTTTCTGAAATTTCCCGGTTTTAACTCAACAATGAATTCCGTAATTCTTCCGAATGGACTTATACTGCTGTATGATGCGTGTCATATTTTTATATGCTTTAATATGAGTGATACCATGATTCTTCAAATGAATTATATGTTGTGTTTTGAAATGTGATTTGAATGACGCATAACCTGCTAGAGTCAAGTAAGTGGATAGTTACGCATGCCTAATAGAGTCTTTTAGCTGCAGCCCTTTGTTTCGTTTGGACCCCGATCAGGGCCCCGTTTGGTTCCTCGCGAACCCTATTATGTGTAAGGATCTTGTTTAAGGTCCCATTTGAAAATGATTTGTAAAAGTTAAAAGTAAAATGGTTTTCTCGATTCGTACCCGTAAGGTACTATCTGTAATCGGTTCATACCCGTAAAGTACTGTCTGTACACTCGTTATCCACTACCCAGAGTCAGCAGGTGTTCTTTTGGTGTTTGATTGGTTTACTCTACTCTTATGACTATACATATGTGATATCGGAATGAGTAATGATGAAATGTATGTTCAATTAATTTGGAAATGGATATGAATTTGGGATGAGAATGTATGGCTTTAAACTGTGAGTATGTTCTTTTGAATTATGCTATGAGCTATTGCATTTTGCCATTGTGAATGTGTTCTGCCTTGACGACCATTGTGAGTGGCCGTCTATATCATATGTGTGTTTCCCCACTAAGCGTTTATCGCTTAGCACGGTGTTTTTACCCGTGCAGGTGCGAAAGGAGTTTTGCTTTGTGAGAGTCGCCGCCGTCAAGCCAACACAGAAGGTTTTAGTGTAGGGCTTAATTTTGTAATCTTTGATGATTCTTTTTGTATAGGACTCTCTTGTATTAGTTTTGTTTCAGCTTTCGCTTTTGTATTTATCTTTTGTACCAGCTGGTTTGATCAGAACATTATTGTAATGGTTTATTATATTAATGCATGATCAGCTATGGTTTTCTCTTCCTTTGAAGTTTTTATTTATTCCGTATTTTTGTATGTATGAATGAATGAATGTATGGATTGCTTTACATCTGTTTGGTGGCACCTTGACTCATACGGCATCTTACTCCGTATCGGATGGGATCGCCTTTGTATGGGAAGGGGGTGTTACAGTTTTTGGTATCAGAGTCTAGGTTTAGGCGTTTTTGGGTGTTGTTGTTGTTGCTATATTGAGTTACTTAGATGTGTTTGTGTCTAGATCTATGTTGGCTGATGTGGGTGTTTCTTGTTTGTTTAGATGGCTTCTAATTCCGCTCGTGGATCACTTGAGGAATCTGCCGAGAGTGTGAACCCTCAAGCTATAGATCCATCAATTTCTGTGTCGGCTCAGCATGCTAGGGTCCAGCCCGAGGCCGCAGCCATGCCTTTTGAGGCTATGTTCAGATTGCATCAGGACATGGCTAGGGTTTTGGAGAGAGTAACTGCTCCTAGAGCCCCTATTGAGAGTTTGAGAAGAGCTGGTGTTGAGGATTTTTATGGGACTGGGCTAGATGAGTCTGAGTTAGCTGAGAAGTGGCTTGATAAGGTAAAGAGAGCTCTAAAAGAAGTCAGGTGTCCTCCCGATCAGCAAGCTGAGTGTGTTGTGGCATTGCTTCAGGGGTCAGCCTATAAATGGTGGGAATTGGTTAGTAGGCACCCTCAGAGTCCTGATTCGGTTACATGGGATTTCTTCAGTGAGGAGTTCACTAGGAAGTTTGTGACTCAAGCTTATAGGGATGCAAGATGGGCACAGTTTCTGAGTTTGAGGCAGAGGACTTTGTCAGTTTCGAATTATGAGAAAGAGTTCAACCGGTTGTCTCGTTATGCTCCGCGTGGGGTTATGACAGATGATTTCAGATGCAAGCACTTTGAAGCCGGGTTGAATGAGTCTTTGAAGATTGCCTTGATTTCTTTGATGTGTATGCCTGGGGTAAGTTATTATCAGATTACAGAGGCTGCCATGAGAGCTGAGAGGTCAGAATCTTTGCTTAGGGAGAGAGCTCAGCGAAGGAATTCTGCTCGGGGTGGTTCTTCCTCATCTTCGGGTAAGAGATCCAGGAACCCGCAAGATGAGCCAGCAGTTGGTTTAGCTTCTAGAGGTAGAAGACAGGGTTCTGCAGTAGTATCTAGTTCTGGCAGAGGTGGTAGATCTGATGTTGTACCTGTTTGTGCGAATTGTAGCAAGGCTCACCGGGGTGAGTGTAGGTGGCTCACTGGTGGATGTTTTAGATGTGGGAGCACCGAGCACAGTGTTGCTAGTTGTCCCCAGATGAGTGAGGATTCAGGACCTCAGGGAGGAGCTAGTAGAGTTGGATCGAATGCTTCTCAGGCTGCTAGAGGTAGAGGTAGAGGTCAAGGCGGTCGACCTAGAGATGGAGCTGCTTCTGAGACTGTTGAGCGTCCTCCTCAGGTTGCCACTAGAGCTTATGCTGTGAGAGCCAGAGAGGAGCAGGATGCACCTGATGTTATTGCTGGTAAGTTCCTACTCCATGACACTGAATTGTATGCTCTAATTGACCCTGGTTCCACACACTCATACTTGTGCACAGATAAAATTGTTGATAAGTTGCATGTGGTTGATCAGTTAGATTATGAGATTTGTGTGACCAGTCCATTAGGGCATAGTGTCAGTGTGAGTAGAGTCTTTAGGAGTTGTCCTTTGATGGTTGAGGGAGTTGTGCTTTCAGCAGATTTGATTGAGTTACCTTTCAGAGAGTTTGATCTGATTCTGGGTATGGACTGGTTGGGTAAGCATCGGGCTATAGTTGATTGCCATAGGAAGACAGTTGTTCTTCGGGATAGAGGTCAGTCTCCTGTGTTTATGAAAGGTTTGGGTGCTAGTTCTTTGAATAATGTGATTTCTGCGATGCAAGCCAAGAGGTTTATCAGGAAAGGTTGTGAGGCTTTTCTAGCAGTTGTGTTAGATTCCAAGAGAGATCAAGTTCAGATTGAGGACATTCCTGTTGTGCGGGAGTTTAGTGATGTGTTCCCGAGCGAGTTGCCTGGTTTGCCTCCTGAGAGAGAGGTCGAGTTGTCCATTGAGATTATGCCGGGTACCACACCTATTTCGAGAGCACCTTATCGGATGGCTCCTGTAGAGTTGAGGGAACTTAAGACTCAGTTACAAGAGCTATTGGATAAGGGGTTTATTCGACCCAGCATATCTCCTTGGGGAGCTCCAGTTCTGTTTTTCAAGAAGAAAGATGGATCTTTGCTGATGTGTATCGACTACAGGCAGATTAATAAGGTCACAGTGAAGAATAAGTATCCGTTGCCCAGGATTGAGGATTTGTTTGATCAGCTTCGAGGTGCAGGTGTCTTTTCCAAGATAGATCTTTGATCAGGGTACTATCAGCTTCGAGTTCAGGACGCAGATGTGGTTAAGACTGCATTTCGGACTAGGTATGGCCACTATGAGTTTCTTGTGATGCCGTTTGGTTTGACCAATGCTCCAGCGGCTTTTATGGATCTGATGAACCGTGTGTTTAGGCCATACTTAGATCGATTTGTAGTAGTGTTCATTGATGACATCTTGGTGTATTCCAAGGATGAGAGTTAGCATGAGGAGCATCTCAGATTGGTTTTGCAGTTGTTGAGAGAGCATCAGTTGTTTGCCAAGCTTAGCAAGTGTGATTTCTGGCTTCGGGAAGTATCATTCTTGGGTCACATTGTTTTAGCTAGGGGTATTCAGGTTGATCCAGCCAAGATTGAGGCGATTGTTGATTGGAAAGCGCCTAGAAATGTTCAGGAAGTGAGGAGTTTCCTTGGTTTGGCAGGCTACTACCGCCGGTTTGTTAAGGGCTTTTCTGTGATTGCCGCTCCGATGACTAGATTGTTGAGGAAAGGGGTCAGATAGATGCCAGGCTTGTTTTGATAAGTTAAAGCAGTTGCTTGTTGAGGCTCCTATTCTTACTCAACCCATCTCGGGTAAAGAGTTTGTCATTTATAGTGATGCTTCGGGTGTTGGCCTTGGATGTGTTTTGATGCAAGAAGGTAAGGTTGTGGCTTATGCTTCTCGTCAGTTAAAGCCACATGAGAAGAATTATCCGACGCATGATCTTGAGTTAGCGGCTGTGATCTTTGCCTTGAAGATTTGGCGTCATTATCTTTATAGAGAAAAGTGTAGGATCTTTTCGGACCACAAGAGCTTGAAGTACTTCCTCACACAGAAAGAGTTGAACATGAGACAGCGCCGTTGGCTTGAGTTGTTTAAGGACTACGACTGCATTGTGGATTACCATCCTGGTAAGGCCAATGTAGTCGCTGATGCTTTGAGTCGGAAGTCAGTTTTAACCTTGCTCCTGAGACGGTTCAGATGGAGGTTTGATTCAGATGGGGCTTTGCTTACTCAGTTGCGTGTGAAGCCTACCTTGAGACAAAGGATTGTGGATGCTCAGAGGGATGATGTTAGACTTCAGCGAATTATGCAAGAGGTCAGATCGGGTAAGCAGTCAGAGTTTTCAATTCAGAATGAGGTGCTTATGTTCAGAGATCGCTTGTGTGTGCCAGAGTCTGAGGATTTGAGGAGACAGCTTATGAGTGAGGCGCATAGTACAGTTTTTACTATGCATCCTGGCAGTGAAAAGATGTATCGGGACATGAAGCAGTTATATTGGTGGTCTGGTATGAAGCGTGATATAGTGGATTTTGTTTCCAAGTGCTTGACTTGTCAGAAGGTAAAGGCCGAGCATTAGGTTCCCTCAGGATTGCTTACGCCTTTATCCATTCCTGAGTGGAAGTGGGATGATATCGTCATGGACTTTGTTTCTGGTTTGCCTTTGACTCAGAAGAAGCATGACTTAGTTTGGGTAATAGTGGATCGGCTTACGAAGTCAGCTCATTTTCTGCCAGTTAGAGTAGACTACTCGATGGATAGATTGGCCAGCATCTATGTGGATGAGATAGTTCAGTTGTATGGTGTGCCATTGTCCATAGTGTCAGATCGGGATCCGAGATTCACTTCCAAGGTTTGGAAGGAGTTACAGCGAGCTTTGGGCACTAGGTTGAACTTCAGTACAGCATTTCATCCTCAGACCGACGGTCAGTCAGAGCGGGTCATTCAGATTTTAGAGGATATGATGAGGGCTTGTGCTTTGGATTTTCCGGGTAGTTGGGACAGATATGTATCGCTATGGAGTTTGCCTACAACAACAGTTTTCAGTCGAGCATCGGTATGGCACCATAAGAGGCTTTGTATGGTCATCAGTGTAGGACTCCGGTTTGTTGGACCGAGCTATCCGAGAGATAAGTGATTGGGCCAGACTTGGTTAGAGATACTGAAGAAAAGATCAGAGTGGTGCAGCGGAATTTGAAGGTAGCCAAGGATCGACAGAAGTCTTATGCCAATCTGAAGAGGTAAGACGTGCATTTTGAGATCGGGGACAAAGTTTTCCTTAAAGTTTCACCTTGGAGGAAAGTGCTTCGATTTGGAAAGAAAGGCAAGCTTAGTCCTCGTTTCATTGGTCCTTATGAGATTTTGGCTAAGGTAGGACCTGTAGCCTATAGATTGGTGTTACCGATGGAGTTAGCAAGGTTGCACGATGTGTTCCATATTTTGATGCTTCATCGGTACAGATCAGATCCTTCGCATGTTCTTTCAGTTCAGGATATTCAGGTTCAGCCAGATTTCTCCTTTGATGAGGAACCGAGAGCCATTCTAGCCCGAGAGGTAAGACATTGAGAAGTAAGCAGATCCCTTTGGTAAAAGTATTATAGAACCATCATGGAGTCAAGGAAGCGACTTGGGAACCAGAAGAGTCAATGAGAGCTCAGGATCCGCAGTTGTTCTGTTCAGGTGAGAATTTCGAGGATGAAATTCTTATTAGTAGGGGAGAGTTGTCACACCCCGTTTGCCCCCTAGTAGAATGAGCCTGTCTGTATGAGTAAGCATTCGCATGTGTTCGGCATATCATAAGGGTATTTTGGTAAAAATGCATGTTTTTGGGTTTTGTTAGTATGTGGGTGCATATAAGGTATTAGTGTGTGAATTAATTGGGTAATAGTTGTGTGCACTTGAGCATATCATATTGTGGTGTTTTAAGTTGGGATATGCTTGTGTGTGTGTGTTCATACCATTGTAGGGTGTGCATTAGTTGGGAGTGTATTAGGTGTGTGTAGTGCATGTTAGTTTGGTGTGAGTGGTTAGCTTCACCAATAGGAAATGGACACATGCTTAGGGCAAAGAAAAGAAAAGGAAAAAGGAAAGCAAGAAAGGAAAGTGGCAGATTCACGTTTCCTTCTTCACTCACCTTCTTCTTCTTCATTTTCTTCATTCTAAGAATTGTGGTGTGGATTCAAGTTTGTATTGGTGGAGTTAATCATCTCTTTGCATCTCTTTGGTAAGTAATTGTATTCTTCTCATCTTGTTTTCCATTTGTGTTTATCTTCTTTTCTTCTTTGGGTTTAGATTTAACTTAGGGTTTGCATTGTTGTGTGTTCTTTGATTTGTTGTGTTTAGCTGAGGCCCCTCGCGATCCCAAGGGCAAGGAGGTTGCTGGGACGAGTGGAGCTAAGTGATTGAAGCTTAGAATCTCAGGTTTGGGATTTTTATTTGTGGATTGTGCTTGATTTGAACTTACTGTAATTTCTAGGGTTTATGTTCTTGAATGTGGTTATGTATGATTTTGGTTGTGATGAGTGTTGAATTAAATTGTTATATGTTATTTTGATGCTTGAATGATCTTCTGGAAGGTAAGAATTGATTTGTGTGATTTTGATTCAAGTTTGGAGTTGATTTATGTGTTCTGGGAAATTCTGGAAAACTGAAAAATCGTGTTACTGTTCAAAGTTTTGCTGTGTCTGTCGCGTGACTACCCAAGAAGAGAGGCAAGTCACGAGACGTGACTTCCAGTCACGACTCGTGACCTGCCAGAAAGAAGCTAGTCACGAGTTGTGACTGCCTGTCACAACTCGTGACCAGCCAAGAGGAAGGCAGTCACAAGGCGTGACTCCCAGTCACGACTCGTGACCGGCCTGAGACAGTCACGCGTGACCAGCCCTAAAGAAGCCAGTCACGAGACGTGACACCCAGTCACGACTCGTGACCAGCGAGAGAGAAGGGACAAGTCACGTCGCGTGACCAGCGAAGGAAGAAGGCCAGTCACGAGACGTGACTCCCAGTCACGACTCGTGACCGGCTTGTGAAGGAGGCCAGTCACGAGTTGTGATGCCAGTCACGACCCGTGACCGGCCAACCTTGTTGGTCACCTCCGTTTGGCCTATTTTCTGAAATTTCCCGGTTTTAACTCAACAATGAATTCCGTAATTCTTCCGAATGGACTTATACTGCTGTATGATGCATGTCATATTTTTATATGCTTTAATATGAGTGATACCATGATTCTTCAGATGAATTATATGTTGTGTTCTGAAATGTGATTTGAATGACGCATAACCTGCTAGAGTCAAGTAAGTGGATAGTTAGGCATGCCTAATAGAGTCTTTTAGCTGCAGCCCTTTGTTTCGTTTGGACCCCGATCAGGTCCCCGTTTGGTTCCTCGCGAACCCTATTATGTGTAAGGATCTTGTTTAAGGTCCCTTTTGAAAATGATTTTTAAAAGTTAAAAGTAAAATGGTTTTCTCGATTCGTACCCATAAGATACTGTCTGTAATCGGTTTGTACCCGTAAAGTACTGTCTGTACACTCGTTATCCACTACCCAGAGTCAGCAGGTGTTCTTTTGGTGTTTGATTAGTTTACTCTACTCTTATGACTATACACATGTGATATCGGAATGAGTAATGATGAAATGTATGTTCAATTAATTTGGAAATGGATATAAATTCGGGATGCAGAATGTATGGCTTTAAACTGTGAGTATGTTCTTATAAATTATGCTATGAGCTATTGCATTTTGCCATTGTGAATGTGTTCTGCCTTGACGACCATTGTGAGTGGCCGTCCATATCATATGTGTGTTTCCCCACTAAGCGTTTATCGCTTAGCACGGTGTTTTTACCCGTGCAGGTGCGAAAGGAGTTTTGCTTTGTGAGAGTCGCCGCCGTCAAGCCAACACAGAAGGTTTTAGTGTAGGGCTTAATTTTGTAATCTTTGATGATTCTTTTTGTATCGGACTCTCTTGTATTAGTTTTGTTTCAGCTTCCGCTTTTGTATTTATCTTTTGTACCAGCTGGTTTGATCAGAACATTATTGTAATGGTTTATTATATTAATGCATGATCAGCTATGGTTTTCTCTTCCTTTGAAGTTTTTATTTATTCCGTATTTTGGTATGTATGAATGAATGAATGTATGGATTGCTTTACATCTGTTTGGTGGCACCTTGACTCATACGGCATCTTACTCCGTATCGGATGGGATCGCCTATGTATGGGAAGGGGGTGTTACATGCAGCTTTCAATCTTTCTACTTTTTCTTCTTTCTCTCTTATCAAGTCTGGACCAACTATCTTCTTCTCATTGAGCTCGGTCCAACATAACGGAATTCTACATTTTCTTCCATATAATGCTTTATAAGGAGCCATCTGAATACTTGCCTGATAACCGTTATTGTAGGCAAATTCAACCAATGGAAGATATTTGTCCCAACTACCCTCAAAATCAATCACACAGCTTCTAAGCATGTCCTCTAGAACCTGAATCACTCTTTCAGACTTTCTGTTCGTTTGAGGATGGAAGGCGGTATTGAAATTTAGCCTTGTGCCCAAAGTTTCATGAAGCTTTTTCCAAAATCTCTATGTAAACCTTGGATCTCTATCAGATATAATAGAAGAAGGAACCCTGTGCAACCGTACTATCTCATTAATGTACACTTCTGCCAATTTATTCAATGGATAGTCAGTTCTGACCGGTAGGAAGTGTGCTGCCATGGTTAACCTGTCAACTATGACCCATACCGATTCATGCCTTTTCCTAGTCAGGGATAATCCAGCAACAAAAGCCATGGTGATTCGATCCCATTTCCATTCGGGTATTGAAATAGATTATAACAAACCCGATGGAGCTTGATGCTTAGCTTTTACTTGCTGACAAGTCAGACATCTAGTGACGAACTCTGTTACATTCCTTTTCATCCTAGGCCACAAATAATGAGTTTTTAAATCTTGATACATTTTAGTACTGCCCGGGTGCACAGCATAAAAACTGTTATGTGCCTCTTCCAAAATCTCTCTCTTTAATCCTTCATCAGAAGGAACACAAATTCTGTCTTTATAATATAAGCAGCTATCTTCCTTAATCATGAACTCACTATCTGTAACACCCCTTACCCACACATAGCATACTATATGATAACATTGATAGTATACAACGTTGAGTGAGGAGTGCTACAGGCGAAAACACGCAGGGAGCAATATATAAGCAGAACTACCTAATTTTTTTTCAATCAATACACAAGCATTCACATTATACTAAGGACGATCATATAATTGGCATAACACTCCTCATTAACATTTTATTACATACCAATCCCTTAATACAATAATAAGGAATTACATTATAAAAGTTGATTATAAACTCTAAACAATAACTACTACGAACTTGTTGGCCAAACTGCTGCGGATTGTCCTCGGCGACACATCTAGCTCCAGAGCTACATGGATACACACCCATGCTAAGCACAATAGCTTAGTGGGAAAAAACACATAATATGGACGACCATTCACAATGGTCGTCAGTCACAACACACAATAAATACCCAAAATAAAATCACTTGAATATAAATACATGTTCAAACAAACTTAAACATCTTATTTAATAAACACATAAAATTGATCATAAATGAAATATTTTAATCATAATCATTTACAAGGTCAAACAGGATGACAATCTTAATTAATACATGCTTTTCAAGTTTTATTATTCATATAACTCATGTCACACATGTCATTATATTCAGCCTATAATCAATTCTCAAAACAAATTAATCTCTACACATCAAAGAGTCTTGAGTAAATAGCTAATGATCTAACTTCATGTCCCAGTATATAAATGCATGTCATCTATATAGTTACTTTCATTTAATCACTTACTTCCACTCGTTTCATTACTTTCGTGACATTAACTCATGTTAATATTTCAAAGGAAATAACTAAAGCTGGACCATGTAAGCTTTCAAAGATGTTACCACATTTTCCCATAAGGATCCTACCGGATCCAACACATAAGTGCGTGAAGCTCAAACTCATGTCACATATAAGTTACAGCAGACAATGTGCTCACATTCTTATTAAGTGCTTAATCTTATACAAGTATTCACATATCTTTATTAATTCACATACTCTCGTTCATTTAATGCCTACTAAGTCAAAGGGGTGGATAACGAGTAATGCATAGATACCCGAAGGTATCAACACTATTCTCATAACGCATGGATGCCCGTAGGTATCAAAACAATCTTTTCTTTTTGTTCCAAAACATTTTCGTGTGGGATCTTGAACAAGATCCAATACACAGGGATCACGAAGATCCATTCGGGGGACCTGATCAGGGTCCAAATCATACACTGGCTGCAGCAACACTAACTCTATTAGGCATGCCTAACTATCCACTACTCGACTAATGCAGGCTAAACACATATATATTTCTTTTAGTGATGTACATGATATTTTTAATACTTTTCATAAGTTCATACTTTTATTATAGTCGCATAATAATCACACGCATAATTCATTTATACACTAAAGCAATGGCTCATATACAATATGACAAACCATAACCTTTTTATTACAATCCCATCATTATTTTTACCATATTCCTAAACATTCATTTCAACTATAGCTTATATGGTATAATATATCCAAGTTTACACAGCATGTTATATGAAAAGCATAAGTAAAACCCATGCCAAATAGCTCGACAACATACATTCACAGCATAAAAAGAGTCGCGCTCGCGACCTTAGTCGTGACCGCGATAGAAAGCTAGATGGCCTCTGTCGTGCTAGCGACAGAGCCAAGCATCACACTCCTGTCGATTCCCAATTGAATACCACTTCACACAAAACATACCTACTCTTATAATGCCCATAAATAATTTCATAAACAATACTTTCCCAAATTCATGCATTAAACTCAAGAACTTCAACACAAGCATCTTAAACTATTAAATCTATTAAGAATTATTCCGTAATTAGACAGTCATATAAAGACCGTTTGAGATACGAAACGTTTATTTCAATTTCAGTTTATGACACACTTAAAGCAATCATTTAACTCATTCTTAATATCCCATACAAATTCTAAACTATAAATAAGTCTACTTGAGACTTGAATCATTAATGGTTCAACAAGCTTTAATAAATCTGTGCATACATGCCACATTTATTTTTAACAAATACTAAGGCATTACTAGAGCTTAATTGGTACATTATCTTTCATGTCCGAAATAGTTTCTATACTTTGGTTTGGACTTGGAAGAGTGTTCTGAACTTCCTATATATCCAAAGAGTTGGGAATCCAAACCCCGAAATTCTACTAGTTTAAAACGCAAGTTATAGAATTTCACTTCAAATCGCTTAACATACTATAATTATGTCAATGTTGAATGAATTCGAAAGTGTTCAACTCATTAAACCTTTAAATATGTTAGTCCAAATTCTTATTCAAAACCCTAGTTACTTGTACTCCTAAGTTGTAACCATTTATTTATGCTTTACAAAACTCTAAACATGTGTCGGATAAGTTCCAAAAAGTTCCGGTGAAGTTCTAATGCGTTTTAGGAGGAAAAGCACACAAAATATGCAAAACAGGGGAGGGTCACGGTGGCAACCACTTGGTTGTGACCATGAGGTCTAAAAATACTCAATTCTGTCTTGTCTCGGCATTGGTCACGGTGTCAACCTGTCACACCCCGTTTGCCCCCTAGTTGAATGAGCCATATATGTATGTGTGTGCAATTGCATGAGTTTTGTATCATGAGGGCATTTTGGTAATTTTGCATGTTTTAAGAGTTTTGCTTGCATGTGGGTGCATGCATGGTGCCATGGTGTGAGTTAGTTAGGTTAGTTTTGCGTGTGCCCAAGCGCACCATTGTAGTGTGTGTTCATGAGAGTTTCATCATGTGTGGTTGAGTGCACCATAGTAGGATATGCACTAGTGGGATTGTTTTAGTATGTGGTCATGCATATGGTTATAAGGTGTGTTTAGGGAGTTGCACTTGTTTGTGTTGCTCACACATGAGTAGGGTATGTTTAGTTGAGAGAATCTTGTGTGTGTGTAACCTAAGCATCTAGGGTGTGAGTGGCCAAATCCCACTAATTGGAGATTGACACTTGTCTTAGGTTAAGAAAAGAAAAAGGAAAAGAAAGGAAAAAGGGGAATTCAGATTTTCATTTTTGTGTTTCCCGTTCATCACCGCCCCTTTCTCCTCTTCTTCTCCTTCTTCTTCTCTTTTGAACCTTAGTTGAGATTCAAGCGTTACTAGTGGGGTTTGATCATCTCTTAGTGTTCATTGGTAAGTTTTATGCATTCATTTTGCTTTTGTTTTAATTTTTCCCATCTTCTATTTTCTAGTTTTGGATTTGGAGTTGGGGTTGATTGGATTTTGTTTGGTTTGTATGTTTTGGTTGGGTTTCCTAGTTGAGCCTCCTCGGGATCCTAAAGGCAAGGAAGTTGTTGGATCTAGTGGAACTAAGCACTAGGAGCTAAGGATTTTGAAGGTTTGGGAACTTTCTTACTTTTGCATGAGAAATGTTCATGTATGTGTTTTGATGATTTCTTGGAATTTGATTGTTAGATGTTTTGTATCTTGATGTATATGATATGGGTATTTGCTTTGAAGTGTGAATCTTGTAAAAGCATGAGTTGATTATGGTAATTTTGGAATTGATGTGGTTTGATGCATAAATTGGGTTTTTGATTGATTCTTGAAATTGAATGTGTAAATTAATGGATTGTATGAAGCTTATTGTTAATAAATGTTGTATTATGGTTGTTAATGTCAATGAGTGGCGGGAATTGAGGTAAGTAACATTTGATTGAGATTTGTGTGGTTGGTTGAGGATTTGGAAGAAGAAAATCTGTAGAATTTCTGCAGATTTTCGAAGTCCCGACACTGTCGTGATCGCGACAGAGAGCGGTGTTGGGAGCTTCGCTGTCGCGAGCCCGCGACAGCCGAAATGATGTGTACCCTCTGTCGCGACCGTGACAGAGCGTATTGTTGGCCTAGTGCTATCGCGAGCACGCGATCCGTCGCGAGCCCGCGACAGTACCATTTGTCCTCTGTCGCGATCGCGACATCCGTCGCGAGCGCGACAGAGCCTGGCCCTTCGGTCCTCCTCGCGGTCGCGAAGTCCGTCGCGCACACGCAGTGAAGAGACTTTGGTCTCTGTCGCGAGCGCAACAGACGTCGCGAGCTCGACAGTCCCTTGTATGTTAAATGAGTTTTCTTTCATTGTGCGTGGCATGAACTTCTGTTTCTTTTAACAGTTATGAGATTTATGCTAAGTGTTTTATGAATGACATGAATATGGAACCATGATATTATTGTGCGCATATATGATGATTATTTTGAGAAATTATGAAATGGATTGAATGGTTTACGTATGACCTGCTAGAGTCTAGTAAGTGGATAGTTAGGCATGCCTAATAGAGTCTTTGCTTCAGCTTCTGTTTTCCGTTTGGACCCTGATCAGGTCCCCGTTTGGTTCCTCGCGAACTTCTGTAATGTGTTTGGATCTTGTTTAAGGTCCTTCTGGAAATATTTGTGAATCAAAAGTTAAAATGGTTCTTCGTATTCGGTTGGTACCCGTAAAGTACTTTCTGTTCACTCGTTATCCACTACCTTGAGTCAGCAGGTGTTTCAATGCTTATAGTGCTGGTATGAATTGTTATATGAGAAAACATATGTTTTATCCTTATGGATTCAATGATGAAAAGTAAAATCTGCTATGAGAATATGATTATTGTTATGAACCTTCTGACGAATGGCTATATGTATCTACGCATGTGAACTGCCTTGACAACCGTTGTGAATGGTTGTCCTTATGCTATGTGTTTGTTTCCCCACTAAGCGTTTATCGCTTAGCACGGTGTGTTTACCCGTGCAGGTGCGGAAGGAATTTTGTCTTGGGAGAGTCGCCGCCATCGAAGCCAACACAGCAGGGTCTTAGTGTAGGCCTTATTTTTGTAGCTTTATGATTCTTTTTGTATAGAACTCTCATATTTTGATTATGTATCAGCTTCCGCTTTTGTATATGTAATCTTGGGATTTGTAAATATCTTTTGTATCTCTCAGTTGATCAGAACAGTAATGTAATGCCTCCGTTATATTAATGCATGATCAACTTATTCTATGAATGGCGTTGTAAAGTTTTAAATTATCCTGTATTTCGTTATGTATGTTTATGTATGAATGTATGCGTTTTCTGTATCTGTGTGGTGGCACCTTTACTCATACGGCATCTCATTCCTTATCGGATGGGATCGCCTACGTATGGGTAAGGGGTGTTACACAACCAATTGGTTGTGACCGTGACATACCAAAATTAACAAAACAGAAGCAAAAACTCAGGATTGCTTCACTACTCTATTTCGTACAGCCTATACCAACATCTAAACATCATTTTTAGCCAAAACATCCTTCTTACCAAATTATCCCTAGCATGTTAGGTTTCAAATGAAAAACACTTCAGATCATTTGGACATTGGAAACGTCAGATATGACCCAAACAATCTACATTGCCCTAGTGAACCCGCCTAAGTAAGGACACCTCGGTTTTTTTCCATTTTTAAGGATCTTTGAGCCAGAATTTTCTTATAGACATTTCTGAGACATTTTTAGATATGTGCTTTATCTTTCCAACGGAATCTTTTTTGTACAATTTGTGTATCTATAACTCAACTTATAACTAAAACAATCATAGAAGGTCCAGAGAAATCTGGGCAGAGTTTCCCCTAGAAACTCAAACTCCCCAAACCCAAGCAATTCCACACAACCACATCAATACAAACAATAATATTTTAAACAAAATACACATCGAAATAGAAACTCACCAATACATATGTGCATATATATATAAATTCACATCCAAGCATATAAATTTCCCAAACCTTATAAGTGCTTCCCTAATCTTCCTCTTCTTCTTGTTTAAACTTAATTCCCATAACTCCCATACTCCACTTGTTAAAATCCTCAAATAAACCACACCGAAACTCACGTTACTCATCATCACCAAGATTAAAATTCAAAACCAAAGGAAAAGAATAAGAGAAGAGAGGTAAACTAACACCAACCTTACCTTAATCTTGCCCAAATCTTTATTTGATTCATCAAATCCCTTGGCAAACCAAATAAACAAAGAAGAATAGAAAAGAGAGAGGAAAACGTGGCTGCTAAAATCCTAGCCAAAAGTGGTTGGTCTCCCTTTACTTTCTACCTTCTTAAATTCTATCTAATCCCCAATGCCAAGTGTCACTTGCCTATTGGCCCAATAAAAGATTTTTTTGACAATTTCTCTATTTGGTCCATTAACTCTTCTATAATCTTACATTAGCATAATACATATATATAATTCTTACATTGGCCCACAATTAAATCCTTACCCCCTTCAATTAAGTCCCAAATTAATACCTTACAATTTTAAAATTGGCCGCATTTGCCGAAACTTTTGCATGAATACCGAATTCATCCTTTGGGCACACCTGACACCATAACTCACATACATTCGGCATATAACTGATCTATTCTCAAAATTTAGCCCTCATAGTTATTTATTCCAGTCAATTAAATCCATGTATGCAAAATTATCAAATTACCCTTTGTCTTAATTCTAATTAGATCTTTTCTCCTACCTAATCACTCTAACCATCAAATCATACAGTTTCAATCACCAAAATCCCTAGAAATATACAAATCCTACTAGGGTACATTCGGGGTGTTACACTATCCTTCCCCTCTTGGACTTGCTTAAATTTGGCGGCAAGCTTTTCATCACACTTTTGTGCCTCCTTGACTTGTTGTAATAATATTAGCCTAAGCCTCAGTTCAGCCACAATAGCTCCATCATCAGCTATTGCTAGTCTGACATTCATAGCTCTCCAAGTTATGCATGAAATACTAAAATTAGTCAATTTCTATGTAATCTAACTATAAACCAAATTTGAGAGAAAATTATTAGTTAGAACGTTTACCTGCAATGGATTTCCTGCTAAGTGCATCTGCTACAACATTCGCCTTTCCTAGATGGTAATCGATGACACAATCATAATCTTTGATTAGCTTTATCCACCTCCTTTGTCTTAAATTTAACTCCTTCTAAGTAGGCAGATATTTAAGACTTTTATGGTCGGTGTAAATGTAGTATTTTTCCCCATACAAGTAATGCCTCCAAACTTTAAGAGCAAAGACAATAGCTGCTAGCTCAAAATCATGGGTTGGATAATTCTTTTCATGGGGTTTAAGTTGTTTAGATGCATAAGAAATCACTTTTCCCTCTTGCATTAAAACGCATCCCAACCTATTATGTGAAACATCACTATAGATCACAAAATCTTTTCCTGCTATAGGTTAAGTCAAAATAGGCGCCTCTGTCAACATTGCCTTAAGCTTTTCAAAACTTTCTTGACATTTCTCACTCCATACAAATTTAGCATTCTTCTGCAGTAGCTTGGTCAAAGGGGCTGCAATTAAGGAAAATCCTTTAACAAATCTTCTGTAATAACCGACCGGCCCCAAAAAGCTTCTAATCTCCGTGACATTTCTCGGCAGCTTCCATTCAAGGATAGCTTCAATCTTTTTGGGATCCACTCTAATCCCATCAGCTGAAACAATATGACCAAGAAAGGGTATCTCACTTAGCCAAAATTCACATTTGTTGAATTTAACATAAAGTTATTTTTCTCTCAAGATCTATAGAACAATTCTAAGATGTTGATCATGTTCCTCCTTGCTCCTAGAATAAACCAAAATGTCATCAATAAAAACTACAACAAACTGATCTAAGTAGGAGTAAAAAATGCAATTCATAAGGTCCATAAATGCTGCCGGGGCATTTGTTAGCCCAAAAGGCATCACTAAGAACTCATAATGCCCATATCTGGTTCTGAAAGTTGTTTTAGGCACATCTGACTCCTTCACTCTCAATTGATGGTAGCTGGACCTCAAATTAATTTTAGAAAATACACCTGCACCCTTAAGCTGGTCAAAAAGATCATCGATTCTAGGCAAAGGGTATTTATTTTTCACTGTGACTTTGTTTAATTGTCTGTAATCAATGCATAGTCTTAGTGTCCCATCCTTTTTCTTGACAAAAAGTATAGGATCACCCCATGGAGACACACTGGGGCAAATAAAACCCTTCTCAAGAAGCTCTTGTAATTGTATTTTCAATTTCTTAAGTTCAGTAGGAGCCATTCTATAGGGTGCAATAGATATGGGTACTGTACCAGGCATCACATCAATGGAAAAGTCAATCTCTCTTTCCGGTGGTAACCCTGGTAATTCATCTGGAAATACATCCTAAAAGTCACACACTATAGGAATATTCTGAATTTTGGGTTCTTCTTCTTAGCTTCAATAACACATGTTAAGTAGGCTTCACACCCTTTTCTCACCAACCTCCTAACCCTGGTGGTAGATATCACATTGGAAAGAAAATCCGACCTCTCACCCACTACAATGATCTCTCCTTCCTCTTCATTTTAAGGGTAATCCTTTTAAGACGGCAATCTACCATTACTTGATGTGCATATACCCAATCCATTCCAAGGATCATATCAAACTCATGGAATGGTAATTCAATCAAATTAGCTGAAAAGGTATGATTTTGCACCTGAACTGGACAATTCTTATACACTTTATCTACCAGCACACTATGCCCTAAAGGATTGGTTACATGGATTTCCTGCTCTAAATTTTCAATATTCCAACCTTCCCATGTGCTACAGTAGTGCATATATATGAATGTGTGGAGCGAGGGTCCACCAATGCATAAACATCATGATTAAAAAGAGAAAATTTGCCAACAATGACGTCCGGTGCATCCCGCTCCTCACGAGCTCTAATGGCATAGGCACGTGCTGAGGCCCTAGCATCTGACCCCACAGCTGTCTGTGCAAAATCCCTCTGAGTAGCAACCCCTGAAACATCACCCCTACCTCTGCTTCTACCTCTGCCTCCCTGAGTAGCAGCAGATCCTCTAGCCTGTGGAGCTGTCTGAGTCTGTAATCCAGGACAATCTCTAGCAAAATGGCCTTTGGAGCCACACCTGTAGCAAGCTCCTGACAATCTCCAACATTCGTCTGTATATTGTTTTTTGCAATGCTCGCATAAAGGAGTTACCCTACTCGCTCCCCCAGGTGTGCTAGCTATAGATGTGGGTTGTCGCCTTGAGCTAGCTGTGCTTTTATTACCTTTAGACTGTCCCAGAGAAGGAGTTTGAAACTGAGCTTTCTGTCTCTTAGTAAAAGGAGTGGTCGAAGCAGATTGTCCTTGACTCCTTTTCTGCTGACTTCTAATCTTTCTATTTTTCTCCTCAACTTCTAACTCTTCAACCTCAAGGGCTGCTTCTACCAATTCCCTAAGATCTGTAAATTTATGCCTCACAAGTCCTCGCCTAATCTCAGTATGTAACCCATCCTTGAATCTCTGCAACTTCATTTCTCTAGTTGCTACAAGACCTGGTGCATAATGACTCAGTCTGTTAAACTCTCTCAAATATTCTGACACCGTCTTAGTTCCCTATTTAAGGTAAAGAAATACCCTCTCCATAGCCCTCTCGTATTGAGCTCTGATGTACCTCTTCTCAAATTGATCTAAAAAGAAATCCCAAGTGGGACCAGGTTCTAATACATCTCTGAAAATGGCCACCCACCACTCATTAGCTTGTCCTTGAAGTAAGAAAGCTGCGCAGTCTAACTTTTCTTCTGTTGAAATTTTCATATGATAAAAAATCCTTCTCACTTTTTGGAGCCATTCCTCTGCTTTTTGTGGTGTGATAGATGCATCACCATAGAAATCTGTGGCACCCAATTTCTTCATTCTTTCATAATTACTGGAGGCGGCTGAGGATGGTAAGGAGGCATAGCTTCCGACATCCTCCTCATAGTTTTAGTCATAACTTGGAAAAATTCCATATGAGCTTGAGGAATAGGTGGTACGGAAGGTGTCTCCGTTGAAGATTGCACTCTATCGGTACCCTCAACCGTAGCAAAACCTCGATTTTCCGTATCTTCATGACCAGCCTCTCTAGATCCCGACTCCATAACAAATCTGTAAGTAATACAAAAGACGAATTTCATAAGGTATATCTCTAATCTCCCTACTCCATTTATTTGCATAACATAAATTCGTACACATTCATTTACTTCACACAATGCCAAATTCCATAATTCATGACATGCTCAATACATAACCTGTCAAGTCCCTCATATGCAGGACATCTATTTTTCTAATAAGCATGTAATGAATGTTTATGCATAAATGAGGAAATATATGGTTAGTGCTTTATATATGCAATTTATGCAACCATGTATGCATTAAGTATGCGTTTATGAAATTTATCCTACCCAAATGCTCATGCAAGGAAAACTGTCTGTACATTAAGGGTTACTTGACAGGTACGAGGAGCATATCACTTTTCTCCGTTATTCTCTTCTTCTAATCTAGGTCTAGGACCGCCTAAACCAAGACTTTGATACCACTAAATGTAACACCCGATATCCGACCCATTCGAAATCTGATACCAAATGTTACCCTCTAACACCCCGCCATCCCCGTTGGAAGGATACCGGAGTGCCACGCGAGCAAACACATATAATCGAATCCATATACATACTAATAAATAAAATAAAAGATGAGATGCAAAGAAACTTTTAATTATAAAACAGTAATTCCTGTAACATATATCATATCTATCTCGATTTACAAAAAGAGGCTCGTAAGCAAATACATATACAAAAAATAATATTTGTTCCTTTACAAAAGATTCACTTTGCTATTAACAAGCCATGTACAAAAACAATAACAGCGGAAGACTCAAAATAACTTCATCCAAAAAGACTCCTAGTGGCCGACCTGCAGATATCTGACTCCGAACCGAACTCGCCACCTGCACGGGAAAAGAGCCCGTGCTAAGCGATAACACTTAGTGGGGAGGAACAAAACAAACGAACAATATGCATATACAAAATTTATAACAATACAATAATCTAATGGTTCAAAATCAAAGGCATCAAAATCACATGTAAACATATCTCTAAATTTCTTACTTGACATGCATAAATATATACATTACAAGCAATTAAGTATTCAAATCATAATTTTCATCATTCCAAGTATACAGATACAAGGTGCATAATATAGAGTTATGCAAGAATTCATGTACATCATATATTTGTAATCGTGTCCAGAAATGCATCTCAACATATGCAACACATTTAAACATATAGCCTGATTAGTCAGAATAAACTCATTAGAAGTGGATACGGTCCAATGGATACTGATAGAACACAATATCCCAAGCATATAGAGACATGAGTCTCAAACATGTACTTTTCATATAGAGACCGAAGTCTCGTATTTAAATCCATATAGACCCATACAGGATCAAAACAAGGATCCAAACGGACCCAAGTATAACGTTTTATCATATAGCAGCTGCACACACACTCTGACCTAAGTAAGCGCTTACTTATCCACTACTATGACTATTCAGGCTTAAAAACACAACTCATCAATTCAAGCACCAATATCAATATGAGAATTGAAAATAATACTGATTTATAGTCCATGTATACAGGTATACTGATAACATTTAAAACATGTAACTATAAATATTAAATAAAGAAGTTTAAAAGGACCTATATCTCACATTAAAATAATCCATACTCATGTAAATTATAAACATATAAATCATGTATATTAATATTAATATTTATACAACTCTCACAATTAAACAATTATAAAACTACAAACTAGATTTTTTAAAACTAATTATTTGCCATGTAGTGTAAAAACCCTTGAAACCAGAAGTTAAAACTTCGTTTTCGAAAAACTGGGCAGCAGGTAGAGGCTGGTCACGAGACACCCAGGCAGTGGTGTCTCGTGACGCTAGCTTCTCGCGAGCGCCACACAAAAGAGCGGGCAGTCACGCCGTGACCATTCGTCACGTCTCGTGACGCCAGAGAGGAGAGGGGAAGGTCACGAGATCCTGTCTCGTGACACGCAGGGAGACCGGCGAGAGGTCGCGAGGCGTGATGCTCCATCACGTCGCGACTTCCCAAAGGGAGGAAGGTCACGGCGTGATGCTTCATCACGCCACGTGACTTCCCAAGGAGGGAGGTCACGGCGTGATGTTCCATCACGTCACGTGATCTTCCTCTCACAAATGCTTCTCCTTCTCCAAACTTCCGAATTTTCCAGAAATCGTAAAAACCAGAAAAACCGCGAAAACAGAGTACAACCAAAAATCAGAACCCCATCTTGCCCAAAACCATTTTTCATGCAATGATTATTTAAACACATACTTTTATGTCTCCTGAATGCATATATGAAATCTTTAATGCAAATCACGTACTTTCACTATTCAACAGAGTCAAAATTCCAGAATGTTAACAACCCAGGATTTTGCATTCAAACTCATACATATTCATCTCATTGCATGATCATATCATTCTTTTTCTACTGTAATTATGTCAACAACATTACGTAACTCTAGCATTTCTATATACAAACACACACATAAACACATTAATACCAAAACTGGAAACAGGATCCAAAATGAGAAAGACAGACACTCCCAAACCTGAAATGAAGTTCAAAAACGCCCACTGCACTTTTCAATCCACAACCTTCCCTTTTCCCTTCTCTATCCTCTTAACTTCAGATGCTTGCATACAGATAAAACCATAGTCATTAACCCAAGAACAGAATCTTATAAACCTTAAGAATAAGAAGAACCACACGAAATCTGACAGCCACTTACCTTCTGAAGCTTCTAACAAACCCAAACCTTAGTTCCTCAACAGAAATACACACATGCAAATGGAAAAGAACAACAAATGGAGAAAAAGAGCAGAATGTGGTTTACGTGAGAGAGAGAACAAGAAAAGAGAGAACTTTCAGTCTTTTGTTTCCAGCCAACTAAATTTTTCTCAGTCTTCTCTTTTCCCTCACCCACGTGCACACACTCACTCTCCACTTGGCACACATGCACGGTTCCCTTATTCCACAATTACTCTTTTACCAAATAGTCCTTGACAAATTACTTGCTCCTCACTAAACTAAAAAATGTAATTAATTCTTTATTAAAACTTTGCAATTAAATCCTCTTTCCTTTGTAAATAACCCAATTGCCCTTAAATGTCCAATTAAAATGCCAATTCCAATTAGGCCACATTTGGGGTGTGACAACTCTCTCCTCCTTAAGAAAATTTCGTCCTCGAAATTTCCTCGCTTATCCAATACAACTCAAATATCCAAAACCAAACAAAACCAAAACTTAACATATCAAAACTTACCAGAAGGACCTGCAGCAACGGTCGCATCTTCAGCAATCATAGCATATGCCCTATGCCTATTATGATCTTCTGTAGCACCAGGTCGCTGCACCGTCTCAGATGGTGCTCTCGGAGCTCTACTTGCATCCCGATTGCTACGAGTGACATTAGATCTTTTGCTTTCTTGCGGATTCTGGTCCTCTTGTCGATCAGGGCAACTTGCAAACCGATGTTCCATACTCCCGCACTTGAAACATGCCCCGGTGATCTTGCGACACGTACCCCAATGGTACCTATGACAATGCTCACACTCTGGTGCTCGATTTCCCTTGCTAGCATGCGGTGCCACACTTCCTACTTCTGAAGGCACCTGAACAGACCCTCTATTTCCTTGTTCAACTGGAGCACCCTTAGCCTTCTTAGTACTCGCAACTCCCCCATCCGGTGCTCTCCTCTTCTGTGCAATCTTCTGCTTTACCATCTCAGATTCTTCTAATTTCATTGCTGCAGCCACAAGCTGATAATACCCCACTGGTTGCAAGACTATCATCGCAGACAAAGGACCTCTGAACACCTCACGAAGTCCCTCAAGAAAGTGCCTACATCTGAACTCACCAGTCAACAACTGCTCGGGCACATACTTACTCAGCCGGTTGAACTCCTTGTCATACTCACTCACAGTCATTCCCCGCTGCTTCAAACTAATGAACTCTCTCCACTTAGCTTCTTGGTATGCCTTCGTTACATACTTTTGCTCAAACTCTTGCTTAAAATATTCCCATGTCAATTCAGCTGGTCGCTGAGGATTCCTCATCACAAGTTCCCACCAGTCATATGCTGATCCCTGAAGCAACGATATAGCACATGAAGCTCTCTGATCTGCGGGACATCTAATCTCTTGCAGAATCCTACCTACCCTCTTTAGCCAAAACTCAGCCACATCTGATTCGTCTAAGGCAGTCCCATGAAAATCCTCTGCTCCTCTTTTTCTTAACAATTCAATTGGAGCCTTAGGAGCAGTCAACCTATCAACCACTTGCAGTAACCCTTGCACTAACGCTGGATCAAAACCAACTCCTCCATTTGCACCCACAGCTGGTGCAGGTTCCTGTGCAGGCCTATCCTGTCTCACTGGATCACCTCCTCTGATCGGACTATCTCTACGACCCACATAGACACTGTCCATTGTGTCGCCCATATACTCACTTGGATCCGACTCCATACAAACACTACAAAACACAAGACATCTGCATTAGGCCACGACACATAACTGACTCTCATGCATAGACTCGACTCTTCACTCAAACAATCACAACATAACCCAGAACCACCAAACCAGGGCTCTGATACCAAGCTGTAACACCCCGCCATCCCCGTTGGAAGGATACCGGAGTGCCACGCGAGCAAACACATATAATCGAATCCATATACATACTAATAAATAAAATAAAAGATGAGATGCAAAGAAACTTTTAATTATAAAACAGTAATTCCTGTAACATATATCATATCTATCTCGATTTACAAAAAGAGGCTCGTAAGCAAATACATATACAAAAAATAATACTTGTTCCTTTACAAAAGATTCACTTTGCTATTAACAAGCCATGTACAAAAACAATAACAGCGGAAGACTCAAAATAACTTCATCCAAAAAGACTCCTAGTGGCCGACCTGCAGATATCTGACTCCGAACCGAACTCGCCACCTGCACGGGAAAAGAGCCCGTGCTAAGCGATAACGCTTAGTAGGGAGGAACAAAACAAACGAACAATATGCATATACAAAATTTATAACAATACAATAATCTAATGGTTCAAAATCAAAGGCATCAAAATCGCATGTAAACGTATCTCTAAATTTCTTACTTGACATGCATAAATATATACATTACAAGCAATTAAGTATTCAAATCATAATTTTCATCATTCCAAGTATACAGATACAAGGTGCATAATATAGAGTTATGCAAGAATTTATGTACATCATATATTTGTAATCGTGTCCAGAAATGCATCTCAACATATGCAACACATTTAAACATATAGCCTGATTAGTCAGAATAAACTCATTAGAAGTGGATACGGTCCAATGGATACTGATAGAACACAATATCCCAAGCATATAGAGACATGAGTCTCAAACATGTACTTTTCATATAAAGACCGAAGTCTCGTATTTAAATCCATATAGACCCATACAGGATCAAAACAAGGATCCAAACGGACCCAAGTATAACGTTTTATCATATAGCAGCTGCACACACACTCTGACCTAAGTAAGCGCTTACTTATCCACTACTATGACTATTCAGGCTTAAAAACACAACTCATCAATTCAAGCACCAATATCAATATGAGAATTGAAAATAATACTGATTTATAGTCCATGTATACAGGTATACTGATAACATTTAAAACATGTAACTATAAATATTAAATAAAGAAGTTTAAAAGGACCTATATCTCACATTAAAATAATCCATACTCATGTAAATTATAAACATATAAATCATGTATATTAATATTAATATTTATACAACTCTCACAATTAAACAATTATAAAACTACAAACTAGATTTTTTAAAACTAATTATTTGCCATGTAGTGTAAAAACCCTTGAAACCAGAAGTTAAAACTTCGTTTTCGAAAAACTGGGCAGCAGGTAGAGGCTGGTCACGAGACACCCAGGCAGTGGTGTCTCGTGACGCTAGCTTCTCGCGAGCGCCACACAAAAGAGCGGGCAGTCACGCCGTGACCATTCGTCACGTCTCGTGACGCCAGAGAGGAGAGGGGAAGGTCACGAGATCCTGTCTCGTGACACGCAGGGAGACCGGCGAGAGGTCGCGAGGCGTGATGCTCCATCACGTCGCGACTTCCCAAAGGGAGGAAGGTCACGGCGTGATGCTTCATCACGCCACGTGACTTCCCAAGGAGGGAGGTCACGGCGTGATGTTCCATCACGTCACGTGATCTTCCTCTCACAAATGCTTCTCCTTCTCCAAACTTCCGAATTTTCCAGAAATCGTAAAAACCAGAAAAACCGCGAAAACAGAGTACAACCAAAAATCAGAACCCCATCTTGCCCAAAACCATTTTTCATGCAATGATTATTTAAACACATACTTTTATGTCTCCTGAATGCATATATGAAATCTTTAATGCAAATCACGTACTTTCACTATTCAACAGAGTCAAAATTCCAGAATGTTAACAACCCAGGATTTTGCATTCAAACTCATACATATTCATCTCATTGCATGATCATATCATTCTTTTTCTACTGTAATTATGTCAACAACATTACGTAACTCTAGCATTTCTATATACAAACACACACATAAACACATTAATACCAAAACTGGAAACAGGATCCAAAATGAGAAAGACAGACACTCCCAAACCTGAAATGAAGTTCAAAAACGCCCACTGCACTTTTCAATCCACAACCTTCCCTTTTCCCTTCTCTATCCTCTTAACTTCAGATGCTTGCATACAGATAAAACCATAGTCATTAACCCAAGAACAGAATCTTATAAACCTTAAGAATAAGAAGAACCACACGAAATCTGACAGCCACTTACCTTCTGAAGCTTCTAACAAACCCAAACCTTAGTTCCTCAACAGAAATACACACATGCAAATGGAAAAGAACAACAAATGGAGAAAAAGAGCAGAATGTGGTTTACGTGAGAGAGAGAACAAGAAAAGAGAGAACTTTCAGTCTTTTGTTTCCAGCCAACTAAATTTTTCTCAGTCTTCTCTTTTCCCCCACCCACGTGCACACACTCACTCTCCACTTGGCACACATGCACGGTTCCCTTATTCCACAATTACTCTTTTACCAAATAGTCCTTGACAAATTACTTGCTCCTCACTAAACTAAAAAATGTAATTAATTCTTTATTAAAACTTTGCAATTAAATCCTCTTTCCTTTGTAAATAACCCAATTGCCCTTAAATGTCCAATTAAAATGCCAATTCCAATTAGGCCACATTTGGGGTGTGACATACCCAAACTTATATAATAAAAGGTAATCTGGATATCGCTATGTATAACTAAATATCAAACTCGATTTAATCCAAATCAAATACCAGATTTTACAGAAAATCGGACAGAGTTTCCCCTATACGGGTCACTATCCCCCTGTTAGACAAACAAAATTTCACTTCTATACCATCAACCACAATATCACAACTCCATCCAAACATCAAACCATCCATCACAATATCCCAACCTCCCCAAATATCACACTACATCTGAATAATTACACATCCCAAATTATACATATATCAAAATAAGAACCAAGGTATCCATCAACTTTTACATTTATATAAATACAACATCTTTCAATTTTAATAAATATCATCAAAATAAATTACTTTGCATAACTCTAAACTAGCACTTCTAATAAGCCATTCCAAAATCCGAGTTCGATACTTCAAAATAACAAAATATATGAATATAAGCCTAAGTATCTATTTTGAAGTTGAGGACTTCTCTTGACTTCCTGATAGATTCCCAGCTTACATCTCGGTTTGACATCCTGTACCTACGCGCAAAAATAAAATTCCATGCGCTAAGCAATTTGCTTAGTGGCAACCACTAAAATTTCTTATTCCAAACATTTCATACCACAAGTTTTAAATAAATAAATATAATTTGTGATAAAAAATTATTAAAAGCATATATAAAATTTAACAATACATATTTTACTATCATACATAATTAAACATGTTAGTGCAACTATACATACATATATATATATATATAGATTTACATAACGGTTATCTTAATCATGAGACTAAATTAATAAGTTATACTAAATTGGTCAACTTCCTCAATATTAGAAACCAACTTAACAAAATAAATTAGAATGCCCATAGTAACTCGATGAAATACATCAAGTGGATACACGGGACTATGGATTAAAGTGGCCAATACCGGGCTCTACACTTCAATCCTAGTTTGTAGGTTCTCAATAACCTACAATACCCATTGACAATATTCATTTTCAACATCCAACATATCCAGTAAATTCCATCCTACACTCCAAATAAAGCATTCAAAAATCCACTCGGCATTTCACATAATTTCTAAATCACCATCCGTCACTCTGCATAATTGTTCGATATCCAACCTACACTCCAAAGAAAATACATTCCTATGGCCGGCCAATTATATCCTACCCTTGTTTCTATCGTTTACTAAAGGCATAAAAATCTGATTTTTTCCCTTTCAATAATCTCAATTATAATAGCTATAGTATTTTACACACTTATAATCATATTTAATAGAGGACATTCAAATTTAATAAATTGAATGCATTACATCATCCTTCCAAACCAATACACCAACATTATATTCATACTAACTCTCACAAATAATAATTCAAATCAGTCCATTTTAACAAATCAATCAATTACGCATATCCCATTTTTATTCACAGTCACATATGATATTCAAAATCACATAATTGTTATTATTTACGAATCAATTTATTAAAACATAACAAGCCAAGTCTTAAGTTTAATGATTCATCTTTATTTTCAAATAAAAACTTCATAAGCTAACTCTCTTAATATTATTATTATTGTTCCACTTAATTTCTATCACATTTACTCATTAGGCAAACATATATACTCAATTTCACAAGATCCAAAATTATTTCTAACAAAATCTTTTCAAGTTAACACCTATTTACTTAAAATGTAGAAGAAAACATACATATCAAGTAGGAAAAAGATGAATTTTAGTGGTCGCGAACCTTGATACTTGGCAAAATGGCTCTAATAGCTTCAATCTACTCTACAAAAACGAAGTTAAACCTCCACTTGTTTTTCCTTTCCCTTATTCTTCACGTTTTCTCCTTCTTCACATATAAACACAACAATTGAATCTATAAACTTAATAAATCTCAATAATAATGTGACTAACTTGACTACTTTGCTAAAACAATAAAAAATCTACTTAATCTAAACTCTAAACATCAAATTCCCAAATAGAATTTTCAAATCCCTAACTCTGCCATCCTAAGAATTTCACCCAAATTTAAGATTAATGGTTAAATATACTTACTCTACAACTACCATTCAAGGGGGGAGGACTGGAGGTGATTAACGGTGGTCGGCGGTGGAAGAAACGGCTGAGGAAGAGGCTGACCCGAAGTAGCTCGTGAAGGAGAAGAGGGAGCTGCCATTGCGCGGAAAGGATAGGAGGGGAAGAGAGAGTGGCGGCGCTGGCGGCAAGCCGCAAGAACGAAGGCGAGGTGGCTGGACGGCAGGGAGCAACGGGGATGGAGGAGCTGAGCTGATCGGGGGAGGGGGAAAGGCTGGAACAGGAATCGGGAGAGAGGGAAAGGAAAGAAGAAAAGAAAGGAAAAAAAATAGAAAGAAGAGGGAGGGGGACTCAAAACGATGTAGTTTTGAGTTTCCTTCCTTTTTTTTTTTTTAATTATATTAAATTAAATTTCCAACAATTAATCCTCTAAATTTAATTTTGCACACCCACTCCCCTCAGAAATTTTTTATTTTTTTTAGGGCATTACAAGTAACTCGAAATTCATCCACTTGAAACTCTAGACTCAAGGTGAAAGAGAGGAAAAAACAACTCAACTCTTACCTTAAAAAGAATTACCAAACAATTAACCTTGCTTGGCTTGACTTGTAATTCTCTGAACAATCTTAAAAAAAAGAATTTAAAGTGACCAAAGAGAGGGAGGGAGAAGACAGTTGAATGAAGGAGAGGATGAAGAAGGAGATTTGTTCTTCTTGGTTTTAACAAGGAAGATTTTACGGCATAACAAGCCATAAAGTCTTCCTTCCTATCCAACTTTTACTGATCTCCACACAATTGTCACTTTATGATTGGCCCTCACTCACTTTTCCACTTTAGATCCTTTAAGCCACCTTAAATCATATATTAGGCACTTAGAGAAATTAATTTCATGCATTAGCATATCAAACTTATTATTTTATGCATTTCAGTCTATAGGGGTTAAATGACAATTTTAACCCTGATATTGCAATTAATACCAATTATGTCCCTAACACACTTGACAAAAAACGCAACCTAAGCACCCCAATGGTGTTCAAACAACCAAGGTACAAGTCGAGACCTTACAACTCTTCCCTCCTTAAAGAATTCCGTCCTCGAAATTCATACCTGGACTGAACAATTGAGAATGCTGAGTTCTCATGACAGATTTGGATTCCTATGTTGCCTCCTTAATTCCGTGGTGTTGCCAAAGCACCTTCACCAGTGGAATTTGCTTATTCCAAAGTTGTCTCATTTCCCGAGCTAGTATTACTTTAGGTTCCTCGTCATATGAACAATCTAGTTGCACTTGCACATCTTACACTGGTAGAACATGAGACTCATCCGATCGATATCTTCAAAGCATTGACACATAGAACACATCATGTAGCTTAGCTAATTCCAGTAGTAGAGCTAATTGATAAGCTACTTGTAACACCCCATACCCGTAAATGGTACGGGTATCGGATGTCACTACGTTACTGTCTAATCGATACTTATAACAAATTCAGTAAATTTTTTTTTTCTTTCTTCTTATAGGACCATTTGTCCTTTTTACTCTTATGTCATTAACAAGTCTTATTCAATCTAGTTCAGACATTTCATTTAACACATCATGTCATTCAATAATCACCTATAACATTCATCATGTCAACAATACACAGTACATAATCCATTCTAAACTATTACATATATATATACATGCCACTAACAATTTGCCGATTAACTTAAACTATCTTATTTACTATTCATTTAATTAAAATTGGGCAGCATAATGACTATAACTTAATTACCCCAAAACCTGCAATTCAACAATACCATAGCCCAACTCAGGGGCACAACAATTATAACTTAATACACATTCAAAATTCTAATTCATTCAGGTCCATTGCGTATAAACTAATCCGAATAACAAAATGTATCATTACATCTAACTATCCCATTATATAAAGTATTTATATAGATTCTAATAACAATACATATAACATTCTTATCTTCACTCCCACGTTCTAGTCTGATCTCAAAGCTAGTAGTGTGTCTTCTCCATAGACGCCTTTCTCGGTACCTACGCACAATCAAACAAACTATGTGCTGAGCATTAAATATGCTCAGTGGTGATTACGAATCTAATAATTTCCAATTTCCAACCTATACGCATACACATGTACAAAATACACTATACTTAATCAATTCCTTAATTTCATTTAAATCACTCACTAAACCTTACTTAGTGTCATGTTACACTACAATCCTTTATTTGACCTGATTCTGAGCAAATTACAATTTAATCTTAACTTGTTCAACACATATCAAATTACCCTTCCATTCCACTCAATTACCACTTTGCCATTCAGTTTTCATTAATTTACAGACATGCCATTTATCTACTTAATGGCATACAACTTATCATGTAGTCCTCGAACTTTCACTTTAGTCCTCAAACTCTCATTTTAGTCTTTATTTTGCGATCAATTTATACATTTAACCACTTATTTCCATATTTTGACATTTTCACACTAATACTATTCTTTTTAAACTTCTCTACATTTTTGACATGTAAATTACATTTTAGTCCCTAATTATCACTTTTATGACCATTTTACGTATTAGTCCATATTAAGTCTTTACATTGCATTTAAACCTATTAGTCATGTATTTCACTCACTAATCCATCATTTCATATACAGTTTACCGTTTAGTCCTTATTTTATCAATTTCATGTCAAATTATATTTTTGCCATTCTTTTTACTTTATTTACGAGAATGCCACTAGTTAACTTAATTTCCACATTTAATTCACTCTTTAGCTTCCAAATTACCAATTAGTCATTGAATTATCATTTTCATGTTAAATTACATTTTAGTCCCTAAACTTTGTATTCTTTACGTACTTGTCATTTTGATTTCATTTTCCTCTCATATCACTTATTAACTTACTTACACAATTACTGGTTTGCTCCTAACTTTTTATCAAATTACAACATTGCCCTTCATTTAATGTTTACTTACAATTTTGCCATTTATTTACTATATTTTCACATTTATTCACTTCTTAACTTATAATTTGTCAATTAGTCTCACAACTAATTATTTTCACAGTAAATTATGTTTTAGTCCTTAAACTTTTTGTCTTCTTTCATGTAAGTCCTTTTCACTCAAATTGTCATTTTCATTATACTTTTTACATTTTCGTGTCATTTTACCCTTACTACTCGTTTAACTCATTATTTAGGTCAATTACCATTTTGACTCTAAACTTTTTATTTTCTTTCATTTAAGTCCTTTTTCACTCAAATTTTCATTCCCATTTTACTTTTTACAGAATCAAATCATTTCACAATTATACCATATTACCATAGGCTTTTTATATAATATGCTTTTATTCATTATGCTTTTTACATTTTTTCCTTTACGTGTTATACTTTTACATATTAGACTTTTACATGTTAATATTTTTACATATTAGGTTTTTACATGTTACATTATGTCATATTATATTCAGTCGTTATACTTTTTATCATTTTATCATCATATCATTATTATGCTTCTAATACAATTCCAGCAGAAAATCTATAGACTGGATATACGGAACGTGAACCCCAAAGGTTCACTGCACTGCACTAGGGAATGATCCCAAAGGATCACTCCATCACTTTCATATAACATATGACGTATGACATATGACGTGTAACATATAACATAGGACTACGGGAGACCATCGCGAATTTGCCATAGTAAAGCAAGTCATCATGACTTGTACCGTGGTGTGGGTGTCCCTATGGCTAGCCAAACATATCCTCAACTAGATTTAGACCGCCGACGACTACTAAGGGCAAAACTTTCTCAATTATCTTATAAAATCCCATTTTCATACTTTTAACACTTTCATTTACATTTACTTTTCATTTCACTAGTTATGCAACATTTTCATCAATGTTGCACATTTCCTATTATATACTTATTTTACACAATAAGTATACTTAATCCATTAAATGGCCATGACTTCACTTTAAGGCCACTTTCTTCTTTTCTTATCATTTGAATTTTAATTATTCATTTAATCAATAATCTCATCAAATATACATGTAATTTCAATTAATTCAATATTTGTCAATATTTCCCCACCCTAGACATAATGGGAAAATATTCTAAAAAATGCTCAATTAGATTCTTATAATTTCAATTAAATTCATATACTTTCAAATCACATACATAATCATTTTATGGCCTTATTATCATTAATTGGACAAATTATATCTTTGATTCATTGACTTAATTATTCGGTTTTCATGTAATTCTTTTCATTTAAACTCTCTCTTTCACTTCTAATTCATTTATTTATCAAATTTATCACTCACATATCACATATATCATATAACCTACCATAATTTCTTCCTTAACCCATTCGGCCTATAACACCCTTAACACTCTATACAATAAGTATAGTAAATAGATGCCACAGTCATCTCATCAGTACTGACAATGCAAGACCATGTTATAATGAACTGCTCAGTAAAAATTTTTCGCATTTAAAAAAAAAATATCAATGATACATGAAAACGCGTTTGAATAACAGTAAAACTTATAGGTAAACAACAATAATATAACAATCAACACATAACTCTGTCTATAACCTTACATTTAACAACATAAAATTTAAACCAGCATCGTCCATCGCGATCATATAAATGCCATGCCTATCCCGTCATCTTTGCTTTCACTTCCTATCTCGACTGTCGTCAAACCTCGGCTGCTTTAAAACATCCTATCTTCGTAACCTGCGTGCAGTAACAACACTATGCGCTAAGCATTAAAAATGCTCAGTGGTGGATACATGTCCTAAATTTTCCATATTATTACTACATGCACACACACAGAAGCACATATCTTCATTCCCATTATATGAACATTATTTCTTGAGACTTTTAAATAGCTTATGTCATACTTTTACCGTCCTAACAAATCTTTTACCTTAATCATTTATCTTGAACTTTTGTCATTATTTCATTAACCATATTTTTCATTACTATTTCTATCATCAGTGTCATTATTACTTATATTGTTAACTTTAACATTAATACCATTATATTTGCTTAATAAATGGCCAGTTATATTAACAATATTTGTAAATATCTTATTAACATATTTACATCAGTTACAGTTACAGTTACAGTTTACACTTAGCTACAGTATCAATTATTGACATATCTATTGAGCAATCATCATTGTTGTTATTAACAGTACTGATTAACCGTTATCATTTCCTTTATATCCATAATATTTTCTTTACAGTACCTATTTTTAGAACTATAAGCATAGTACAAGTGCATTATTTTTCCTACTTAATTTTAATCAGTTACATTTCGTGTTATATTCCTAAATTATCAATACTATTATTATTACAGTAATATTTGAAATACTTATATTATTTATTTTACCTATCAATCGTATTTTAATCCTTTAATTTACTTTTCTATCATGAATTTACAATTTCATCCCTAAAACTTTCACTAAATTACAATATTACCTTTAATTTTCACTTATTTACAATAATGCGATTAAATAACTTCATTAACACATTTATTTCATTATTTGACATGCAATTTACCATTTAGTCCTAATAATATTATTTTCATGCCAAGTTACACTTTAATCTTTTTATGTTCACATATTTACGAAAATACCACTAGTTATTCTTAATTTCACATTTCGTTCCTTATTTAATTTACAAATTACCATTTAGGCCTTAAATCACTACTTTTATGCTAAATTGCATTTTAGTACCTCATCTATGATAAATTTACAATTAGGTCCCTACTCTTTTGCTAAATTACAATTTTACCCTTAAATTTCTCTTAATTACAATTATGCCCCAACTTATACTTATTTTCCCAATTAACTCATTTTTTTGTTATTCATTACATTTATTTTATTCAATAACTAAGTCCTTTAACTTACCATATTATTGTAAAATTGCATTTAGGTCCTTAATTTTTATCAAAATTACGATCATGTCCCTAATTACTTCTTATTTACTAAAATACCCTTATTTACACTTATCTTCCGTCTAAGTCATTATTTAACTTACAAAATTCCAATTTAGTCCTTAAATTAACACTTTCATATCAATTTACATTTTGGTTCCTGAACTTACATTCTTTACACAAATATCATTTTAACTTCACTTTTCTCTTAAATTTCACTTATTAACTTGCTTTTACGCACAATTACTGTTTTGCCCCTAAACTTTTATCAAATTACAATATTGCCCTTTTTTTTACTTTTATTTACATTTATGCCATTGATTAATTAAACTTTCACATTTATTCACTTCTTAACGTATAATTTATCAATTAATCCCTCAATTAATAATTTTTATGGTAAATTACATTTTAGTCCTTAAACTTATTATCTTCTTTCAATTTAGTCATTTCTTTACTCTTTTTCACCATATATTACAAGTAATCTCATTTTAATCATTTTCTTTAAATTTACCCCTAGTACCATTTAGTAGAAATCACTATACTGGATATGAGGGACTAGGCTCTATAGCCCTAACCTACCGAAATGGCCACTTGAGGGCCAGATTGCGCTTTGGTAGTGTCGAAGTGACCACTTGAGGGCCATATTGCGCTCCGTCGACACTATACATTACACTATGACATTTATAAATAGATCGTCATTGGTCTATTATTTGCAAGTCGTCATGACTCGCTACCGCGGAATATAGTGATGTCCCTATGCTAGCCCTCTATGTCCTGAACTAGATTTACTACCAGACCACTAAGGGCAAGGCATAATCATCATTCAATTCACTTTCCACTTCATATACCAATTGGATAAATTCCACAATGTCAAGCAGTACATTATAATTTCACTTCCTTTTCATTCTTTTTCCATTAGTTCGCTTCCAAATCATTCATTATTCAACAATAACTTCATTCATACCATGAGTTCACTTTAATGTAACATATTCTATCATTTTCATGGTAAACATAATACATTATCACACTTTAATATATATATAATTATACTCCATTAAATTCAAATAAATTCACTCATACTTATTTTTCATTCTTTATTCATTTTATACCATTATACTTAATAAATAATCAAATTACACATCATTTCAACCATGATCACCATTCGGCCATCAAATGCACTTCACTTTAAAATTTACATATCACTTATAATTCACTTCCATTTCACATATTTAAGCATTTTTGCACTAGTTATAACATACTACATAATTTTCATGACATGTAACAATGTTTTCACTTTTCACATAATAGGTTAACATACCAAAATATGTTTGGATTCCAATAAAGCTAATATACACTCAATTATCATTATAATATCACTTCATTCCATTACACTTAACAAATTATCAAAATTCACTTAGAATTTCTATCAATTATCATTCGGCCTCACCATCCAAAATTCACCATGATTATTTTCCATTCCATTTATCACTTACATGTTATACAGTTCAATTATACCATTTACATGCTTAAATCACCAAAGAAATTCAATATTTTCCTTAATGTTCAATTCGGCCAAGGTGGGGTTTCATATTCAAAATGTTATTTTCTCATTTTAAACACATACATAATCATTTTTAACCTTTCTAATCATGTTTATAAGGTTTAGTTCAATTATACATGCATATTTCATATATCTTATACTTAAACATAACCTAAAATCATTCATTCTTAATGGAAAATGAAGGATATTGTATCCACTAACCTCATTTTCTTGTTCTCCACATCCTAAACATGCTTTTCATGCCTTTTCTCCTTGAAACTCCTCTCACTCCATTAAGACCTTATAGTGGCCGAATATATTCATCAAGTTCTACTCAAAATCTTGCTTTCTTTTAGCAATATAATCACATAAATATAATCTACATATCTTAAAATACCTCTTGGAACCTTTAAATCAAATTATAGAACCCTAAATCACTTACCTCATTTTTAGGGCGTAACGTTTGTCACTAACTTTCTCCCACTTCTTTCACTTCAAATGAGCTTTGGAGGCTATTATCATTGAAAAGAGAGGCTGAATTTTACTTAGGAACCTTCAATTTTGTGGAATGAAAGGAAGAGGAAAGAAGAAAATGGTGGAGAGAAGCTATAGAGGCCATTCGGCCATGGAGAGAAATGGAGAGGGTTGGAGAGCTTTCTAGGGTTTGATTTTTAACGCTATAAATAGGTGTTGTAATGGGTTGGGCTTGGTCCAACCAATTGGGCCAACCCAATTCTATGCCCATTTAAGAAATTAGGCCCAATAAGCAATCCAAAATAATTTCTCTCACTTTTCAAGCTCAATTTCTCCCAAAATTAATTTCATAATTCTTAGAATATATAAATTAGCCTCCACATAAAATTTTAGCTCAATCGGAGACCGTTTCCTGGCTCGATAATTTCTTAACACTTCGATAACTCAATTTTCTGTCTCACCGTAAAATTTATTTTTTATTACCATTTGATTTTTCATAATATTTCAAGCAAATTCATGCTTTCAGATAATTTTTCTAAGGTGCATAACTCCATTTAGAGTCCGATCAAATCTTGGTCAAACTAGTCAAACTGGTTCGATCGGTCCGGTTCACTGGTTGAACAGGTTTGGTTCACTTTTCATCCTGAACTTTCTTTTTGCCCTTAATAACTTATTTGACTCCAATTCCATCTCAATCAGGATCCATTTTCGGTCCAGTTCAATTAAACCGATTTGATTCATGTATTTTTCAATGTCACCCTAAAATTACTTTTTCACCACCAAACTGTTCTACACACTATTCTGAATTTATCTATGCCTTCAGATAAATTTTCAAAAGTCATTTACTATCTTTAAAGTCTCGGTCAAATTTCAATCAAACTTAGTTACTATTTGAATCAAACCAGAGGTTTTTCTTCAGTTTGACTTTCGGGAACCTATTTGATCTCATTTTCACTCCAAGTTATACCACCAAACTCCTTATAACTTGTAGTTTCCAATGGTCCAATAAAATAATTTTCACTTCCGGGTTCTCGGGAGGTCACCCATCAGGGGCTTCCCTGACCTGAGCACGTTTAACCTTTCTCCTCTACTGTCTTTTAAGGCACAATCATTGATATTTTCATATAAAATTCACACTATAAAGTCTACAGATTTTACTGATCACTACTAACTCGGTATTCGAGCCATTACACGGCCACTATAACATTTTACTATATCATTTTATTTTTCATTCCCTCATTAATTATTCCACTAAATTAGGTCCTAATTCACATGTATATACCTTTTAATCACATTTATTCAATAGGTATACTATGAATATACCTAAACATACCATTATGTTTCACTATGACCAAGACTTACACTTGATTTTCATTCAAATTAATCATTCTAATTAGCTTAGTTACCGTCCTTAAACTCAATTATCACTTCAATTTCAATTACACATGCATTTTACACACATTCAAATATAAACATAATACAAAACCCTAATTTTGAAAGGGAAATCCTTAGATAATGTAATCACAAACCTCATATCCATGCTTTAACCTTCATAACTTCCTTAATCCTTGTCCTTAACTTTTGATTGCTCATTTTTTCGTGATTTCTCCTCCATGGCCAAAAATACAAAGCAATCAAACATCCATTAGTTTCCTTCTTTTATCAATTATAACCTCATAAACACCCTTAACACATCTTAATCTATCATCTAAAACCGATAAATCAAATTAAATCAACCTATTTCTCTTACCTCAATTTTGGAGACATAACCTTTGATCCTTACTTTTCCTTACTTTTAATCCATCAAATGAATACTAGAGGTTGCTATAATCTTATAGAGGGGCTGAATTACACTTAGAATGTTTGAATTGAGGAAGAGATGAAGCAAAGTTTGAAGAAATTTGAGAGAGGTGGAAGAGAGAAGAACTTTGGCCAACTAAGGGAGGAGATAAAGATAATACACCTACAAATCTGCTATCTAATTGCTTTTATAGTTGGCCAAAAATGGTTCAACCTTGGTCCAACCCTAAAAGCCCAATTAGCCATTTTAGCCCATTAAGAAATTTTTCTATGGTTTTCTCACTTCCCAACTCCAAATAATTTCAAATTTGATTCCATAATTCATATCATGTAAAAATTAGGCTGTACACAAAATTTCAACTCAATCAGAGTCTGTTTTTGGTCCGGTTCAATCAAATCGGTCCGATTAGCAAATTTTTAGTGTTCTTAAAAATTTCCCTTTTACTACCAAAAAATTCTAAATATTATTTAGAGTCCATCTGGAATTTTTGATCAATTTTAGAAATACTTTGCTATTTTTAAAGGCTCAATCAAATTTTCGGTCAACTTGAGTACTGTTCAAACCGAAATCATCTTTTTCTTACTTTCTAAGCTTAAATCCTTATAAAAATGACTCTATAATTCTTAAAACAAATTCATTAGACTCCAATAATATTTTTGGGTCAATCATAATTCATTTCTCTGTTCGATAAACCCAATTTTGCAGTATCACCAAAATAAAATCTTTCACTACCATATGATTCTACTCATCAATACGAGTACGTCCATATTTTCCTACAATTTTTCTAAGGTGTGTAGCATTTTCTACGGTCCGGTCAAATTCTCAGTCAACCTAGTCACTATTTGAGTCGAAACCTTGACTTTTTCTTATTTTATATTCGGGCTCCCACTGACATACTCTATCCATTGGTCAAATAAAATATTTTTCGACTCCGGGAGGTACTATTCACTATCGAAAAATGCTATTCACGGCTAACCCGGTACTGGAGCCATTACACTACTAGCCCAACCCGTTCAAGCACTTCATAAGTACCAATGAATCTTGGACTCAATTTCCCCTTTTTCCCGAACCGAAGCACTTTTCTCCATGGTGATACTTTCAAGAAGACTTTATCACCAACCTTATATTCGATGTCTTTTCGCTTCAAGTCCGCGTAGGACTTCTGTCGGTCACTTGCAGCCTTTAACCTTTGCTGAATCACTCTCACTTTCTCTTCAGTGTCTTTGACTAAATCAGGGCCAACTACTTTGTTCTCATTCAACTCTACCCAACACACAAGAGTTCGACACTTTCTACCATAAAAAGCTTCATATAGTGCCATGCTAATACTCATTTGGTGACTATTGTTTTATGCAAATTCTATTAATGAGATATACCTATCTCAACTCCCAGGAAAATCTAAAACACAACCTTGAAGCATATCTTCCAACAGCTGTATGACTCTCTCAGATTGACTATCCGTTTGAGGATGAAAGGCTGTGCTGAAATTAAGTCGAGTACCAAGAGCAAATTGCAAACCTTTCCAAAATCTCGAAGTGAATCTCGGATCTCGATTAGATACTATGGACAATGGAACCCCATGAAGTCGTACAATCTCATTCATATATATATCAGCCAAATGATCCATAGAATAATCCATTCGAAATGGTATAAAATGAGCTGACTTAGTGAGTCAGTCGACTACTACCCACACTGAATCATGCTTCCTTTGCATCATTGGGAGCCCTGTTATAAAACCCATTGTAATATTATCCCATTTCCACTATGGAATTAGAATGGGATTAAGCAAACCTGAAGGAACTTGGTGTTCAGCTTTCACTTATTGACAGGTCAGACACTTAGACACGTAATCCACTACATTCTTCTTCATTCTAGGCCACTAATAGAATTGCTTCAGGTCTTGATACATTTTATTACCTCCCGGATGCATAATGAAAACTGTATTGTGAGCTTCATACAAAATCATTTTCTTCAATTCTTTATCATATGCTACACATAACCGGCCTTTATAATAAAGAGCACCACCATCACTTAAAGAATAGTCGTCTTCCTTTCTGACTAATTGCGGTGTTTGTTGCAACTTGGAATCACTCCTTTGAGCATCAATTATCATTTGTTTCATAGTAGGCTTAGCTTTTAACTGAGCTATTAATGCTCCATCAGATGCTATTCTCTAATCACCATGCTGCAATACTATAGCTAAAACTGACTTCTTGCTTAAGGCATCAACAACCATATTAGCTTTACTCGGATGATAATCTACTATGTAGTTGTAGTCTTTGAATAGTTCAAGCCATCGGCGCTGCCTCAAGTTGAGTTCTTTCTGTGTGAGCAGATACTTGAGGCTCTTATGGTTAGTATAAATTCTGTACTTTTCACCATACAAGTAGTGACACCAAATCATCAAATCAAAAACAACTGCAGCTAATTCAAGATCATGAGTCGAATATTTCTGTTCATGAGACTTCAACTGTCTTGACACATATTCTATCACCTTTCCATCTTGCATCAACACACACCCAAGGACAATTCCCGAAGCATCACTATACATGGTATACTCTTTACTCGGAATGGGTTGAGTAAGTACAGGTGTTTCAATAAGCATTCTCTTTAATTACTCAAAGCTGGCTTGATATCTGTCAATTCATTCAAATTTGAACCCCTTTCCGAAGCAACTTGGTAAGGGGGAGGCAATAACAAACAATCCTTTCACAAACCATCGGTAATAACCTACCAAAATCAAGAAACTCCTCACTTCAGGCACATTTCTTGGCGGTTTCCAATTCACAATTGCCTTAACCTTAGCTGGATTAACCCTGATACCATCAGAAGAAACAATATAGCCCAAGAAAGATACTTCTTTGGACTAGAAATCACACTTACTAAGCTTTGCGTATAATTGCTTTTCCCTCAATATTTGTAGTAGAATCCGCAAATGTTCCTCATGCTCTTGTTCATTTCTTGAATAAACCAATATGTCATTAATAAATACAACAACAAATTGATCAAGTTATAGTCGGAACACTCGATTCATCAAACCATAAAAGCCGCAGGTGCATTAGTCAACCCAAATGGCATCACTAGGAACTCATAATGACCATATCGGGTCCTAAAAGCAGTCTTCGGGACATCCCCATTCTTCACCCGAAATTGATAATACCCCGACTGTAAATCAATTTTGGAGAAGACACCAGCTCCTCTCAACTGATCAAACAGGTCTTTTATTCTAGGCAAGGGGTACTTGTTCTTCATCGTCACCTTATTGATTTGTCGATAATCAATGCACATCCGTAAGGTGCCATCTTTCTTGTTAACAAATAGAACCGGAGCTTCCCATCGAGATACACTGGGCCGGATGAAACCCTTGTCTAAAAGCTCCTGCAGTTGAGTTTTTAGCTCTTTCAATTCAGTAGGAGCCATACAGTAAAGAGGTTTAGATATAGGAGTAGTGCCTGGTAGAATTTTTGTAACACTCTTATAACATAATACTATACGTACGGTGACCAGATGTCTCAGTTGTCCATTGTACTAAAGTCACAATGTTAAGCTACAGTAAACAGTTCAGTAAATTTTTTTCACATTTTAACATCAATTATACACTAAAACAATCAATAATAATACAACAGTTAATACATAGTTCTATTAAAAAATTGTTCCTATCTTACACAAAACTTAACCCGAATCATCCGTTTTGACCATATACATGCCATGTCTTTACTACTGTTTTTGCTACCAGTCACTTCTTTCCAATCAATAGTCACATGTCGGCCACTTCAAGCTTCTTATCTCTTATAACCTACACGCAATTATAGAACTACATGCTGAGCATTAAAAATGCCTAGTGGTGGATACATATCCTAAGATTATCCATGCATGCATACACTCAAGATTACTTACTAACCACTTTACTTTATTGCTCATAATTATTTATATTTACTTCAGCTTTTTAACTTTTTAATATTATTATTACTGTTTAAAATGCCATAATTACTTTTATTATTATTATTACTATGACAGTTAACATTATACTTATCCATTTGTCCTTCCTTTTTCTATTCTTATCCTTTCCTTTCATCTTAAACATTTTAATTTTAATTACAGATTTATATTTCTCTTCTAACTCACTTACTTGTAACATTTGTTTATTAATCTTCCTTAAGTTTTTATTTCCAATACTTTAATTTTTTCTTAGTTATTCCACTTATGTATTTCCTAATACTTTTCATTGCTTCATTTCCCTTTTATTATTGTCATTACAATCCTATTTTATTTACTTTCTATTGTCTACATTCCTTATATATCTATGTTCACCAATTATTTACAATTATATGATATATAATTTGCTTTATCATTTTTATTTACAGTATAGTCATTATTATTATTAATATTCTTATTTCATTATTATGTTTATTAATTTTCTTCTAATATTTTCTAGTATAATTACCATTTACATGCTTATCCATATTCTTTGTCTTTATGCTCATTTCCTGCATTTTAAGATAATTCACTTCCGATCATTATCACTAATATTTCTATTACTATTAACATTGGTACTATTATTTATGTTAAGTTACTTAATTTAATCTATTATGCAATTATAATTCAGTTTGCATTATTGTTAACATTTACATTATTACTACTATTATTTGTTATTATTAACGCTAACATTTATATTATCATTTACTCCTATTTATGTATACATACTTCTATCAAATATGTTATATGCGTCACATTAATTAATTAACACCATCATTATTTTTTCCTTACATTTAATAGTACTATAATTTACAATATTATATAAATAATTACTATTATTATCATTTATTGCTAACATTAACGTTGTCATAAATATTTACCTTAGCATAAATATTAATACTAATATTGTTCTTAATATTTTTAGAGCATTTATTTTCCTCATTTATATTTTATTACAAATCTAATACTCATTTTACCTATAAATTATACTTAATCCTTTATAAGTTCATTTAACCTTATGAAGCCTAAGACAATGTGTATATGTCTATTTTTGGCAATAAAGAGATATTTTGAAATTTCCATCCCAATAAAATATTATGAAGGTTCATCTAACCTCATGAACCCTAAGACGATGTGTATATGTCTATTTTGGGCAACAAAAAGATATTTTGGAATTTCCACCCTAATAAAACATTGGAAAGGTTTATCTAACCTCATGAAGCCTTAAACCAGAGAGAGCTTGGGACTTTACTTTTATTCATACCTTGGTCAAAGTTATAAGCAAGTTGTTGAGATTAAAATTCCATTCCTTTTTTCATACAATTTAATGCAATTATTAAACCGCAATTCAAGCATATAACAAAAGTAGTAAGTAGTACAATAAAAATGAAACAAGTAAGAGTACATTAACTTACAATAAAACAGGGGCGGAATACAACCCCAATTTAAATAAATAGAAATAGAAACCATGCATAAAACGGGCATTTATTCAAGATGAGGACATTGGTCTTCGAATTGAAATGATTTTTTATGACATTTTATTGGAGGAAAATTAGGACATTGGACCCATTTTATTAAAGAAAATCTTATTTTATTCGTGGAAACCTTTTGGTGTTTTTTTATGATAACGAACATAAAAACGCTTATGACATTTAAAGCCAAATAATTAAGGTCTAAGAAAAAACCAAACTAAAATAAAGCTGAAATAGGAGGATGGAAGAGAATGAACCAAAATGTAGTCGCTAATTTAATTTGAGCCCCCCATTCTATCATCCATAATTCAGTAGTGAAACTCATCAAACAAAACAACATGTTAGAAAGCATTAAGACAAATAATTAAAACAAAGTAGATGATAAAAATGGTAGAAGAATATCAAATGAGAGAAGAGAGAATTAAAATTGTTTAAAATGAAAAAAAGGGAGGGACGGTGTGACGCGCGTCGAACTGGGAAGGCCCTCTCAAATGAGCCCGCTTTTAGGGCTCGAAGGATTGGTTCGTGTCATTTGATCTTGGGTAATATGAGACATTTTGGAATTCCCTCCCAATAGAACATTGAAAAAGTTTATCTAGTCTTATGAATCCTTTAGGCACCTTTGAGGTATTTTAGAGTCACCACCCAATTTACAAGAAATTGGAAAAGGTCATCTAACCTCTATGGTCTAAACCAGAGAAGGTGTTCGGAACTTCACTCTTATTTATGCCTTGGTTAATTATAAATGAGTTTTTAGATTCTGAAAATTCCATCTCTCTTCTCACAGGATTAATGCAATTTATTAAAAGCGCACTCCAAGCACTAAGAAAGCGATAAATGAAAGCTGTAAATAAAGCAGTAAATAAAGTGATAAATAAAGCAGTAAACACAGAACATGCCATTTACAAAGGAGAAATTGGGAAAAATACAATTCCCCAAAAAAGCTAAACAAAATTAAGATGAAAATTGAGACGAAATACAATCCCCAAATGAAAGAAAGTTTAATAAGATTGCCCCAAAAATAATTAATTACAAGAGCCCACAAGATATATGTAAACGTAAAGTTAAACAATCAAGCAAAATTAATTAAACGAGGAGACATACATAAATCGGAATATTTGTTCGGTTTGGGAACATTGGTTCCTTCACAATCACTTGAAGAGGGATCGAAGAGTTATTTTGGCTATTGGCTTGAAAACCGGGATGAGTGATCCCATTTTTAAGAAAACTTAACTCTTCGCTTTATCTTGTGATATTTTACATTTCTTGGCTAAAATCAAGGACATTGGTCCTAATTTATTAGCAAAAATCCCAATTTAGTTATAAAAATATTCCTGCGACTTTTTATCTTACATGCATATAAAATAAAATACTTTATTTACAAATAAAACACAATCACACAAGTAGGGGATACGAAAGATCTCACCCAACCGATGTGATCTCCTACGCGTCGTGACACCCCCCCCCCTCCCCCCCGATTTGGTCACGGCGATGCTCAAGCGAGCGACATCACATTTTGCCCAAACACGAAAAGAACAATAATAAAAACATTAGTAATAAATCTAACATTAAACACATAAATATAAAGACAAGATAAAAATAAGGAAAAATTAATCGTGTAAAAACATAACAATAATAACAATAATAATGGTCAATAATAATAATAATAATAATAATAATAATAATAATAATAATAATAATAATAATAACAACAACAACGAGAATAAAAGAAGTAATGATGATAATATTGTTGACAGTAGAAAGAATAACGAGCAATGATAGCAGAAATAATATTAACAGTAAACGCAGACAAAATGGAATGGAGTGGTAAAAATAGGTCCAAGAATGTTTACCCTCAGATTTCGATAATATAGAAGCAAGATGTTCGAATCCGGCTCCCCTTGTCAAAGTTTAAAACAAAATCGAAATAACTAAAAAAAAAAACTCAAAGGAAAAAAAATGATTTTTTGTATTTTTTTGTTTGACAATAAGCTCAAGGTAAGGGAATTGATTTCCCTGTGTCAAGCTAAATTCAAACCCAAAAAATGTTCTTCTGGGTTGCAAAAAAATCAGGGAAGAAGGTTTTAGTTTTCTAAAGAGTTTTCTTTTTTGCTTTCTCCTTTTTTTTTCTCTCCGAAAAATCCCCCACCCCCTCGGCAGATGATAAATGCTTCCTCTATAATTTCCATGTCTTCCCAAAAAAAGAAAAGATAAAAGCCCCTTTCCCACGCTCACTTATCCAAAAATCACTAAAACATGAAAAAATAGTTTTGACAATCCCAAAAAAGCAGATTTTTTGCAGGTGGGAAAGAGACAGGACGGCAAGGGAAACGGCCCGCAAGTGAGTGGTCGCACCTCGTGAGGTGCGGCCTCCTTGTGGGAGAACACGTGGAAGCCCGCACGTGGAGGCCGCGATGTCCGGCCTCCTCGCCGTAGACGACGTACGGCCTGGAGGCCGCACGTACAAGCCGCGATGTGCGGCCTCCTCGCGGGAGATGACGTGCGGCACATAGCGGCCTCCTTGCGGGAGCCTACGAGAGCCCGCACACAGAGGCCGTGACATGCGGCCTCCTAGGGGGAGGCCACGACATGCGGCCTCCTCGCGAGAGGCCACGCGGAGGCCATGTCTCACATCATGGCATACGCAGCACCTCGCACACTGCCAGCGGGCCCCGCGTTTCGCGTTTGCTGTGCCGTCGCATGGTCGCAAGTCACCAAAAGCCCCAAAACTAAAAATAAAAAGAAAAATTTTTCCAAAATAGAATTTTTATTTTAAAAAAGTAAATTCTTGACAAGGGAAACATCAGTTCTAACATTTTCGCTTGCGAACAAGCAATCATTTTCACTATTGGATAATTCTGATCTTAGACCATCTCGGGACCCGGTGTCTATAGTTGTCCCCAATTTTGGGGAAGCTAGTGTACGGGTGCTTAGGTGAGCCAAAATTCAGAAAAAAGGAAAGAAGCGCGTACTTGAGGTAGGCGTCTTCTCAGACTGGATGATGTTGTTCGGGTGATTGTCGCCGTGTTGTCGGCGTGTTGTCCTTTGTTGAAGTGGTAGTGCCGTGGTCGTGCTAACCTCCCGTAAACTGGTAGTGCCGCCATCATGCAAACCCTTCGAAGATTTGAAACGGTAGTGCCGTGATCGTGCTAACCCTCCGTGGAGTGGTAGTGCCGTCATCGTGCTAACCTTTCTGAAGTGGTAGTGACGTGTTCGTGCTAACTTTCCGTAGAATGGTAGCGTTGTTATCGTGCTAACCCTTCTGAGATTTGAAGTGGTAGTGCCGTGATCGTGCTAACCCTCCGTGAAGTGCCATCATCGTGCTAACCCTTCTGAAGTGGTAGCGCCTGCGCGTAGATCGCTAGCGCGCGGCGTCCACGCGCGAAGCGTCGCCCCCGTGCGAGCGAATCGCGGGGTGTCGCTCCGTGCGCTGCTATGCAGCCAGGGCGTGCGCCGATGCCCTTCGTGCGCACCGACGGGCGTCAGTCACCCCTGTTCCACCGAAAATGCTGATTTTTTGCCCAAATTTGATTTTTTCTGGATTTTTTCACCAAATTTGATTTTCTATCCCATTTTTAAAGGTTTTTCATCATTGTTTCCATTTTTAAATATATATAAATAATATTTGAATTAATTAATTAGTTTTTCCTTAATTAATTATTTTTTCTTTTTTTTTTTCTTGATATAAATAGAAAAAGATGAAACAAAAAATGGGGGATTCATTTTTTAGGGTTTCCTCTTTAATTTTTCTCTTCTTTTTCTTCAAAATTCTCTCTAGATTTTTCGTAGGTTTTCCCCTAAAAACAAAAAATAAAAATTGCTAAATGTTAAAAAGTTAAAAAGTTCAATTCTTATTCTTCTTCTTCTTCTTCTTCTTCTTCTTCTTCTTCTTTTCCAATATAATTCCTTCTAAATATTTTAGATGGAATTTTGTTGATGAGAAATTGATTTTTGAGACAAATAAGATGATTGTTTGTTCTTAAAAATTCAATTTTCTTATTTTTGTCTTTTAATTATTTTTACTTGAGTTTTCTCAAAGATTTTTATTTGAATATCTTTTTGATAAAAAAAGGATTGAGACAAAACAATTGTTTGTTCTTAAAATCTAATTTTTTCATTTGATTTTCTAAAAATCAAGTTTTTTTCATAAATAAATTTTTTTTTGAGACGAACAAAAAATAATTGTTTGTTTTTTAGATCATTTTTATTTCTTTAATCAATAAATATCATTCTTTAGACAAAGAAATTCATTTTTTATTTTTAAGAATTTTTAGTTTATTTCATTTTTTTTGCAATTTACTTTTTTGGAATAAAATTTCAATTTTTATCATCTTCAATTCTAATTTTGCAAAACAAAGAAAGAAAATCAATCATTTTTTTCCCTTCATCGAATCCGAACTCTGATCGTAAACATTTTAGGTTTGATCTCTTTTTTTATTTTCTTTTATTTATTTTTGTTCATGTTTAATTGATTTAACATGTAAATTTTTATTGTTTTCATTTATTTATTTATTCTATTGTTTGTATATTTGTTTTATTTAATATGTTTGTATATTATTATTGTTATTATTATTATTATTATTATTATTATTATTATTATTATCATTATCATCATCATTATCATTATTATTATTATTATTATTATTATTATTATTATTATTATTATTATTATTATTATTATTATTATTATTATTATTATTGTTATTATTATTATCACGTTTATATTTTAATGTATTAATTCATTAATATGTTGTTTAATTTATTTCAATCATATCATTTAATTCTCTTGTCATTCATAATACATTTTTTACATTTATTTTAATTTATTAACATTTTAATTCATTTGTCATTTTGACGTCATCTTATTTTATTTTGTTTTATTTTATTATTTATTATATATTTAATTGATTTAATTACTAATATTATTTTATTTGTGTTTGTTTTTTATTCTAATACTTGTTTTCTTTACTTGGGCATTCTCGCGAGCAAACGGAGAGATGCAGGAGGCTCATTTGGTTAGACCATTTATTTGCATTATTTGTAATATTTTATTTATTTGGCTTTTTTCATTTATTTTGCCATGTAATTCTTAATAAAATTGTTTATTTTATGCACGTTTAAAAAGAAAATCACAAAAATATTTCTATTAATTAACTTGAAATTTTTTCTAATAAAAATGAGACTAATGTCCTAGTTTTTCCATCCAAAATAAATTGCCACATTAAAATTATTTTCTTTAATGCATGCAAGGACCAATGTCCTCGTCCTTAATAAATATCCCGTTTTATGTATGATTTATATTTTATTTACAATGGGGGTTGTATTCCACCCCTAGTCTTGTTGTAATTTGTTATACTCTTATTTACTTTGTTTTAATCTTGTTTTATTTACCGCTTTCATTATGTGATTGACATGCGCATTAAATTACTGCATTTAAATGAATGAGAAAATGGATGAAATCTTAAATTCAAAACTCAATTGTAATTTAATCAAGGTATAAATAAATGGGAAGTCCCGAACCATCTCTGGTCTTAGGCTCAATGAGGTTAGAGGACCATCTCAATGTCTCATTGGGGTGGGGCCTCCAAAATATCTCTTGTTGCCCAAAAAGGCCCAATTTGCATAGTCCTAGGCTCCATGAGGTTAGAGGACCATCCCGATGTTCTATTGGGTTGGGGCCTCCAAAATATCTCTAACTTGCCCAAAATGGATACATATGCGCTGTCTTAGGCTCACTGAGGCTAGACGACCTTTCCCAATGTTCTATTGGGTGGCGACTCCAAGAAACCTCCTTATTGCCCAAAATAGAAGCACTTATAATTTCTTACGAGTTTTCACGAACCTCTCTCGATCGCCCTAAAAGCGGGTCGTTCGGGGTGCCCAGGGGTTCGGCGCGCGTCACAACGTCCTTGATTTCTGTGGTGAGTGCTTGGAACCTCTCCATGTAGTCTCTGAGACTTTCATGGTGTCTTTGGGTCAGGCTGCATAAGTCACCAATCATTTTCGCCATTTGAGCTTAAGTGAATCTCACTACAAAAAGCTCTCGAATTTTCTTAAAAGAAGAGATTGAGCCTTGGGGAATGCTTTAGAACCATTTTAATGCATCACCCATTAAAGTTGTAGGGAAAACTGTACAAAATATTTGGCTATAGTAAAAAAATGTTTTAATTTGCACTAAGAACTTGTAAAGGTGGGCCTTTGGGTCGGTTTTGCCCCGTATATTTTGGCATTTGTATTTCTCTAAGCCCCGAGGGAAGCTCTACCTCTTTTATCTCTCAACAGAAGGGAGAGGTAGCATTGCTACCATGCGAAGTCTTTCGGGTCGACACACATTCACGCGAGAAATCATCTTCTCTAAAGTTAACGGACAATCATGACCATTTTGGCTCATGAGAAAGGTAACTCATAAGGGAAGGGGTGTCCTCTTTGGGGAGCAATTTTCCTTTTCCCTTACTCTTTTGGCTTGACTCATAAGCGTGGAAACGAGTACTGGGCTTTCTATAGTGCCCTGAGTCTCGAATCATGATTGCTTTGCTCTGCTTCTTGCTCATTCTTTCTTTGGCACTTTTCTTATGATTCTTACTCAAGATCCGAGGCTGCTGGGCCATTTGGATGGATTGTATGATACTCTTGCCAGAATTATTAAGAATGGCCCTCACGTCGCTTATGGTGACTGGAGTATCATCAAGTCTAGCTAGATATCCCTCATTGAATCCACGAGTTAAATCAGCAGTAGCGAGGGATCCCTTAGGTTTATCTCATCCATCTATCAACATTAGCTTACTTTGATCCATATTAGATGAGTTGTCCTTTTTTTACTTAGCCTATGCAAGTTTTCTTGTTCCTACCATGGACTCTCAACGAAAGCACCAAATGATATTTTTAGAGAAAATATAATAAAATAAGGTTGATGTGGCAGCTTGGGGCTTAGGCCGATCAAGTTTAAATGTAGGCTGATGGATTACATCATTTAGTTCCTTGAAGAGAGTGCACCCGATCATACAGGCCGTTAGCTCTCTGAAGCTTAAGTCAGTAGTGCTTTAAAGAGAGAATATAGAGAGATAAGTTCTCTAAATGAATTTCATTACCTGGGTGCATAGTGACCTGGGTATTTATATGGGTATGAGAATCCACTTGAGTAGTCTACCAGGGTGTTAGAGTAGGTGGTGGCAATATTACATGAAATAGGTTAGAAGATAAAGAGGTGGCGTGTGTCATTAGACTGCCTGGGCCGTGTCCCGTTAGTTCGTTCGGACAGCTGCTGTGATCTTATCTTCTTGGTTCCCGTGATGTGCATTCGTTCACGCACCGGCTTCTAAAGGTTATTGGGCAGTGTAGGTGTTGAGCCTTGATGTTCAGTGAGTTTTCAGGCTTTGGGCTCAGCTTTGGCTTAGGCCTAATAAAAGATAATATTGCATATTATCACTGTTAAAATAACAAATCAATAGTTTTTTTAGATGTCTTCATAAATAGCCACGTATGGAATTATTTTAAATGAGAATTATATGGTTGTTATAAATAATGAGAGGAAATGAAAAAAGATGCCTGAAAATGTTTAGAATGGATAAACACATTTATATTACTCTTTACAAAATGTTGAAAAACACTATGGATTAATGCCTTCAAAATGAATGACAATTTTGGACAAAATTGGAGCTTTACATTTTGGCTTTAGGTGCACATAATCAACAATTTCAAGAATGCTTCAACGATCAGGTGAAACAGTTAGTAGAAATTTCCATGAAGTATACAATGTTATGTTATTACTTTCAATTGACTTGACAAAACCTAAGGATGCAACATTTTCTACAATTCCTCTTAAAATAATCCATGATGAGAATTATATGCCATATTTCAAGGTAAATTTCTTATAAATTTCTTATAGTTTATATTAATGCATTTAAATAATAATTTGTTAAAAATAAAATAGGATTGTATTGATGCAATTGATAAGACTTATGTGCTAGCTTCTATAAGACAGGAAACAAAACAATTCGATATATTGGTAGAAAAGGTGTACCTATACAAAATATTATGGCTGCTTGTGATTTTAATATGCAATTTACATTTATAATAGGGGGATGGGAAGGCCATACTCATGATAGACGGCTTTTCCAATATGCTATACATAAAAAATCTGTGAATTTTCCTAAAGTACCTCCAGTTATTACATTCATCTCATTATTTTTACTTTTGTTTTCTTTGATGATTTTGATATGTTTATATACTCATATATATAGATATGTATAAGAGTATTATATTTTATAAATTAAAATTAAAATTTATGATATTAGTTAACCTTTTGATTTATTTAGGAAAATTCTATTCAGTGGATGCTGGTCATTAGCAAACAAAATGATATTTTGCACCTTATAAAGGAACCAAATATCATTTTACATGATTTTCAATGTAGTGGTTGACCAAGACGATTGAAAGAAACTTTTAATCATTGGCATTCATATTGAACGAGCTTTTAGAGTTTAAAAGGCAAGGTGGAAAATTTTGAGAGTAATGTTTCTTATCCATTTCACATACAGAGAGATATCATGATTGCATCCATAAAGTTATATAATTATATTTGAAGAAAAGCATTAGAAGATCTAGCATTTTCACGGTTAGATCAAAATTCTAATTTCGTGACACATGATACATTAAATAATTCAAATGACATTCAAATGAATGAAACCAATGAAGATGGAGAAGCAATTTAAATGTATGAATAGAGGTAAGGCTGAGCAAAAAAAAAATGGATTGGACCGATTAATAAAAAAAAAAGGGACTAAAATCGAATCGATTTTTCAATTAAATGAATTACCAGTTTTAGTTCATGGGTAATGGAATTAAGGTTTTTTAGCTTTGATTTTGGTCCACGGTTTGAAAAAACTGGCGGTTTCAATTAACCTACCGAATGGATTTCACAACCTAATAGCAAATATCAACGAATAGATTTCACAACCGAAAACTAAAATGCAATGCAAGAATGATATAAGAAATTTGAAAACCAAATCAAGAAAGTACTGGCACTAATCAACCATGGTAACCGAGTTACCCTTTGGAAACTAATAGCCTGCAGGTCAAACTGTTTTAGCCGATATATTTTTAAGATCATTTGAAAACAGAATGCAAATAGTATTTCTGATGCACCAGATCAGCATAAGCCGCAAGTGCAGAGCATACTTATTATGCAGTTTTAAACAGGAAAATTACACATACACACACACACACACACACACACACACATATATATATATATTAAATCAAAAATACAAAAGAAACTATAAGGTAAAAATGATCAATACATGAGCTACACTTACAGGTTTTGAAAAATTACAAGTTTTAAGAGATAAACACTCAGCTCAAGATTACAAGGGGTTTGTTGCTCAACACATGAGCTACCTAAAATCTTTTCTTAGAGTCAGAGTTTTTTAAGACTGGGAATCCTCTCTAAAAATAAGTTTCTTAGGACATTATATTTCCCAAGGAACAATTACTCCAATAGAGAGATCTTTAACTTTTGCTGATAAATTTTCGGATAAAATTTTAGATAAAACCATACTTCAGAGATTCCTAGGAAGTCTGAATTATGTTCTAGATTTTTGTCCAAACATTAACTGATTAGCAAAACCTTTGCATGATAGGTTGAAGAAAAGCCCTTTAGCTTGGTCTGATGAACATACAAGTATAGTTCAACAAATTATGAAACAGGTTAAAGAAATTTCATGCCTACATTTAGCTGACCCATTAGCACCTAAGATTGTTGAGACTGATGCGCTTGACTTAGGTTATGGAGGCATTTTAAAACAAATTGTGGGCGGGAAAGAATGCATTATCCAGTTCACATCTGCACATTGTAATGATTGTCAAAAGAATTACTCTACTATTAAAAAATAAATTCTTTCAATTTTCATATGCATTTCAAAATTCCAAAGCGATTTACTCAGTCAAAAATTTTTTCTTCGCATTGATTGTAAATTTGCCAAGAAAGTTTTACAAAAAGATGTTCAAAACATCGCATCAAAGCAAATTTTTGCTAGATGGCAAGCTATCCTTAGTATATTTGATTTTGAAATTGAATTTATTAAAGGAGATAAAAACTCGATTCCTGATTTTTTAAGTAGAGAGTTCCTTCAAAATAGGACTTAAAAATGCCAATAAAATCCAAAGAAAAAAGGAAAAAAGGTCTAGATAAGGACCAAAAAGTTCCAAAACCTGTTGCAGCTTCGTCTGCCACAGACATAAAATGATGGGCCTAAATTGTTGAGGAAGATGAAGAGGCCCTTGCCAAACAGTCTCAAGTCCAACAATGTATCGAGACTCTTTCCAAACAGCCAGAACTTGGCTCACTTTTCAAAATGATGGCAGAACAGCAATCAGGTAAAACCCCTCAATCCATTTCAAAACAAGAGGAAGGATCCTCATCCTCAAAACCCTCCTCTAAACAAACTTCAAAACCTACACCAGAAACATCTTGTGATAGAATTCTTGTCAAACCTTCTGACCTTGGAGTTATTTCTCCAAAATCCTCTCAAGAGGAATTTTCAAAAATTGTTTTAACCCAAAATAGTTCTGAAATTATTTTGTCTCAATCAAAAAACATTTCAAATTATTTTATTAAAACAGATTTTCAATATATACGAATCATGGAGGAAGGATTTTATCTTCAAAACACTCAAATGGCCATTTCAAAGGTTTTTTCCAAAGGCTGGCCTTTTAAACCATGGGATTTGATAAAACCCCAACCTTATTATAGGGAAATCTTAGAATTGACGGGTTTTGTGTCCATTGTGGACAATCTGAAAACCGGACAAGTCAATTATTCATTGGGAAAAATCCATAAAGTTCTCTCTCCTCTCGAGTGGGGACAAAACCTTCATCAACCCAAAACTTTTCCCGTTGATTTTAAAACCACCTATAACCATTGCCGGACATATTCCTATTGGGATTATCAACAGGCCTGGTACAATGCCTTTCTTTTCCAAAGCACACATTTCACCCATACCTAGTTGTTTATTTCAACCTCAAATAAGAGCCTTCTAAAATTCCTTTTTGGTTTGCCCATTGGTGGAAATTGTATGGAGCTTCTCCTGAAATTCTAAAACCCCAAATTCAGGAAAGCTATAACCTCTTTAAAACTTCTTACAAACCTTCTGACAAGTAAAAAAGGTTCCATCCTTTAATACTTTTTGCAACAAGATTCTTTTTACCATGGGTAATAGCCTAGTGCCTAGACTATCATCAGCAAGAGGCACAGATAAAGTTGGTTAGAAGATTTAAAATCAGATGGTGGATAAAATTCTCTTTTCCAGACTCCATCAGAAAACCAACCGTTAACTTATGGCTCCAAAGTTAAGGCCTTCTCAAACCAAAGCCAACAACAACACAGTTTTTGGCCCAGAAGTCCTTTGCTTAGACCCAATTGGCGGCAGCAAAAACTGAAGAAGAATAGTTTAAGATAATGGCCCAACTCCTTCAAAGTAAGGCCTCATCTTCGAAGGCTTCCTCAAGTCCCTCAAAAGCAAGCCTTGCCTTAGGTTCTGAGCCTACAATTGATTTGGATGATGATAATGGAGAAGACTACAACATTTTTTCAAACTCTTGTTTAAGCCCATAAACAAGACATTTTGTAAACATGGGCCTAGCCCATTTATTATCTTTTGTTAAAAAACTTTAAACATAGGCTTAGCCCACAGCTTTGTAAAAGGCCCGGCCTATAAAAAAAAAGGTATAAAAGTTAAAAAGCCAACAGTAAAGCTTTATTTCTATCAGCTACTTTTAGTTGGTTTTTTTTTTTTAAATAGCCATCAAGGAGCAATAGGAACCAGCATGTGAAGGCATCTTTTTCAGCTCATCCAGTCACTTCATGTCTGAAAAGTCTCCCTTGATTAAAGGAAGACTCGCTATTTAAGGCTCCCTTTTTCCCAGTTGAAGGCAGAGACTTATTTTTGGAGAGGATTCCAAGTCTTCAAAAACTCTCACACTTAGAAAAGATTTTAGGTAGCTCATGTGTTGAGCAACAAACCCCTTGTAATTTTGATCTGAGCGTTTATCTCTTAAAACTTGTAATTATTCAAAACCTGTAAGTGTAGCTCATGTGTTAAGCATTTTTACCCTACAGTTTCTTTTATATTGTTGTTTTAATATATACATATAATATTTTTGTAATTTTCCTGTTTAAAACTGCATAGTAAGTATGCTCTGCACTTGCGGCTTATGCTGATATAGTGCATCAGAAATACTGTTTGCATTCTATTTTCAAACGATCTTTAAAGTATATTGGCTAAAATAGTTTGACATGCGGGCTATTAGCTTCCAAAGGGTAACTCGGTTACCATGGTTGATTAGTGCCAGTAATTTCTTGATTTGGTTTTCAAATTTCTTATATCATTCTTGCATTGCATTTGCATTACATTCTAGTTTTAGGTTGTGAAATCCATTCGTGGATATTTGCTGTGTGTTAGCTTTAGTTTTTACTTTAGTCTTTAGACTTTGACCCTCTGAGCCTACGGTGTCCTTGGTATCAGAGCCTAGGGGGTAGTAGAATTTATAAGTCTAATTTTTTTATAATTTAAAAAATTTAATTGTTCTTGAAAAACTTAAAATATTATCGGGGTAAAAGATAGTTGCTAAGTGGTAAGTCCTGTGTCGGCTGTGGTAAGGCATTTAAAGCAGTAAAGTCTAAGGCAAGGTTATCCAGGTGAAAAATAATATTTTTTCAAAAACCATTAATATTTTAAAATTATGGAAAATTTGTTTTGTAGATATACTTCTCTTTCAAGTTCTTTTACTACAGATTCTGTAGAACAATGTTCCAAATAAGTCATCAATAGTGAGGAAATCACTATTGAAAATTTTCAAAAATCTATAAATAACTGGAAAATTCCAAAAATAAAAAAAGATCAAGTCTATGAGACTAGTTTGTTTCAAAACCTTTTCAAAAATGATTTTGTGATCAAAATAAAAGAACGATATTTCAAAACCTTTCGAAACATATCATCTTCTTTCACAAAAAACACTTCAAAAACACCGAGACATGAAATATAATTATATACATATAGGTCTTGTCCAAGTGGGAATCAAACCATTAACTAAAGAAGGCTTAAACACTTCAATACTTTGCGTTTTGAGGGATGCCAGTTTTTTAAATTTTCAAGATTCAATGTTAGCTTCAATAGAATCGAGTCTCTACCAAGGACCGATATCTTTTGAATGCTATCCTGATTTTCCAATTGCTTTAAATGATAAAAATATTTTAAAGTCATTTGTTTTACAAATCAAAACTCACAATTACAAAATGCTGGAGGGATTGTAACAACCCGATTTGGCCCTAGTTAAATTTCAGAATTTTTGTTCGGGAATTCAAGAGTTTGTGTGTATAAGAGAGTGTCTTTGAAGGAGTTTTTGAGTTGATTAAGGTTATAAGTTTTGCTAGAAGAAAATTATTTTGAGAAGATGTATGAGTGGCTTATGTATGGGTTCTGTCGCGAGTGCGACAATGTCGCAGGCGCGATAGAATGCTCCCCATGAAGCCTACTTGAGTTGGATTATTTGAGATGTATCGGACATGTGGTGTCGTAGGAGATTGACATATGGCAGTGTAGGAGTGAGACAAGTGGCAAGAGATATACATGTATTTGACCAAGGGATATACATGTATTGATGAGGTAAAGTGGCATTTAATAGGAATATTTAATGTGGGATAAGGGATTGGAAAGCATAGCTGTGTTTTTGGCACATTAATGGATTTGGATGAGGATGGACCAGCTGAATTCTTTGTCCCTTCTTTTTCCCACGTTGGTTATGCTTTTGGCCTATTGTTCTTCATTTCTTTCTTTTTCTTTGGCCTTCAGCCGTTCTTCCTCTCTTGTTCTTTCTTTTTGGTTCTTCTGGTTTGCTTTTCAAGTGAATCACTTGGATTAGTTTGAAAAGGGTATTGAGAGGGTAAGTTAGCTTTGTTTCCCGATCTGACCTCCTTTTTCTTTCTATTTTTAATTTAAAATGAAAAACAAGGTGTGATTCTTGGATTGTCTTTGTATGATTCTGTTGTAGCGGTGGACAAGAAATTGGATAAAGGCAAAGAGAAGATCAGAATGAGTAGAGAGCTGTGATAAAGCTCCTAGAGGTTGGGATCGTGTGTGTGTTCATTTTGATGGCTTATGATGTTCTTATGATATGAATATATGTTTATGAGTATGTAATTCGATCATTTGCATGTGTATTTATGATGCTAGTTGTGTTGACATATAGTTGTAGTGATAAAGTTTGGTTTTGGCAATTTCTGTTCAGTTGTCATCTGACCTCTGTGCAATGTTTTTATCATAAGTATAGTTACATGCCTCAAAATTAGTTATTCTTGAGCCATTAGAACCTAACTTTCATGCCTATAAATGTCTCAGAATTGACCTTGAGCAAATTCTTGCTCTACGACCCTCAAAATTGGCCAAAATAGAGGTGTCTCTACCTTGGCCAGTTCATTTGAATAGTTTAGTTTATTTAGAGTATATCTGATGTTATATATGTCTAATTAACCTAAAAATTGTCCCATTTTAAATTTAACATCCTAGGGAACAATTGCTAAGAAGAGCATTTTGCCTAAAAATGAGGTCTAGACGTTGGTTTATGCTGTACAAAATAGAGTAGTGAAGCAGTCCTGAGTTTTCGCTTCTGTTTTCCAAGTTTGGGTATGTCACGGTGGCAACCAATTTGTTACCACCATGACCAATGCCCAGACAAGGCAGAATCAAATGTTTTTGGACCTCACGGTGACAACCAATTGGTTACCACCGTGACCATCCCCTGATTTGCATATTTTGAGTGTTTTTCTTCTCGAAATGCACCCGAACTTCATGGTAAGTTCCTATAGCATGTCCAACTCATTTCAAACCTTATGAAATGAGTATATGAATGGCTGTCAATTGAAATTATGTGTAAATGATGCTATGGCATAAGAGTTTATGCATGGAATCTAAATGTTACATGCTTTTTAGTTGTTAAACATGACATGTCATGCGACGTTGATTATACATGATTGAGTTTTGTTATAATGCTTGAGAGATGTAGTGTATATGATATAAAGTATAGAGTCTTTATGTTCAGCCTGGCTGGCCATAGCAGTGGATAGATAAGTATGCTTATAAAGGGATTATCGAGTGCAGCTGCCCATATTCGGCCCCGTTTGGGCCAAGCGGGTCGACCTCCGAGAATGGTCATTTAATAGAGATAGATGAAAATGTTTTGTGATTTCGGTCTATCGAAAATGTTTTTATTATACAGCGTCCCGTATCTGCAACTAAAGGAAGTCAGGCTTGTTTTGTTAAATGTTGTGTAGTGAACTTGAGATGATTAAAAGAATTGCTTTGAATAAATGCTATAGCACATGAGAAGTGTTATATGAATGTGGACACATGATAATGGATATTTGAATAATCGATCTGTACAAGTGTGTGAAAGTTATATGCTTGAGTTATAGTGCACATGAATAAGTAAAAGAGTAGATGTTATATACATGCGAGCTCACAGTTTTTGATTATTGAGCATGTAACCTATACACAAATAAGAGTTATAAGAGTTATATGCATGAGTTTATTTGATTATTGTTATGTGAAATGTGTGATTTATTTGTGACTTTGAAAAGAAGTCCTTTGCATTATTTTTCATCTCTACTAAGCGTTATCGCTTAGCATGGATGCTTATTTCCGTGTAGGTACAGGTTAGGACTAGTGAGAGCGTGCATCTGCGGGTCAAGGCTACTAGGAGTTTTGTTTTGATCACTTTTTGTATAAGATAGAAATAGAGTTTGTGATGTTTTGAGTAACATCATTATATAGATAGAAAGTACAATGTTTATATGTAAATGTTAACTGTTTGGTATATGTACCGAAGATGTATATGTATAAAGCTTTTGTAATATGTACAGTTTATATATATGATATAAGAGCAGTTGTTTGGCCCAAGTTATTCTAATTATTTAACTATTATCGCTTCCGCTATTGTGCATGCATGTGTATGAGTATGTGTGTGTTTGGCTTGTGGTGCCCCGATATTCCTTACCGGGGGTATAGGGGTGTTACAAGGATAAATTCCAGTAGCAGTTATTTTCAAAGTGCATTATAAAGCAATGGTTTCTGCTTTTACTGCAACAAAAATAAAGATTTCAAAAAATGTGAAACTTTGTATTTACAAACAGATCTCTTGAGATCTAATACTTTTATTCCAAAAGTTATCCTTTAGAGAGACATTAGTCTTCCTGAAGAATGGATTTTGGAGGTGTTTCGAAACAAAAATCTCCTGAACAGGCAAAACCAAATACTCATTTAAGAGAAATTACCCAGTATAATGATGGAAAGGTAAAAATAAGCTTTAGTAGAGCTTCTTGCCATCGATACTCTAATGTTGGTTCTTCCACCAGTACTGTAGACTTAGGGAAAATCTCAAGACTACCTTCAGTAATACACTTGCTTGATAGGACGGAGAATTTTCAAAACCCAAGATTTTCTTGTTCAAGCATTCCCAGTGCTTCTTTTCAAAATGTGGATTATTCTTCAAATACACCTAACTAGGTCCATACTAGGCCATAGGCAAGTGATGAAGAACAACAAAATAATTCACGTCCAACTTCACCATCTTTTTTAGCGGTAACTGAAAATGTTATCAACGAACTAAATGTTTTAGATAAAGAATTTGAAGTTGACAAAACTTTCTTACATCAAGATTTCTATTCTTCAAAAAATTCAGAAAAGAGAAATTGGTTTTTCAAAAATTTTCTGAATGAAAGAAAAGAAATTTAAAATGAGTTTAATGACTTTGTCATACAAAACAAAGCTCATGTTTTATTCTTTGATTGGTTTAAAATTTATGCATCTCAAAGAAAAATTTTATATCCATTCAAATCAAACACCAAATCTGTTAACCCTGTTACTGTTAGAAAGAAAAAGGTTACAGAATGGGAAATGGTAGATGGAACAAAAACTCAATCTAAACATCCACCATTGAGACAAATCAAAATTGCACATTTAGAAACCACTATAGATACTGCACCTTACAAAACCCCAAGCAATGATCCAAACAAGGATATTAAAAATATTCTTCAACAAAACAACTTTACAAACACTCATCTTAGTACGATAGCTAAACAGCTGACTAGGATAGAGGAAACCCAAAAAACCACTGTTGTTTCCCTGGTTGAAACAACATAATCAAAACTGAAAAGTCTAGTATTTAAACCCTTTTAGGTTTCAAAAACGAGTCAAAAACTATTCAGGGAAGGTAAATCATAATTTACTGAAGCTCCTAAAACCTAACTCAGTAGAATAGAACAGACTTCTACTTCTGCACCAGTAGTTGTACAAGACACCCCCGACCGCAACAAGACTGTTAGTACTTTAGATCAGATATCTGACTCTGAAGAACAAACCCAGAAAGAGGAGTTGTACAGACTCCGTTGGCAAAAAGGCCAGCCATTGGCCATCACTACAGCACCAAACCTAGGCATAGAAAATAGACCAAACATCGTGTCCCCGTCTAAGTTCAATGCCAGTATTGTTTATGAATGGAACATAGACGGTATGTTTGAATATAACATCATTAGTCTTCTCCAGCAGATGACTATGGCTTCCAATGCTTACAAAACCCAAACGACTACACCTGATAGAGCTATTATTGAACTCCTCATAGCAAGATTTTCAAGACAACTGAAAGGAAGGTGGGATTATCATCTCACTGCCCAACAGTAATTAGAAATATTAAGTACCATTTAGACCACAGAGGATGGAACACCCATTCTCGATGAGATGAGTAACCTCACACCTGATGCTGTAGCAACTCTAATCCATATGATTAGTCTACACTTCATAGGTGACCCTTCTCATTTAAAAGACAAAAACGCAGAATTGCTTTCAAACCTTAGGTGTAAAAAGCTTTCTGAATTTCAAAATTACAAAAACACTTTCTTAAATAGGGTAATGCTTAGGGAAGATTCTAACCAACCATTTTGGAAAGAGAAATTCCTTGCAGGCCTTCCTACCCTTTTAGGAGAAGGAGTTCGAAATAAAATCAAAGTACCTTTTGGGATTAGTCAAATCCCTTATAACCATTTGACCTATGGAGAATTTGTTAGCGTCACTCAAAAAGAAGGTTTAAAAATCTGCCAACATTTAAAACTTCAAAAGCATTTAAAATGGGAAATGAAGAAAACTAGGCAAGAACTAGGATCGTTTTGCAAACAGTTTGAAATCTCTACAGAAAACCAAGCAAAATTCTGTGGAGGTTCCTGTACAAAATCCTATAAAAAGACTTACAAAAGTTTTCCTTCTAAATCTAACAAGGAAGAGTTTTATAGAAAACCAAAACTTTACAAAAAACGTAAGTTCTCTAAAAAACCTTCCAAGCCACAGTTTTCAAAACAGGCCATTTGTTATAAATGTAACAAACCTGGCCACATTTCAAAATATTGCAAGTTTAACATAAAACTTCATCAATTGCAAGTTGAGGAAGAAATAATTCAAAAAATTGAAGCACTCCTTGAAACTTCAGACAGTGAATTCTAAACAGAATCATCAGAAAATGAAAATTCTTTTTAAAATGTCGAATTAGCTGCCTTTGATTCCTTCTATAGTGAGTCAGGTACTAGTTGAAAATCAATAAATATTTTGACAAAAGATCAAGAATTAATTCTTCATATCATCAAACAAGTGAAAGATTCAAAACTCCAGAAGGAAATCATTAAAAAACTTCTGAAGTCTTTTGAACCCAAATCACTAAAATGTTCTGCTACTATTTCCAAACTTATTCCAAACAGTACTTATGATCTCACTAAGATTTTATGTACTAAGACAAAAGAAAAATCTCCTATGACAATTCAATCGCTTCAAGAAGAATTAAAATTGTCAAACAAAAGCTTAAAACTCTTAGACATAAACAAGAAGATGATTCAAAACTTCTTCATGCTGTACTATCACAAGACTCCAATTCTAGTGATAATAATAATAATGAACAAAAGGAAGAAAACGAAACTGCTGATCTAGACCTAAAAAGCGAAATTCAAGGTTTAGAACATGCTCCAAATGATTTCTTGTTCGTTTTGAGAGAAATAACTCCAAGAAAATATTTGGTAAAAGTTTCTCTTATTTTTTCAGATGATTTTAAAATTGATACAGTAGCTCTTTTCGATAGAGGAGCAGGTTTAAATTGTTTAAAAAGCTGTATCGTTCCAAAAAGATTTTCTAAAAAGACTTCCAAAAAACTTGTCACAGCCAACAACTCCTGTAACACCCCGATACCCCTGTTGGAAGGATACCGGAGCGCTACCCGACACTCACTCAGAAACATATGTACGCGACAGCAGAAGCATACAATAATGATAAAATATAAATAAATAAAAATATTAAATATAAATACATTAAATACATCATTCAAAACTTTTACATAGCCATCCAGACATAATTATATAATCAAAATGATATACAAAAAGAATATAGGAGGAGTACAAAAAAAAAGAAAAAACTCTACTCCTAGTGGCCAACCCTGCAGATACGCGACACAAATGGAACCAAAACCTGCCACCTACACGGGAAAAGAACCCGTGCTAAGCGATAACGCTTAGTGGGGAGGAACAAAGATAACATAATACTATACAAATATCATGCAAAGACATATGTAAATATTCAATAACATACAGAATTCTGTAAGTAACGAAAAACAGATATACTTAATTCAAAATCACTATAAGGAAGCAGAGCTTAATAACAGTATGCATAAACAAATACACTAATTGAAATCACTCTATAATCATAACACTTCAATAAGCAAAAAGCCAAACACTTCAAAACATAGCCTGAATTTCAGTGGCGGTGGATACTGGAACTAAGACCATAACGGAGGTCAACCATAATCACTAAGACCCTATAAGCAGGCTCATCGCATAGCTCGAGCGCAAACACTGGCAGCTGCAATCATGATCCCTTTATAAGCATGCTTATCTGTCCACTACTATGACACTTCAGGCTCAACTACTCACTCACAATTCAATACTTTAAATTATTTAAGTGCACGAATCAAAACACCATCATTATTAAAATTCACGAATACAACACTAGGACAATATATCACCAAGGCATAAGCAAAACCGTGTACCATGCAATAGTGAGAAACCGTGCAAAATGGGACAAAAAGAACAATTCAAAAAATAGGGCAGGCAGGAAGGGCTTCTGTCACGGTCGCAATGTGTGTCGAGCTCGCGACAGAGCGCAGGGTACCCCATCGAGCGATCGCGCTCGCGATGAAGCATGCTTGGCAGTCATTCACTAATCCGAGCTCTGTCGCGATTGCGACAAATGTCGTGCTCGTGACGGAGACCAGGCACTCACTTTACTGAGCTCTATCGCGCTCGCGACAGAGACTAGGCACTTCCCGATCGCGTTCGTGCTCGGAGGCGCGCTCGTGCTGGGACTCGGCTAACCTCAGCTCGACCTATCGAGCTCTCTGTGGCACTCACGATAGAGGCTCCTCAGTAACAAAAAGGTTATTTTGCACTTTGTCGCGCTCGCGACAGAGCCCAGAATTGCCCAGAAACTCAGCATTCTGCACTTCACTTTCAGCCCAACAATTTCAAAACCACTCATTCATGCAATTTATGATAAATCATCACTTCAATGCATACAAAGACATACTTATCATCAATATACATGAATTTAAGCAAGAAATCGCTATTAAATCACAAGAACCAACAAATCATAATTCACACAATTTATGCTCTTTCACTACCACTTTACATGCAAATCACCCTCACTTAAATCATGCCAACCAATGCTCCTAATCAATCTCGTACATGCAATTATGCATAATTTAACACTCAATATCATCAGAAATTAAAGTGCAACACATAAATGATCCAAAAAGGAGAAGAGGCAAAAACACTCCCAAACCTCAAAATGACACTTCAATCCGTCCACTTCAAAATCCCACTTTCTCTTTTCCTTTGCTCTTCCTTCTCTCCTCCAATTCTTGTACAAAACCCAGCCAAATATACACTTAAATCAAGCCATTCATTCACTCATCCAAAACCAGAAAAATGGATGAAGAAGGAAATAAAGAACCCAAATCAAAACTGAAGCACTTACCTCTTCAAAAACCCAGCTCGAAACTCAGCAAAACCTCCTCAAAACTCAGCAAAACCTCCTCAAAACTCAAGGAAGCACACAAAGGAGGGGTTGAGAGCAGAAAATGAAGAAAAGGAGAGTAGAGAGAATGGGAAAGAGTGAAGAAAGAGGGGAAAAAGATAGCTTCCACGGGAAGCTTCCCCTTTTTCTGCCCTCCCTTCCCTCTCTCTTCCTTTTTCATTAAATGCCAACATCTAACATGCCATGCGTCACTCTCCAAGGGTCCCAAGTATCAAATATCTTGCCTATCCCTTCATCAAGGCATCATACACATAATCCACTCAATAATTTCTTCACTTTAAAACTTTACTTAATTTCTTCAATAAGGTCCTTAATTACTCAAATTTCCATATGCACAATTACTGAAATGCCCTTAATTTTTTGACTTAGCACGCAAATTTCGACTAGACCCTTTTTGGGTCGTTACAATCACTCCCCTTTAAGAAATTTAGTCCTCGAAATTTCCCCGCTAACCTCAAATCCAACAACCCAAAACTAAAAATAAACAGAACTTAACAATTCAATACTTACCAGAAGGACCTGTGATTTCCACTGCATCTTCTCTAATCATTGCATATACTCACGGTCGCACATACACTTCTTCAGTTGGCAGTTTTTGCACTATTTTCGATGGCGCCTGAGAAAGTCGTCCACTACCTCTACCACTTCGGTTCCCTCTCGATATTTGTCCACTCACTCTACTCTCGGATTGATCCTGAAGCTCTCTTCGGTCCGGATAACTTGCCACCATATGTTCTTTGCTTCCACATCTGAAGCATGCTCCAGAGACGCTTCTACACTCGTCCTAATGGCGCTTCTGACAATGTTTGCATTTTGGAATCACACTTCCCCTACTAGAGGGTGGTGCTATACTTCCAACCTCTGAACATACCGGAACCAATCCCTTCACTCCTTCGCCACTCGAAACTCCTCTGGATTTCTTACCACTCCCTCGTCCACTGTCTGGTGCTTTCCTCTTTTGCTCGATCTTCTATTTAATCATCTCAGATTCTTCTAACTTGATCGCTGTTGCAACTAGCCGATAGTAACCGACCTGTTGCATGACCGCCATAGTCGATAATGGTCCTCTGATCACTTCCCTCAAACCCTCCTGGAAATGCTGACACTTAAACTCTTCCGTCAAAAGCAACTCCGATACATACTTGCCCAACCGGCTGAACTCCTTCTCGTACTCACTCACTGTCATACCTCGCTGCTTCAGACTGATGAACTCTTTCCACTTGGCCTCACGGTATGCCTTCGTCACATACTTCTATTTAAACTCTTGCTTGAAGAAGTCCTATGTCAACTCAGCTGGCCGTTGAGGGTTGTAAAGCACAAGCTTCGACCAGTCATACGCCGACCCTTGAAATAGTGATACTGCACAAGATACCCTCTGATCTGCGGGATAACTAATCTCTTGCAAAATCCGATCTACTCTCTCAACCCAGAACTCGGCCATATCCGATTGGTCCAATAAAGTCCCATGAAAATCCTCGGCTCCTCTCTTTCTCAACAACTCAGTAGGAGCCTTAGGAGCCGTTAACTTATCGACTAACTGAAGCAGACCTTGCACTAAAGCCGGATTCCCAAATCCCATACCAGGCATATCATGATGCTCATCACGCTGATGCTGCGAAGCAGACTCCTTGACTCTAACCGCATTAACACTGCCCGTTGTCTCACCCACGTTCTCACTTGGATCAGACTCCATCTAAACACTACACAAGACACATCTGCATTAGGCCACGATATAAAATCGACTCGCATGCAATGACATTGATACTCAAACCATCAAAGACAACCAGAATCGCCTAAATCGGTGCTCTGATACCACAAAATGTAACACCCCGATACCCCCGTTGGAAGGATACCGGAGCGCTACCCGACACTCACTCAAAAACATACGTACGCAACAGCGAAAGCATACAATAATGATAAAATATAAATAAATAAAAACATTTAATATAAATACATTAAATACATCATTCAAAACTTTTACATAACCATCTAGACATAATTACATAATCAAAATGATATACAAAAAATACAGGAGGAGTACAAAATAAGACAAAACTCTACTCCTAGTGGCCAACCCTGCAGATGCGCGACACGAGCGGAACCAAAACCTGCCACCTACACGGGAAAAGAACCCATCCTAAGCGAGAACGCTTAGTGGGAGGAACAAAGATAACATAACACTATACAAATATCATGCAAAGACATATGTAAATATTCAATAACATACAAAATTCTCCAAGTAATGAAAAACAGAGATACATAATTCAAAATCACTATAAGGAAGCAGAGCTTAATAACAGTATGCATAAATAAATACACTAACTGAAATCACTCTATAATCATAACACTTCACTAAGCAAAAAGCCAAACACTTCAAAACGTAGCCTGAATTTTAGTGGCGGTGGATATGGGAACTTTACACGGGAGACCGAAGCCTCAAAACATTTTCACTAAGACTATAATGGAGGTCAACTGTAATCACTAAGACCCTATAAGCGGGGTCATCGCGTAGCCCGAGGGCAAACACTGGCAGCTGCAATCACTATCCCTTTATAAGCATGCTTATCTATCCACTACTATGACACTTCAGGCTCAACTACTCACTCACAATTCAATACTTTAAATTATTTAAGTACACGAATCAAAACACCATCATTATTAAAATTCACTAATACAGCACTAAGACAATATATCACCAAGGCATAAGCAAAACCGTGTACTATGCAATAGTGAGAAACCGTGCAAAATGGGACAAAAAGAACAATTCAAAAAATAGGGCAAGCAGGAAGGGCTTCTGTCACGATCGCGATGTGTGTCAAGCACGCGACAGAGCGCAGGGTACCCCGTCGTGTGCTCCCGCTCGAAGGCACACTCATGACGAAGTACTCTCAGTGGTCATTCACTAATCCGAGCTCTGTCATGCTCACAACAAACGTCGCGCTCGCGAAGGAGACCAGGCACCCAGTTTACCGAGCTCTGTCGCACTCGCGATAGAGATCGGGCACTTCGCCATTGTGTTCATGCTTAAAGGCGCGCTCGCGTCGGGGCTCGGCTAACCGCAGCTCGGCCTACCGAGCTCTCTATGGCACTCGCAACATGCATCGCGCTCGCGATAGAGGCTCCTCAGCAACATAAAGGCTATTCCGCACTCTGTAACTCTCGCAACGGTCTTCGTGCTTGCAACAGAGCCCAAAATTGCCTAGAAACTCAACATTCTGCACTTCACTTCCAGCTCAACAATTTCAAAACCACTCATTCATGCAATTTCATGATAAATCATCACTCCAGTGTATACCAAGACATACTTATCATCAATATACACTCAATTTACACGACTTTAAGCAAGAAATCACAATTAAATCATAAAAACCAGCAAATCATAATTCACACAATTTATGCTTTTTCACTACCACTTTACAAGCAAATCACTCTCACTTAAATCATGCCAACCAATGCTCCTAATCAATCTCATACATGCAATTACGCATAATTTAACACTTGTTATCATCAGAAATTAAAGCACAACACATAAATGATCCAAAAAGGAGAAGAGGCAAAAATACTCCCAAACCTCAAAATGATGCTTCAATCTGTCCACTTTAAAATCCCACTTTCTCTTTTCCTTTACTCTTCCTTCTCTCCTCCGATTCTTGCAAAAAACCCAGCCAAATACACAATTAAATCAAGCCATTCATTCACTCATCCAAAACCAAAAAATTAGAAAAAGAAGGAGATGAAGAACCCAAATCAAAACTCAAGCACTTACCTCTTCAAAAACCCAGCTTGAAACTCAACAAAACCTCCTCAAAACTCAAGGAAGCACACAAAGGAGGGGTTGAGAGCAGAAAATGAAGAAAGGGAGAGTAGAGAGAACGGGTGTGACGCGCGCCGAACCCCGTGGTGCCCCGAAGACCCGCTTTTAGGGCTTTCTGTAACACCCCAACTCATACGTGGACGAACCCATCCGCAATGGAGTAGGAGGCCGTACGAGTAGGTGTGTTACCGGACTGAAGCGAGACAAAGCGTATATAATTATGAAAGAATTAAAACTTTTAAGGAGCAAAAACTGAACATACATAATTCACAAATGCGCTTACTTTAAGCGAAAGCATACACATATATACTTTCAATCATACAACAGAATCCTCAGACGAAAGATCGGACAGAGGAAAATACTTAAGACATAAATAAAAGTATTTACATCGCCTGGAATATTACATCATTCTCTTTACATATTATTACATATACATATTATACAGAATTACATAATCTAGGCTACAGAAACTAAACGAAATACATCGCTTCTAACTCCTATGTGGCCGACTCTGCAGATGCGCGACTCGAACAGAAGCAAACCTGCCACCTGCACGGGAAAAAGAACCCGTGCTAAGCGATAACGCTTAGTGGGGAAAACAAACATAATAATATGGACGGCCATTCACAATGGTCGTCAAGGCATAACACACACAAGACTCATACACATATAGTTCTTACCGAGAAATATATATGCTTAGATATAATAGCTGTGCATTCACATATTCCTTATCACATGCATATACTTAAAAGATTAACACACCTAATTATCATGCCAGAACATAAACACATTTTAATGTACATGTTAATTTATCACTTTACTATACAGAAATGTAGTGTCAACATTATACGTCATACCAACTTCAATCACACATACTTTATACAAGATCGTTTACAGACAAGGACAAAAGTATAATATGCAGGTTAAAGTTACATTAAGCCCACTCGAAGATTTGTAAGCACATTCACATCTCCCAACATCACACTCATACTGATATCACATTCTTATATTCATAACTGGTTCATATAACCGAAATCTTATACATTTGGATATCATATTCTCATGTTCACATCAGATAAAGCAAACGAAATACCTGCTGACTCAAAATAGTGGATAACGAGTACTGAGGAGGAGACCTCATGAGGGAACATATAGCCCGATCTCTGACCGGGTAAACCTCAGAGGGAACATATAATATAATGTACCATACAGGTACAAGTCGAAAAGCAACATCATCTTTTTCCACATTCCAAAAATATTTCATATCAAAGGGTTCGCGAGGAACCAGTCGTGGGACCTGATCAGGGTCCAAATCGTTCAAAGGGCGCTGCAGCTACAAAGACTCTATTAGGCATGCCTAACTATCCACTTACTCGACTCTAGCAGGTTATGCGACATTCAAATCACATTTCAGAGTACGGAATATAATTCATCAGAAAATCATGGTATCACGCATATCGAAGCATTAAACAGTAAGACATGCATCATACAAATCAGGTGTCATATCAGACAGTATATAAATATCATCATATTTAATCCAGAATACAGTGGACATATTCACATTATGTGACATACTGACTTCATATACACATACTATAAACAAGACCATTTACAGATAAAAACAAAAGTACAATACGTAGGTCAGAGTTACCTTTAGCCTGTTCAGAGACTTGTAATCACATCCGCATATCCCAAAAATCATACTCATATAGATATCACATTCTTGTGTTCGTAACTAATCAGAATCCACTATAGAAACATTATTATACCAATCCTTAACTGAACATTCAAATTATGCTTTTAACCATTAATCACTTTTATAAAAACAGAGTAGGTCATAGTCACAACCAGGTTGGTTGTCACCGTGACATACCAAAACTTTCGGCAGAAAGCACTCTTGGGGTACCTCACGGTGGTAACCCATTAGGTTGTCACCGTGACATACCAAGAACCCAAAACAGAATGCAAATATACGGTAGGTCACGGTGGTAACCACATTCATTGCCACCGTGACATACCAACCCTCAAAACAGAATGCCAATCTGGGGTAGGTCACGGTGGTAACCACATTCATTGCCACCGTGACATACCAAAAACCTCAAAACAGAATGCAAATCTTCACATTTAATCATATCATTCATACAAACTATTTATACATTTACATAAATACTTACTTACCCGGTTTGTCGCATTATGGCCTCCATTAAAAAGAGGAATTCATAAACTAAAGGCATTAAAGCACATTTACCATTATCAAAATATATTATCACTCAAAGATCCACTTGAACCATAATAGCATCATAGATATCTTGCATACTAATACATTCTATTAACATTATTATCAATGCATGCATCATATAATATTGTTAGGCAATTACTTTAATCACATATTCCTTATATGCATTTTCCATTAAACAACTCAATTCATGATTATGCATATTTGTTCGTATCATACATGATCAATACCACGAGCATATCCTGTTTGATAATTAAAAAGCATATATATACATTTAATTTCATTATAAAACTCTTATGCTATAGCTTTAATCACTTATAATTTGGATTGACGACCACCCACATACTCATTTCCTAAGGTTAGAAATGAGTTAGACATGCTATAGGAACTTACCATGAAGTTCGGGTACGTTTCGGGAAGAAAAACACTCAAATTATGCATATTAGGGGGTGGTCACGGTGGTAACCAATTGGTTGTCACCGTGAGGTCCAAAAGTGAGCATTCTGCCCTGCATTTTCATAGGTCACGGTGGTAACCATTTTGGTTGCCACCGTGACATACCAAAATATTGCAAAACAGAAGCAAAATTTCGGGACTGGTTCACTCCACAATTTTGTACAGCCTATATCAAAGTCTAGAACTCATTTTTAGCCAAAACTTCCTTCTTAACAAATGTTCTATAGGATGTTAACTTCCAAATGCAACAAATTACAGGTCAATTGGACATCTATAGATTCAGATATTATCTAAACAACCCATAGTGCTTCTCTGAACCCGTCCAAAGAAGATAGGTCTACTTCTTGACCATTTTTCGGGCACTTAGGGTTACAATTAGCTCAAACCTCTTTCTAACACATTTGTAGCCATATATCTTAGCTTTCTAAAGGTACTGATTTCATATCATTTGGAGTTCTATAACTCCCGAAACAGTGTAATAACCGAAGAAAGGTCCAGTGTATTCTAATCCAGTTTTTCACCCAAAAACCTATTCACATGCAACAATGGGTCATTAAGCCAACACTCACTACCATCATCAAAAATCATCATCAACCCAGTCAAATTACTTAAACAATTCATGCATATAATCAAAATCATACATAAACAAAAAGTTCCCAAACCTCAAAGAAGCACAACCAATACTCTTTATGCTAAGTCCTCCATCTTTCCTTTTCTCTTATTAGTCTTCTTCATAGCATCAATCCCTTGCACAAACACAAATCATGGATTCACTTAACCCAAACCTCAGTTCATCCAAACTAAAAGAAAACAGGGAAGAAGAAAGAGATAACATCCAAAATCAAAAACCCATATACATACCTTTAATCTTGCCCCTTATACTCCATCATAACACCCTCTACACATGCACAAGCCCAATCGAAAGAGGAGCAAGGAAGAAGAGAGCAGAAAATGGGGAAAGGTAAGAAGAGGAGAGAGAACGGGAAGGAGAGGAGGGCCAAACGTGATTCTGCCCCTTTCCCATTCTTCATTTCCTTTGTCTCTTTCTCATTTAGTGCACACACCAACCATACCACTTGTCACCATCCTAAAGGTCCACTTGTCATAATCCTATTAAATCCATAAATCCAAGATACATCTTTAACTAATTCCAACCTTGGCACCATACACTAAACACACACACAAATAATTCTTGAATAAATATCTTCAAGGTACCACACTTGAGTCACACCAAATCATTTCCTAAAATCCACTTATACCCTACTTCCATACACACTAAGCACACTCTAACCTTTCCTCACTTAGCTTAACTTATTCAATTGGTCACTTTACAATTAAGTCCTTATCATCAAATTCACTCACATACAAATTACCGAAATACCCTTCACTTAACCGACTTAGTTTGCCGATTCCGACTAGGCCCGATTTGGGGTGTGACAAATCTTCCCTCCTAAAAGAATTTCGTCCTCGAAATTCACATACACCAGAAGAAACTCCAAAATTACACTTCAATTCACCCTCAAACTCATACATTGCATTTTAAAACTATTCACTTACTTACACTTATTACTATTGCGGTGCTCTTAATCACTTCCTACTCAACTTACACCAAACGTAGAATACTTTCTTATATTCGCATCAAACACATTTATCAGAACAATCATTACTTAAATGCCCGACTGAAATCAAAACCCGAACACTTTACACATAAACCAACTAACTTCGCCAATTGCTACATAAATCCTTCACTACTTAAAAGATGTCCATCATACTTACGTTTCTCTTTACCAATAACACTCCTATCCAACTTTAAAAATCCTTTTTACAGTCCCAAAATACTCTTTCTGTTTAATCTTTAATCAAACACAAAACACTTTCCTAAACGATTGCTGGGCGCGTCATTTTTACCCTTAATCTTAATATCAAATAGTACATATATACCCTGTCAGCTTTCTCTCAATCAAAACATATATGCATATGCTTATCATGTATTGTCAAAGGGATGATGATGATGTAATGAGATTGAGATGATTCATGTATGCAGAGTGATGCAATTGATGCTATAATGATGCATTTTGTCCCATCCCCATGATTCAATATGCTTTCATTTAAACACTTTTCTGGAGATAGCTGACAGGCATATAGAGTACTACCAAAACCTTATAAGATCCAAATACTCATCCACTTACTCGATACCTTTCTTTACTGAGGTACATTATGAACAAAACCTTGAGAAATCCTAGGAGCAGTCAGTCTATCCAAAGTTTGAATCAATTCTTGCACTAATGTTCTATCATTAGAAACAGGACCGAAATTCTAACCCAAAAGGTGCACAGAAACGAAACACTTTGATCAGTACTAATTGGGTTCACACTTTCTGTCGCCTCATTCACCTTCTCATTCGGGTCAGGCTCCATCTAACATAACACACACAGGACAAGACGCATCTGCATTAGGCCACGACACAAAATCGACTCTCAAACAAAGACTCGACACATAACAAGTAACATACAAAGACCCAATACTCAAACAAATAAGGCAACCAGAATCTTATGCTCTGATACCACTAAATGTAACACCCCAACTCATACGTGGACGAACCCATCCGCAATGGAGTAGGAGGCCGTACGAGTAGGTGTGTTACCGGACTGAAGCGAGACAAAGCGTATATAATTATGAAAGAATTAAAACTTTTAAGGAGCAAAAACTGAACATACATAATTCACAAATGCGCTTACTTTAAGCGAAAGCATACACATATATACATTCAATCATACAACAGAATCCTCAGACGAAAGATCGGACAGAGGAAAATACTTAAGACATAAATAAAAGTATTTACATCGCCTGGAATATTACATCATTCTCTTTACATATTATTACATATACATATTATACAGAATTACATAATCTAGGCTACAGAAACTAAACGAAATACATCGCTTCTAACTCCTATGTGGCCGACTCTGCAGATGCGCGACTCGAACAGAAGCAAACCTGCCACCTGCACGGGAAAAAGAACCCGTGCTAAGCGATAACGCTTAGTGGGGAAAACAAACATAATAATATGGACGGCCATTCACAATGGTCGTCAAGGCATAACACACACAAGACTCATACACATATAGTTCTTACCGAGAAATATATATGCTTAGATATAATAGCTGTGCATTCACATATTCCTTATCACATGCATATACTTAAAAGATTAACACACCTAATTATCATGCCAGAACATAAACACATTTTAATGTACATGTTAATTTATCACTTTACTATACAGAAATGTAGTGTCAACATTATACGTCATACCAACTTCAATCACACATACTTTATACAAGATCGTTTACAGACAAGGACAAAAGTATAATATGCAGGTTAAAGTTACATTAAGCCCACTCGAAGATTTGTAAGCACATTCACATCTCCCAACATCACACTCATACTGATATCACATTCTTATATTCATAACTGGTTCATATAACCGAAATCTTATACATTTGGATATCATATTCTCATGTTCACATCAGATAAAGCAAACGAAATACCTGCTGACTCAAAATAGTGGATAACGAGTACTGAGGAGGAGACCTCATGAGGGAACATATAGCCCGATCTCTGACCGGGTAAACCTCAGAGGGAACATATAATATAATGTACCATACAGGTACAAGTCGAAAAGCAACATCATCTTTTTCCACATTCCAAAAACATTTCATATCAAAGGGTTCGCGAGGAACCAGTCGTGGGACCTGATCAGGGTCCAAATCGTTCAAAGGGCGCTGCAGCTACAAAGACTCTATTAGGCATGCCTAACTATCCACTTACTCGACTCTAGCAGGTTATGCGACATTCAAATCACATTTCAGAGTACGGAATATAATTCATCAGAAAATCATGGTATCACGCATATCGAAGCATTAAACAGTAAGACATGCATCATACAAATCAGGTGTCATATCAGACAGTATATAAATATCATCATATTTAATCCAGAATACAGTGGACATATTCACATTATGTGACATACTGACTTCATATACACATACTATAAACAAGACCATTTACAGATAAAAACAAAAGTACAATACGTAGGTCAGAGTTACCTTTAGCCTGTTCAGAGACTTGTAATCACATCCGCATATCCCAAAAATCATACTCATATAGATATCACATTCTTGTGTTCGTAACTAATCAGAATCCACTATAGAAACATTATTATGCCAATCCTTAACTGAACATTCAAATTATGCTTTTAACCATTAATCACTTTTATAAAAACAGAGTAGGTCATAGTCACAACCAGGTTGGTTGTCACCGTGACATACCAAAACTTTCGGCAGAAAGCACTCTTGGGGTACCTCACGGTGGTAACCCATTAGGTTGTCACCGTGACATACCAAGAACCCAAAACAGAATGCAAATATACGGTAGGTCACGGTGGTAACCACATTCATTGCCACCGTGACATACCAACCCTCAAAACAGAATGCCAATCTGGGGTAGGTCACGGTGGTAACCACATTCATTGCCACCGTGACATACCAAAAACCTCAAAACAGAATGCAAATCTTCACATTTAATCATATCATTCATACAAACTATTTATACATTTACATAAATACTTACTTACCCGGTTTGTCGCATTATGGCCTCCATTAAAAAGAGGAATTCATAAACTAAAGGCATTAAAGCACATTTACCATTATCAAAATATATTATCACTCAAAGATCCACTTGAACCATAATAGCATCATAGATATCTTGCATACTAATACATTCTATTAACATTATTATCAATGCATGCATCATATAATATTGTTAGGCAATTACTTTAATCACATATTCCTTATATGCATTTTCCATTAAACAACTCAATTCATGATTATGCATATTTGTTCGTATCATACATGATCAATACCACGAGCATATCCTGTTTGATAATTAAAAAGCATATATATACATTTAATTTCATTATAAAACTCTTATGCTATAGCTTTAATCACTTATAATTTGGATTGACGACCACCCACATACTCATTTCCTAAGGTTAGAAATGAGTTAGACATGCTATAGGAACTTACCATGAAGTTCGGGTACGTTTCGGGAAGAAAAACACTCAAATTATGCATATTAGGGGGTGGTCACGGTGGTAACCAATTGGTTGTCACCGTGAGGTCCAAAAGTGAGTATTCTGCCCTGCATTTTCATAGGTCATGGTGGTAACCATTTTGGTTGCCACCGTGACATACCAAAATATTGCAAAACAGAAGCAAAATTTCGGGACTGGTTCACTCCACAATTTTGTACAGCCTATATCAAAGTCTAGAACTCATTTTTAGCCAAAACTTCCTTCTTAACAAATGTTCTATAGGATGTTAACTTCCAAATGCAACAAATTACAGATCAATTGGACATCTATAGATTCAGATATGATCTAAACAACCCATAGTGCTTCTCTGAACCCGTCCAAAGAAGATAGGTCTACTTCTTGACCATTTTTCGGGCAATTAGAGTTACAATTAGCTCAAACCTATTTCTAACACATTTGTAGAAATATATCTTAGCTTTCTAAAGGTACTGATTTCATATCATTTGGAGTTCTATAACTCCCGAAACAGTGTAATAACCGAAGAAAGGTCCAGTGTATTCTAATCCAGTTTTTCACCCAAAAACCTATTCACATGCAACAATAGGTCATTAAGCCAACACTCACTACCATCATCAAAAATCATCATCAACCCAGTCAAATTACTTAAACAATTCATGCATATAATCAAAATCATACATAAACAAAAAGTTCCCAAACCTCAAAGAAGCACAACCAATACTCTTTATGCTAAGTCCTCCATCTTTCCTTTCCTCTTATTAGTCTTCTTCATAGCATCAATCCCTTGCACAAACACAAATCATGGATTCACTTAACCCAAACCTCAGTTCATCCAAACTAAAAGAAAACAGGGAAGAAGAAAGAGATAACATCCAAAATCAAAAACCCATATACATACCTTTAATCTTGCCCCTTATACTCCATCATAACACCCTCTACACATGCACAAGCCCAATCGAAAGAGGAGCAAGGAAGAAGAGAGCAGAAAATGGGGAAAGGTAAGAAGAGGAGAGAGAACGGGAAGGAGAGGAGGGCCAAACGTGATTCTGCCCCTTTCCTATTCTTCATTTCCTTTGTCTCTTTCTCATTTAGTGCACACACCAACCATACCACTTGTCACCATCCTAAAGGTCCACTTGTCATAATCCTATTAAATCCATAAATCCAAGATACATCTTTGACTAATTCCAACCTTGGCACCATACACTAAACACACACACAAATAATTCTTGAATAAATATCTTCAAGGTACCACACTTGAGTCACACCAAATCATTTCCTAAAATCCACTTATACCCTACTTCCATACACACTAAGCACACTCTAACCTTTCCTCACTTAGCTTAACTTATTCAATTGGTCACTTTACAATTAAGTCCTTATCATCAAATTCACTCACATACAAATTACCGAAATACCCTTCACTTAACCAACTTAGTTTGCCGATTCCGACTAGGCCCAATTTGGGGTGTGACACTTTCGGGAGAGGTTCATTGAAACTTGTAAGGGATTTACAAGTGCGTCTATTTTGGACAACAAGGAGGTTTCATGGAGTCGCCACCCAATAAAACATTGGGAAAGTTCGTCTCGCCTCAGTGAGTCTAAGACGGCTCATAATATCCATTTTGGGCAAACCAAAGGGATCTTGGAGGCAATCACCCCATTGGAACATTGGAATGACCCCCTAACCCTATAGAGCCTAGGATTGTAAATTATGCCTTTTAGTGGGACACAAGAGGTGTCTTGGACATCCCATTCTAATGAAACATCGAAATGGGCCTCTCGCCTCGTTGAGCCTAAAGACCAGAGATAGGTTCGGGACTTCTCATTTATTCATACCTTGATTAATTTTACAATAAAGTTTTGATTTTATTATTCCACCCCCTTTTCATACGATGCAATTAATTAAAAGGCGCAATCATTCATATAAAAGCGGAGAATAAAATAGCATAAAAATAAAGCATACGAAAATAAATTACAAAAAAACTAGGGGCGGAATACAGCCCCCATTGTAAATAAGGTACAAAACATGCATAAAATGGGATATTCGTTAAGATTGAGAACATTGGTCCTTGCATGCATTTATTACCAAAAAATAATTTTTCATGTGACGTTTTTTTTTTGGCTAAAATAGGACTTTGGTCCTTGCTTTGCAAAAATTCCCAAATTGATTACTATAAAACATTTAACCATTTTTATATTAACAGGATAGAAATAATTTTACAAATACCCAAAATAAATAAGCACAAGAATAACAATAATAATGCAATTAATATAATAATGAATACTAAAACTAATAATAATACTAGTAATAATAATAATAATAATAATAATAGGAATAATATAATACTAATAATGATAATAATAAACTAACAATAGATATCAAATAAATAATACTAATAAAGATAAAGATAAAAAGGGATAAATTAGGTATAAATCCTTAGATTTGGGTAGCCATCCTCATTCCCGATTCTAATCCATCCAAAAAATAATGAAATGATATCTCACAAAAATAAACAAACACATTAGTGCAAAAATCAAAAATAAAATAAAAAACAGCTAAAAAGGGAATTTTGAAGAAAAGTATTAAAGAATAAAAAAAAAACAAGTGAAAAAGAAGTAAATAAATTGAAAACATGAAGAAAAGCCCAGGGATGGCCTTCTGTCAACGACAGACGGGCATCCTTGGCATGACCCGCGGGCAGTGCAGTGCACTACCTACGTCCCGTTCCTCAAACGAGCGACGGACGTCGGTAACGCCTCTGCCCGTCGGTCACCCCTGTTCCTCAAAAAAAACCAAAAAAAATCAGATTTTTACAAGAAAATTCTTTGTTTTCATAAAAGATAAATGCAAATAATTAAATTAAATCAACCAAGTATTAAGTCCAGAATATTTATCCTCGGATTATACCTTTTTGGATGAATGTAGGATAATTTTCAGTCCCGCGTGTTTCACAAGGATTGAATAAAAATCAAGAAAAGAAAATTTATATTTTTTCCTTGAAACTTTAACCGCGATTCGAATGTCAGGAATAAATAAATTGATGGAAACAAATTAATTTTTGTTCCCTCAATTTAATTAGATTCACCAAAATAAGATTTTGAAAAGAGATTAAAAAAAGATGAAAAGAGTTTTTCTTTTTGTAAAAATATGATTTTTGAGAGAAAATATTAGAGAATATCCTTGAGAGAAAGAAAATCCCCTAATTAAAAATTGTCTAACCCCCATATCATTAAAAATCCCCCTTTTTATAGAAAAATGGGAATCCTATTTGGAGTAGGAAAGAGAAATCCCATTCCCAATAGGATTTGGAAAAAAATATTCTGTTTTCCTCAAAATCCGACGACAAAATCAATTGACCGACGAGCATCTGAATCTCACTGACGGTCGTCGGTTACAAGGGTATGCACGGTCATTTGGCCAACGGATGGAACGAGGCACGGGGAGGAATAGACGGGCGTCAGTTTATGGACATGTGTTACTGGCTTGCTTCACCGACGGCCTATCTCTCATGGCGAGAGACGGATCATCTCGGCTATCGACGGGTGTCGGACCACCGACGGGCAGGCCATCTGAGGAAAAAATCACTTTTCATGCTAAATCTTCCCAATTTTTCTAATTCTTTCTGTTGCAAATGAAAATCTCCAATCCTTGTGAATCTGAAGGACCAAAATTCCTGAATTTTATCCATTGGATCAGAAATGGACACTGATTTCTTCATCGGGTAACCTCTGATCTAAATTGACTCAGGGCACGGTGTTTACAGTTGCCCCCAATTTTGGGGAAACTAGTGCACTAGTGTCTAGATAAGCCAAAATTCAGAGGAGAAGAAGGAAAGAAACACGTACTTGAGGCAGTCCTTACCTTCTGAATGTTATGGGGGAGTGGTTGGTCGTTCACCTGGCGGGCCTCGTCTCGGTCTGCTCTGTGATGAACGTCGTGGATGATAGCGTTGTCTAGCTATGATTTGTTCTGATGCATGTGTCCCTATTGGTCTCGTCTTGACCTGTAAGGTGTTTGTGAGATGTAGCGTTCTCTAGCTACGATCCCATTGCGCAGCGCAGTGTCTCTAACTGCTACTTCATTTGCTTTGCTGGCCTCGCCTCGGCTCGCGCAGCTTTGTTGAGAAGTAGTGTTCTCTGACTACAAATCTCTATTACGAGATGCAATGTTATCTAACTGCAGTCCCGTCGCGATGTATTCTATTGCTGGTGGCCTACTAACCTCGTCTTTGTCTGCATGGAGTTCCGCTAGCCTCGTCTCGGCCTGCACGGATAATGTGAGATGTAGCGTTCTCTAGCTACGATTCCGATGCAAAGCGCAGTGTTCTCTAACTGCTACTTCATTTGCTTTACTGGCCTCATCTCGGCTTGCACAGCTTTGGTGAGAAGTAGTGTTCTCTTATTACAAATCTCGATTGTGAGATGCAGTATTGTCTAACCGTAGTCCCGTTGTGATGTATTCTATTGCTGGTGCCCTACTGACCTCATCTCAGTCTGCATGGCATTCCGCTAGCCTCGTCTCAGCCTGCACGGAGAATGTGAGATGCAGCACTCTCTGACTGCAACCCCATTGTGAGATGTAGTACTCTCTGACTACAATCCCGGTTTGTTGGAACTTCCTTGCTAACCCCCATTCGATATTCAAGGTGTGTAGTACTCTCTGACTACCCCATGTATTGTGAGACGCAGTACTCTCTGACTACAATCTCGGTTTGTTGAAACTTCCTTGCTAACCCCCATTCGATCTGCAAGGTGTGTTTTGGTTGAATATAATCTTGAAGGATATAGCGTCTACTCCGCTTATCCTCCCTTTTGATTATTGGTTATTGGATTGATGTGAAATAAAGTTCCTACATGGTAAAGGATTTTTGTTAATTCGTGCATAAGTTGATCTGATTGATAATTTATGAGCACTATTAATATTTCATATTACCATTGTTATTTATCATTTTCTTGTTATGATTATATGATCAGTTATCTTTATAAAAGAAAATCAAGCAATAACAAATAGAAAGAATTTACATGCAAATGTAATAATAAACATGTTCCACTAGTAAAATAAATTTTGTACAATATATAATAATAAAAATACAAAATATAATGTCAAAAATGACTCCCTGAACAGTCTATGGGAGTGGGTAATCTGAAGGCTCCTCCTCTGGATCATCATCATCCGATATGTGGACTGGCTGAGACTGTGATGAGGAGGCAGAGGGTCCAGCTCTCGAGGTAGATGGCTAGCTAGGAGGCGCTGATGGCCCAGGCTGCCGAGAGGCTGAGAACCCAGGCTGCTGGTGAAATCGAGGAGGAACGACTACCGGCATAGACAAAGGCTGCACTCTCGTTGTGTCCTGCTGCCGAAACTGGACCTGAGCATACCCATCAAGGAAGGGCTATGCACAAATCATCATGAACTGTAGTGTCTCTTTGATCACCCCTCCTACCTCTCTAAATGCAGTGCCCAGGCGGAGGTTCTGGTCCGTGGCAGCAGTCCTCATGCCCCCTAGTCTATCCTCTGTCTGCTCTCTAAACTCCCGGATAGACTGGGCGACCGAAGGTATGCCCCCTTCAATACCTGAATCCGAAATCTGAGAGCCTCCATCGACTCGTCCACTACCTAAAAGGATGCATCTACCCTCTAAGCTGTCTGATCATGAGAAGCTCTTATCTCCTGTCTCAACTGACCTATAAGCCTCTCGTGCTCCTGCCTCAAATGATCAATGAGCCTCCCCTGCTCCTGAATAATACTCTGCTGCTAATCCAGCCTCTCTAACATAACCCTATCTCGCTCATCTCGCTCCCCGAGCTGCTATAAAAGGATCATGTCTCTCTCATCCTATCTGCACTCGAAGGATGTGAACATAAAAGAGATAACGGCCACGAAGTCCGGCTGTGCTGCTGGAGGTGGAGCTGGCTCTGATGTTTGCTCTAGAGGTGGAGCTATAGAAGTAGATGCCCCCGGGTCCCCCCTAGCGTACGAATGAAATCTCTCGGATGGTCGTGGAGTTGTCCGCTGTATCCTTGATGATGGAGGAGGGGTAGGACTCCGTACCCTCGATGCTGGAGGAGTAGCAAAAATCTCATCCATAGTGAACTCGATCCCTATGTCAGATGGTGTGCTCGGCGGCTCCTCCTCGGGCTGTGGTTGTGGAGGCTGACCCTCTTTGTGCTGTGGTTGTGGAGTCTGACCCTCCTAGGGCTGATGCTCGGCCTGCTCTTGTACTGGCTCTAATGAGGGTAGGCCAAATGAACGTCGGGTCTCGTGGATAGTGAGGAACCTGTATGCCTCGGCCTGACCCTGTATCTGTACCACCATGCTCATCGTGATGGCTGATGGGGCATCTACATACATGCTCTCCTCTACAGCCTGCCCAAAGATCCCTGGGCGAACGGCTAATCTCAACAATAATCTGGTGATCACCCCACAAACAAAGACTATCGGGGCTGTTCCCTAGATACCCTCACTAGGTTAGCCAAAATCTCATGGCTAATTTTGAGCCGCTGGCCTGTCACCATGGCCCACAAGCTCCATATCTCTGCGGCATTAAGGGACCCAGGGTTTTTGGCCCATCCCAGGTAGGAGCTAGATAAGACTCTGTGGAGGTATCGAAGAGCCTGCGATATAATCATCGTGCTCTTCGCCGTATCGTGGTCATACGGCACTCCTGGTAAGGCAATGGTCGCCCAATGATGGCATCGGACTGCTCTTTGGGGTACCATGACACCCTGATCGTGAGGAAGCCCCATGGCCTATGCGAAACGCTGGCGTGTGATAGTATAGTGGTGGCGGTCAATCCAGAACTGAATGACTCCCTCCTCTGTGTCTGACCTCTGAAATCCAGCGTACTGTAGGGTAGCAAGAAACTGTCTCACCGTCTCTGGGTAGGTCGGAAAGGCTGGAGTCAGGAACTCGGTCCAACCAGCGCTCGCCAACAGGGCATCAACCTCGCCTGCCATCCCTAGGGCCTCGAGGAATGGCCTGGAGATAAAACGGCTAGCTCAGAACTCCACTCGGGCCAATAATCTGTATGTCTCTCTAGCCTCGAGAGTCAACTAGTCGGGAGCCTTTGGCTCGGGCTGGTCACGCGGAGCACGTCGTCGTGGTGGCATCCTGGAAATAAATTAAACAATTAGTTTAAACTCATGGTCATAAACGGGGATTAATCCCGCGAATAGTAAATTGGGCAGCATCATGGTAAGGATGTGCCCCACCAGAAAACTAAAAAAATTTGGGCAGCATCCCGGCAAGGATGTGCCCAACCTCTTGCATAAGAAGATAAGAATAAAGAACAGGCCTCAAGCCCCAATCAACAACACAATATATTGATTCAAAAATTTGGGCAACACCCCGGCAAGAGTGTGACCAACTTCCTGCATGAAAAACAACAAAAAGGACAAGCCTTAGGCCCCAAGCAACAGCTCATGTATATTATTATCTCAATGGAAAGCATATTAGACTGCTCAAGCTAACTTATGCACTTTTAAACTATTTTACATATGCATTTAAAATCGAACAGCATTTAAAAAATTACATTATCAGTGTTTAAAGTCTCAGTTAAACAAATAAAAACGATATCAACTAAACAAATATTTATCATGCTACACTAAAAAAATAGCAAAACAAATTAAACTAAACTAAAAATAAGTTACAAGAGAATTAAATTTTACTTACAACAAATAAAAAGGAAGAAAAATTGATTATTGACCTGGAATTGCAGAAAAATGAAACTTGACGAAACGCTAAGAAAAATACTTCGGGAGATGCACAATGATGCAAGGGTCACAACGGTGCAATTCAAGTGCAAAATGGTGCAAAAATGGCAAAAATATGAGAGAAAAACAGAATCTGGGCATTGGCGAACAGGAAAACGAAAAGGAAGAAGAGAAAAAAAAAACTGTTAGCCCGTCGGTCCAACAGGCTTATGTAGATTTTCTTGACTGACGGGCGTCCCATCTCCAGGAGCGAGCGACGGGCTGACCGTCTGTCGCCTCAGATTCCCCGCGTTAATTATGCAATAAATGCGCGTGAAATGCAATGATGACTCTGCCAGGTGGACAATAACAGACGGGCAGGCCGTCTGTGGAGTTACTTTATAAATTTCATTTTTTCCTTGGACTCCGTGCCTTTTCCGTTATTTGAACCTTGTAGCCGCTTCTTTTCTCCAGTTTTTCCCTTATTTTCTTCTTTATTTCCTTTGCTGACTTCAATTTCAACTCTCAAAGCATGACTTCTCCTCTTCTTCAGAAAATGTACCATATTTTAGACGATACTCAAACTTGGGATAATAACATCCTTATTCCATTTTCTGGCCTGAAATTTCTAAGAAGAGTCAAGATAGACCATAACCTCCTCCAAGCTGTAACCCACTTCTAGGACCAACGCTTCCATGTTTTCAGATTCACTTATCAAGAGCTATGCCCCCTGCCTGAGGAATTCGCTGTTATCATCGGAGCATGGTATCCTCCTAATGCTATACCCTGCGTTCCCCACTGCGGACTGACTCAAAGTCGGGATATTGCTCTGTCCTTGGGTATAGCTCCTTCTAAAGCTGCTCGTTTAGTTCCTTAGGGACCCACCTTTCCTTTGGAGCCGTTGATTGAGGCATTGGACAGATTTTCTGATGTTCCCACATACCACGTAAGTGTCATCTTCATGTTCTGTATGCTGAGGTATTTGACTGTAACCACAGAGGAGTTAATTGGCGATCCTCGCCTATTTGGGATTCTAGATGATTTTCACCGCCGGCTGACCCCTTTCCCACTTATTCTGGCTGAGACCATCTTGGGCTTGGATTCTGCTCATTCCGGGTCTACCACTTCATTCACTGGAAGCCCCTTATTACTCCAGGTACGTCATTATTTTAAAAGGTAGTGTGTCCCTCATGAATTTTCACACTAGCTTTTCTTAGCGGGAAGTGCGTCCTTTTTGGATTTTCACACAACCCTATGCCTAATGTTTGCCTGAAGTAAATCCAACTTACTCCAGCGGCTTTTTTTTTTTTTAAGATATGATCGCAGGAGAAACTAAAGTTGCTATCAGAACCTCCTCCCCGAGTCATTGCGCAATATTCCCCCAGACACTTCCTCCCACGTCAGTAGCTGTACTCATTTGCAACTTCCGACGAAGGTATTGCTCGATTTAGCAAGATATCAGACGAGGATATCAACTTTGCGCATGCTTGGTTTCCCCTTTCTAGCGCAATCATTGATGGCTCTTCAGGGTGTGTCCCCTTATGCGGGCTTCGTCAAGCCACCTTTTACATTACTGCCCGATGTGCTCATCAGCTCGGGATGACTCAGGATGTGGTGAGGATTCCCTTATCCTTCTGAGGAGGAGTGTTTTCTGCAGCTTTTGCTTCTCGTTACCACGAGCTTTGGGGCCAACTTCCACTGAAGACCGTTATACCTCCATTTGGGACTCACTCCGTGGCTTCTACTAGCGAGTATAAGAGGTGGGTACTTAGCCCAGCATCTGACAACAGGACACGACGACTTAGGCATTTGGCTAGCGAGAGTAGTAGTAGAGTATAGTTTAGCTTAGTTTTGTATGCCCTTTTGAGCATCGTGTTCCTTTTCAAAATAGAACTAGAAAACGATGTAAATGAATAAATCAAGTTTACTTTCATTTCACAAAGTTGTGTACATTTCCGTAAGATTTCAACATACATTATCACTATTTGTCACTAATTTAATTATGCAAACCACGTTTGCTCATGGAACCAAATCCAGCCAAACTTTAATAGCATCAAACTCCTGTTACCAATCAGCCCTCTCGGGTTTTCTTGATTGGATATTTTCTCTCAAGCCTCTAATTTTTGCCCAGGATGCCTTTTTTCGGTTTTCATCCTGACGAGGTGCCCAATTTTAGCAGGGCCGCCTTTTTTCAGTTTTCGACCCGTGGGGCTTCTTTTCTCTTCTTTTTATTTTATAGTCTTTAGCCATGGAACCTTTTGAGTCTATTGATATTGATCGGTTCTTTGAACTCATTGCCATCGCTATCCGACAGAATTGCAGCTCCTTTCGATAACAGCTTCTTGAGGAGAAATGGCCCTTCCCACGTGGGTTTGAACTTTCATCTGATATCTGGTGCACCTGGTCTCATCTGCTTGAACACCAAGTCCCCTTCTTTTAACAGATGCTTCTTGAATTTCTTTCCAAGGACCTGGCAAGTCTCTTCTGGTAAATCTAGTTATGGTAATAGGCCCTCAACCTGTATTCATCCAGCATGTTCAGGTGTTGTAACCGCTTTTGTACCCATTCAGCTTCTGGGATCTGTGCTTCCATGACCACTCTTAACGATTTGAGCTCGATTTCAACCGGTAGCACTGCCTATAACACCCCCACCGCCGCCCCCGTTGGAAGGACGTCGGCAGACGCGCTACCCGACGCTCACTCACAACATTCACACATACACGTATACATGCGCTAAGCGGAAGCATTCTCTAAGAATAATAATAAAAGCAGAACATAAATCTCATATAATCAAAATATAGTGTTAGATACAATCCAAAATATTACATCATAAACTTTACAAATAATTAAGAGCCACTAAACAAAAATACTACATACAAAAAGAATTACAGGAGGAGATAACAACAATAACTCTACTCCTATGTGGCCGACTTGCAGATGCGCGACACGAGCAAACTCCCAAAATCCTGTCACCTACACGGGACAAGAACCCGTGCTAAGCGATAACGCTTAGTGGGGAGGAAAAAAAACACAACAGAACACTATACAATAAAATCATGCACTAATGTACATAATTCACTATGCATCAATAATACAGAAACCACTAAAAATCAGAGGATAGAAATATTTACATATATATCACGAATCACTATATAAAATCAGAATTGAAAACAGAAATCACGAAGCAAATACTAGAATCAAAATCACGTAATAACCAAACACTTCACTAAACCATTACTAAACTATTCACACAATAGCCTGAATTTCAATGGCGGAGGATACGGGAACACGGCACGGAGACCGAAGCCTCAAAAACAGTTTTAATACCCGAAGGTAGCGCGGGAGACCGGAGTCTCAAAATATTTTATCACTACACGGAAGATGACCATCTCGGAAGTCAACCGCTTCGCCCAAACGGGGCGGACACGGGCAGCTGCACTCACAAACCCTTCTTAAGTATGCTTAATTATCCAATACCTTGACACTTCAAGCTTGACAACACATTCACTAACTCAACAATACAAAATCAAAACAAGGTTTGACACAAGACTCTAACATCAATTAAATTCATAACTAAGACACTAATATAATGAGATCACGGATCATAAGCACAAACATATCCCATGCAATAGTAAGAAACCGTGCAAAGTAGAGCAAAAGAAACACACTCAGAAAATAGGGCAAACAGGAAGGGACACTATCGCGATCGCGATAGTGTCGCGCTCGCGATAAAGCACGGGGCACCTCCTCGCGAGCTCGCGCCAGAAGGCCTGCTCACGACGAAGCATGCTAGGCAGATTCGCGCAACAAAGCTTTGTCGTGCTTGCGACAATGTCGCGGTCACGACAGAGACCAGTTCCTTCCTCCTCGCGCGCACGCTCGGCAGCATGCTCGCACGGAGGGCTCGGCTACCGAGCTCTCTGTCGCGGTCGCGACAATGTCGCGATCGCGATAGAGGGCTCTCCAAGAACAAGGGCCAAATCCCCACTCTATCGCGATTGCGACAGTGTCACGCTCGTGACAGAACCCAGAATTGCCCAAATCTGCACTTTTCCTACTCTCTTCACACACAATCCTTCATACATTCATTCAACCATATACAAACACTTACCTCAAGCCTCTAGCACATCACCGCATCATTCTCAAAGCCACGTAAACACATTTTACACAATAATCAAACATCAATTCATCATGAATGCCATCAAAACTAAACCCAAAATTTCATTATCATAACATGTTCATGTTCCAAAAACACATACCATCCTCACTATATCACTAACATTTCACTCAAAATCACTACTTAACTTAAACATGCATTCATCCAACACAACACTCAAGGTTACAAATGACATGCAATCACAAAATAGAATTGATCCAAGGAGGAAATTAGGGGAAAAACATAATCCACAAACACAGCTCCCAAACATGGAAATGAAGCTTTAAACCGGGCTCCTCATAATCCCACTTTATCTTTACCTTTGCTCTTCCTTCTCTCTTCCGATTCTTGCACAAACCAAATCAAATTAATTACTCCATTAACCCAAGAACAAAACCTTTACACACCTAATCAAAACCGAAGAAAGAGAAGAAGAAAAGAAAACCCAGCCACTTACCTCTTACAATCCTTCAAGAACTCAGCTCAAGAACTCCAAGAAAACACAAGAGGGGAAAGGTTGAGAGCAGAAAATGGTAGCAAGAGAGAGAAAGGACGGGAAAGAAGGAGAAAAGAGAGAGAGAACTAGCTTCCACGGGAAGCTAGGCAAAAATTCTGCCCCTCCCTTCCCTCTCTCCTACTTTACCATTAATGCTCACCTACCCTTACCACTTGTCACAATCCTAGAGAATCAAACCGTCCACTTTGACTTATCTACTCTTGGCACCATACTCCACTTACACAATATAATCCCTTACATAAATATCTCCAATGCACCAAACTTCACTCACACCATATTATTTCTTATAAGCCACTTTTCTTCCAAGGCACCATGCATACATAAACCACACAATAAAATCCCTTAGCCCACTTATATCCTACTACCATACACTACAAGCACATCATAACATTTCCTTCACTTAACTTATTACTTAATTAATTAATTTCTTAACAAATAATTCCTTATTATCCAAATTTCCTCTTACACAAATTGCGAAAATACCCTTAATTACCAACTTACCACGCAGATTCTGACCAGGCCCTTTTTGGGTTGTTACACTGCCTCCATCCTATATGCTAAGGAATACGACGTGGCCCCTGTAGACGTTCTGATGGTTGTTCTATACCCCCAGAGTGCGAAAGGTAACTTTTCTGACCAATCTTTATAATTCTGCACCATCTTAGCTAGGATCTTCTTGATATTCTTGTTGGCGGCTTCTACTGCCCCATTGGCCTGAGGACGGTATGGGGATGACTTGTGATGCTCAATACCGTATTTCTGCAATAGCTTATTCATTTCAGCCATGAACTGGACCCCATTGTTAGATACCACGTGGTGTGGAAGGCCGTACTTGCAAATCAAATTTTTCTCAATGAACTTTGCCATATCTCGAGCGTCAGTCTTTTTAAAAGACTCAGCCTCTACCCACTTGGTAAAATAGTCAATGGCGACTATGATGTATCTATGTCCATTGGAGGCCGTGGGACGAATTTCCCCAATAATGTCGATCCCCCATGCTGCGAACGGCCAAGGTGAAGTCAGATTGTGTAACTCTGAGATGGGCAAGTGCCTTAGATCTGCATACTGCTGACATAACTGGCACTGCTTTACGTACTTTGAGCAATCGTTATCCATGGTGAGCCAGAAAAACCCTTGCCTCATAATCTTTTTGGCCAGTGTCAGCCCGTTCACATGGGCCTCGCATACACCGGTGTGAGTTTTTTCCATTACCCTTTTAGCCTCTTCTCATCCAAACACCTCAACTGGATACCATCGGCCTGTCGCTTGTACAATACCCCATCTATACAGATGAACTGAGTAGACAATTTGCGAATCATTCTCTGATCCTTCTTGGTAGCTTCCTCTAGAAAGGCCGCATTGTCCAGATAATTCACAATATCGTAATACCACGGCTTCCCATCTGCCACTTCTATCTCCATTACTGATTTTGATTTGAAATTAGGTCTCTCAGAGCTAGAAATCAAAACTGGCTTCATGATTATCCCTTTCGGATTGTCCCACATAGATACCAAAGTGGCTAGCGCATCGGCCAGCTAATTCTCGTCCCTGGGAATGAAATGAAACATGCACACCTCAAACTGACCGCTCAAGTCTCTCAAGTGCTTAATGTATGGCATTAGTCTTTCTTCTTTAATAGCCCATTCTCCTCGAATTTGATTGATCACCAGGGATGAATCTCCAATTATTTTAACGCTCTTTGGCCCCAAGGTTATTAACGCTTCCAACCCAAACGTACATGCTTCATACTCAGCCTCATTATTGGTAGCTTTGAACCTCAGTTTCTTCGCCAAAGGAAGTTTCTCATTCTCTGGAGTTGTTAAGATAACCCCTACTCCTGCTCCGTTGCTGTTCACGGCTCCGTCGAAGTACAATCTCCCCGTGTGCTCGCAAAAATTGCCCAAGAGGAAAATGAGATGTGAAATAATCATAAAACACAAATAAAATAATGTTAGTAATTGAACCAATTAAAATCCATTAAATATAAAATAAATGACGAATTAAAATAAAATAAAATGAGATAAAATGAAATGATATCAAAATAACAAATGAATTAACATGTTTACAATTTAAAATAAATGAGAAAAATGAGTTATGAATAACAAATGGATTAAAAGATGTAATTGGAATAAAATACAACATGTTAATTAATTAATATGTAAAAATATGAACATGATAATAATGAAAATAAATAAGTGAACAAAACATTAAATATATAATAATGACAATGGAAAAAAATAAAAAATGATTAAATAAATGACATGGTTAATTGATGTATCACAATTAATATAAAACCTTTACATGGTAAAAAATATCAATTAAAATGAATTTATTAATTGCATGTTAAAAATAATTAGAAATCAAAGCAAAATAAATTATTTACATGTTAGAAATTAAAAGAGATCAATATTCACTTGAATAAAAATGTAATAATAATATATATACATAACAAAACAAATATAACAGCAATAGAATAAATAAATAAATGAGAACAATAAATAAATTAATGAAAACAACAAAATATACATGAATGAGAATAAAATTATATATAAACAAATTAAATAAAACAAATCTAAAATAAATAAATAAAGGAAGTTGATAAAAATATACATGAATAAATTAAACATGAACAAAAATAATAAAAAGAAAGAATAAGCCCAGAATGTTTACCATCAGAGTTTCGGATTTGAAGAAGGTAAAATGATAATCGATTTTTTATTTGATGATTTGCAATATTAGAGTGTAATATGATGAAAATGTTGGACTTTTATTCCAAGAAAAAATAGGATGAAAAAATGATCAAAAATTTTTTAAAAACAAAGAATTGATTTCTTTGCCTAAAGAAATGATTTTGATCAATAAAAAAGATTTTTATTGATTAAAATATAGAAAAATGATTTCAAGAACAAACAATCACTTTGTTTGTATTAAGAAAAAAAAATGATTAAAAGTCTTATTTTAGAAAATCAAATGAAAAAATTAGATTTTGATAACAAACACTTATTTTGTTTGTCTTAAAATTAATTTTTCATCAAAAACAGATTCAAAAGAAAATTAATAGAAAAAGTTTTATTGAATACAAATAAAGAAAAAAAAGAATTTTGAGAATAAATAATTATTGTATTTGTCTCAAAAATTAAATCAAACAACAAAACTCCTTCCAAAATATATGTTTAGAAGAAATTATGTTGGAAAAAGAAGAAGAATTGAACTATTTTTTTTTTTTGTTGGGAAAAAATCTGGAAAATTAGAGAGAGTTTTAGAGGAAGAAGAAGAGAAAAAGATGAAGAAGAACCCTAGAAAAATTCGCCCTTTTAGGTTTTCTTCTTATTCTTTTTATAAGAAGAAAATAGGAAAAAAAATGTTAATTAAAGGGATAAAACTTAATAAAATAAGATATTAACAATTTAAAATTTTACAAATTGAAAAAAAAACCTGAAAATCCCTTTAAAAAGTCATAAAAAATCGAATTTTGTGGAAAAAAATCGAAAAAAATCGATTTTGGGGCAAAATGCCCATTTTGAGGCGGAACAGGGCTTACGAACTCCCGACGGGCGTCTGTAGCGCACGCTGGGCGAGAGCGCTCACCCAGCGTGCGCACGACGCTGTGCGCGGCGTCGCGCGGACGATCGCGCGCAGAGCGCCGCGCCATGGCGCTCCACAACGCCTCGCAGCCCGCTAAACCTGCGCGCTGCCGCAAGGCATCGCCGCGGCCGACTCTCGATAATTTTTTTTTTTTAAAAGATTAACTAAAAATACTGCGTTTTTAAGCCCCCATTTTTCAAAATTAATTTTTAAAATATTTTTTAATATTTTTTAATTTTTCACTCTAAAATGCAAATTTTCAAGAAAATCATCACTTTTAACCCTTTTGCCCGTGACAAGGCCTCTTATCATCATTGGGTAACTTTGATATGGGCTGTCTCAGGACCCGGTGTCTACAGTTGCCCCCAATTTTGGGGAAATTAGTGTACTAGTGCCTAGATGAGCCAAAATTCAGAGAAGAAGGATAGAGATGCGTACCTGAGGCAGCCCTTACCTTTTTGCTGTGTGGAATGTTCCGACTTACTGCTATTGAGCTGTAGCGCTATCAGACTGTGGCTCGTTTGCAATCTTTTCTATCGCATTATCCCGCTCACCTTCGGTCGGCTTGCATGGCGTGAGGTGAAGTGTTGTCTAACTGCATCCTCTGTTGCGATCTGTTCTATCGCTATCCACCGCTAACCTCATCTCGGTCTGCACGGCGGCTGGTTTATCCCGTTAGCCTCATCTCGGCCTATGCAGTGTGAGGTGAAGTGTTGTCTAACTGCATCCTCTGTTGCAATCTGTTCTATCGCTGTCCCTCGCTAACCTCATCTCGGTCTGCACGGCGGCTGGTTTGTCCCGCTAGCCTCATCTCGGCCTACGCGGTGTGAGGTGAAGTGTTGTCTAAATGCATCCTCTGTTGCGATCTGTTCTATCGCTGTCTCCCGCTAGCCTCGTCCCAGCCTGCACGGTGTGAGGTGAAGTGTTGTCTAAACAGCATCCTCTGTTGCGATCTGTTCTATCGCTGGTGTCCCGCTAGCTTCGTCTCGGCCTGCACGGTGTGAGGTGAAATGTTATTTAACTGCATCCTCTGTTGCGGTCTGTTCTATCGCTGGTGATCTGCTAGCCTTCTCCCGGCCTGCACGGTGTCTATGAGATGCAGTACTCTCTGACTACATCCTCTGTTTGCAATCTGTTCTACCACTGGTGATCCGCTAGCCTCATCCCGGCCTGCACAGTGTCTGTGAGATGCAGTACTCTTTGACTACAACCTCTGTTTGTGATCTGTTCTACCACTAGTGATCCGCTAGCCTCGTCCCGGTCTGCATGGTGTTTGTGAGATTAAGTACTCTCTGACTACAACCTCTGTTTGGGATCTGTTCTACCGCTGGTGATCTGCTAGCCTTGTCTCGGCCTGCACGATGGCTGATCTGTCCCGCTGGCCTCATCTTGGCCTCTCGAATCACTTCAAATTGAAGGGATTTGGAATAATTTTGAAAATAACTTGATGTTCTGAAGAGACTGAGAAAACCTTAAGAAAAGGTCTTAAAGATAGTGCTCCAAAGAGACTGAGAATGCTTAAAAAAAAGGTCTTAAAGATAATGCTCCAAAGAGACTGAGAATGCCTTAAAAAAAAGGTCTTAAAGATAATGCTCTAAAGAGACTAAGAATGCCTAAAAAGGACTCAAAGATAATGCTCCGAAGAGGCTGAGAATGCCTTAAAAAGGTCTTAAAGATAACGCTCCGAAAAGACTGAGAATGCCTTAAAAAAGGTCTTAAAGATAATGCTCCAAAGAGACTGAGAATGCCTTAAAAAAGGTCTTAAAGATAATGCTCACTAGGAGATTTTGATGTTGAGCCTCCAAAGAGGAAATTATGTTTGAGCCTCCTCAGAGGAAAATTATATTTGAGGTTTTGGTTGCTTGCCCGCAGGCAGATAGGTTTCCATGTCTTTGGTGATTTTTTTGTTTTTGTTTTTGTTTTGAGATTTTCTTTCTTGGAATTTTTACACTTTGGATGCATTCGAATTTTTACAGTATGTTGGATTTTCAAGGCCTTGAAAATATCTTCTTCTTTTTGTTTTGCTATTTTGCTTTGTTGGTCTTTGTTGTTGTTGTTGCTCGAGAATTTATTTTTGCTTGAGATTTTGTACATTTGAATTTGGATTTTGTACACTTATTGTGTGATGTGCGTGAGCGTATGTCCTGTGATAGAGAGACTTACCTGGCTACCCTCGGCATGACGTGCATGAGTTTGACGATGTTAAGCTGAACTCAACTCTTTGATCATCTTTTAGCATGAGGTCTATTCGGACCCCTCGTCTGAGCCATGTACATATACAAAAAATTGTGCGCGTGTATGGAATCATGTGTGTGCAATATACATACATTTGAATCCAAATTTTGTATGCTTTGTGTGAGGTGTGTGAGCGTACATCTTATGACAGAGAAATTTACCTGTTCGCTCCCGGTATGGTGTGCATGGAGAGGCTTATTCTTTTCCCTCTTGGGAGCAGATCCTTGAAATTCTTCCCTCGTGAGGACTTCATCTTGATTATTGTACAAGCATACATCTCATGGTACAGAAACTTACCTTGCTGCTCCTGGCATGGTGCGCATGAGTCGGCTTGCTCCCTTAAATGTCTTTCTTGGAGCGAGTCGTTGAGATTCCATTCTCGTGAGGACTTTGTCTTGATCCGATTGTTCGGCATGGATGAGCATCGATGTAGATTTAAAACTGTATCTTGGCTCACTTTTGCGTCTGATTTGCCTCCGACTATGTGTGGATAGTTCGACTTCTCAAAGGATCTTATTTTCTATAGATTTGTGTGATTTCGGATTGACCTGAGCATGGTGTTTCCGGATAGGCTTGTCCTTCTGGGCATTCCACCCCCTCACATATGCACCTGATTTTATGCCGGATATAGTGGTCGACCATGCTGAGCTGAATCCGTCCTTTGGATCATCCTTGCTCATGAGGTCTATTCGGACCTATCCTTCTGAGTCATGTGCACAACAACATATACAAAAGATTGTGTGTGCATATGGAACTATGTGTGGGAATAATATGCATAAGGCTATATACACGAAACATGAGCAAAGGATTAATATACAAGAATTATGTGTGCATATCTATGCGTGTAAAAGACTAAATGCACGTGACATGCATGTGATATGAAAAAATGAATAGACCACATCCCAAGTGATTAAGGGATTCGTTGAGGGTACTGCTCGGCTGGCCACATCGTCTGATGCTCCCAAGGATCTAGAAAAGCGTTGTCTTGGCTTTACGGACTCTGTCCTATAATCTTTTCAAAGAGAACTTACTCGTGCGCATCTTCCCCCCCCCCCCCCCCCCCGGTCAACGAGCATTTTGCCCCCTTGACTTTGAATCAAGCTCTGCCTAAAGGAAAGTCATTCGGAGTAATGTCACCTTATCGCTCCAGGCATCAAAAGTCATTGTTTTAAAGGTAGTGTGTCCCTTGTGGATTTTCACACTAGCTTTTCTTAGCGGGAAATGCGTCCCTTTTGAGATTTTCACATAGCCATGTGCCTAACTTTTGCCTAGAATGGACCCAACCCATTCCAGCGGCTTTTTTTCATTTTTTCTCTCTTTTCTTTTTTAAGGACAGACTGCCTGTTCTTAGGTTTTCACCCTGCCTTTTTGCCTAACTTTTGCTTAGAGAGCTAGTCACGGTTTTCATCTCTAACGGCCTTTCTTTTCTTTTCTTTTCTTTTTTTTTTTTTTTAACTCATGTCTGCAACAGGTTTCTCTTAACCATTTAATTGCATGTTTATGCCTAGCTTATGCATGCATTTCTATCTATACGCACCATATAGCAATAAGAATGATCATGACTAGACATGTGATGCAAAAATACCAGTTTTATTCAATCTCAATAAGTAACACCTTAGGTGCATTCGACTCCTGTTATCAATCAACCCTTTCGAGTTTTTTTGATTGAAATTCTCTCGGCTCTTATTCTTTGAACGCAAATTCTAAATGCAACGTTGGGGACGAGACTCAACTCAAATGCATAAATGCACTCATGGCTTCTCGCTTGAAGCTTAAGAAACACCATATGCCTCTTCTTACGTACCAAACCTTATTAAAAGGTCATCTCCGCTAATTAGATAAGACTAAACTAAGAATCAATAGGTCTTACTTTGGTTGTAACGTCAGGCTTAGGTAGATGGCTGCCAAAAAAGGATCAGGTCGCTAGAGAAAAATGGCCGCAATATTTACTTGACTGATGGATGAACCATTTTCGTCTCAGTTGCATATACAAAGGTATTCTTGAATTTGGGCTTGATAATATCCTAACTCGGCATAAAAGGGTAATTGTCGAAACTCATCAAGTGGTTATTATCCTGAGCTCTTTATTTTTTTTTTTTGCAAGCTCATGTCTTTACGCCTAATTAAAACCCTCTTCCCAAAATGTAAACTCATCCTTACTAGGGTGATTTTTGATAACCCAAAGAATTGTCAATGATGTATTTTCGTTCTTGTTAGGGTGGCCACTTTTCTAAGGGGAGGTAAAAATCATTTTAGGCGAAGAGTAGCTTCAACATGTGTAACAACAAAATCGGTATGCATTTAGCATACCAAAATAAAGGCTCAACGGGCTAGCAAGCGATTGCAAAATAAGGGTAGAAAATGGTCATTTAGAGAGCTATACAAAGAAATGATTGCCTAAATCATTTTCTAGGTTCTGTCTTATTTAGTGATCGCTTTGACGAGTAATCAGAAAGGTTCTAGTGCTCTTAGTGAGTTTTCATCCAATCCCCTAATTGCAACTAGTTTTTCTTCTCTCTTTTTTCTTTATTTTTCAAATTTTATCTCACTTCAGGAGTCAAGTTGGATGCAACCAAGATTACTATTTATTAAAACTGAATAAAACAGTGTTTATTAAACCAATGCCTTAATCATGATTATCACTTATGCTTGATGCAATAAGATATGACAATGCATATATAAGAAAAGCCCATATTATTAAAATAGAAAAGAGAAACAAGTGCATAGTTCAGGAATACACTTTAAAAAAGGAAAAATATTATAACAACTCTAATTCTTCTATTCTTCCTCTAGGCCAGGTGCCAATTCTTGAATGCGATCTCTTAGAGGGCGACAATAGTCTGTCCTATGCCCTGTGTACTGGTGATATGCACAATACCAGTCCGTTCTGTGCCTAGGCTTTCCTTGACTTGGGGCAGGCCTAGCTGGCAAGGGTTGCAACTTCCCTTCCTTGACGAGATGAGCGAAGTGCCAAGATAGAGGCTCGCCTGAGATGGTGAGGTGTTTAGGAGTCATTCCGGTGGTTGAGACCTCTGCTGCCTTGGTATTGCCCCCATTGCCACTGCTGTTTCCTATGCTTTTGCCCAAGGCCAGGTTTGCAGATTTAGCCATTTTATCCAGATGCTCAGCCTCAGTTTCAATGGCTATATCTTTTAAGGACTCCCAGTCCTTCAGCCCCTTCATCTTTAGCCCATCTTTCAAGTATGGGCTGGCATTCCTAATAAACAGCCTGATCTGGTCTGGAGTGTCCGGCCTCTTCTTCATCTCCATTACCCGGTTCCTCCATCGGGTCAAGTACTCATGGAATGACTCGTCCGGCTTTTGTTGTAGTAACTCTAGATCTTTCAGAGTGACCTCCATCCTTGTACTACAGTCATATGAGCGGTGGGGTTCGATGTTCCATCAAATTTTGGGACATCAGGCATCTTGAAGTTCAAGGGGATTAGATCTTCTCCATCCAGCTCTTTGTCTTCAGGGTTCATCCCTCTTTGCATCATTAGCATTCGGGACATTGCCTCAAACTTCTCTTCCATCTTCCTCCAAATGGTATCTTCCGTCTCGGGTGCTTTCCTTCTAACTGACAGGGGTTTTTCATATTCATCCCTTTCTAAGTCCTCTTCCATTCTATGGGCTACTCCCCTCTTTTGCCCTCTTGACATGGCAGCCCCTAAGTCCACTGGCGGTGGACGTACATCCTCCAGCGGATCCCCTCTAGCCTCCTCCTATTCATTTTATCTCATGGGCGGAGGTGCCAGGTTCTGTGGCGCAGCTGGTTGAGCCATTATGACCATCATGGCCATCATTCGGTTCTCGAATACTTCGAACCTTCGACCTACTTCTTCAGCCATCAATGCCCTAGTAGCATCTTCCTCCCTCGATGAATCGGCCATTTTTGGAGATTCTCTGAATGCCTATTGATTGCACTTGACTTGATTCTGGTTGCTCAATCAAGACCTTCTGATAATGCGACTGTCAGAACCCCTAACCAGCTAGGAAAGTGGTTTTTAATGGCTGAAAGATTAAAGAGTTAGAATGATGCATGAATAATACGCAATGCATGGTCGTGTTGTGCAACAGATGGTATACAATGACCAAAAGAGATTACAATGATACATGTGAAACATTTGAAAAACTATACACAGGATAATATGTACATGTAATAATTATATGCAAAGAATAGGATGTATACATAGGGGAGAAATAAAAAATTTTATTTGTGCATAAATAACATGAATATGCAATGCATCATCCACAATCACATGCAAGCAGATAGATCCTTCCAACCTTATTGCGCCCACACACGAGGTCGTGCAGTCTCTGTCTTAGGTGGGCTTGATCCATGGGTTAACAGGGAACCAGATGGACGCGCATGGTGCTCAGTGGTAAACCGGTAGCATAACCTCTCTTAGCTAATGTGCATGCGCATGGGTTTTGACCATCATGTATTTAGGCAGTCCGAATAAGTTGACATGGGCCTATCGGGGCATGAAAGCCTTTGATTAGGTGACCAAATCAAATTATCTGGGTTTATCCAATACATAATAATCCATATAGCAAGCGTAGTATTAAGGTTCACACCACTTAGCGGAAGTAACTATTTCCATTACATGAGCTTTGGTCAAGGTGATGTTACTTTAGGTCTACCCAATCATGGTCCCTGCCAACGGGTCTAGCTCATCATGAGCGTAATGACCGATCGGGTCTCCATTTAATATACCATGATGGTACGAGGCTTGGGCTGGTGATTATCCTTAACACTTCCCTACATTGAGTGAACGTAGGGTCGCGCTTCGGGAACGCACCGGGGTTGATAGAGGGTCCAAACTAGCATAGATCTAAGGCTCTAATGCGATGCAATGCAATTTCGAAAAAGGATGAAATTTTTAAATTAAAACACAATTATAAATTTTAACCAAGATACTTTCGAAGTGAAGTCTCGACTATGTCCCCAGCGGAGTCGCTACTGTGATGCGCACCGAACCCCGGGGTGCCCCGAAGGCTCGCTTATAGGGCGATCGGGTGGAGGTTCATGAAAACTTGTAAGGTATTCACAAGTGCGTTTATTTTGGGCAACAAGGAGGTTTCTTGGAGTCGCCACCCAATAGAACATTGGGAAGGGTCGTCTAGCCTCAGCGAGCCTAAGACGGCGCATAATATCCATTTTGGGCAAGCTAAAGGGATATTGGAGATATCATCCCAATAGAACACTGGAATGACCCTCTACCCCGTGGAGCCTAGGATTGTGAATTTAAGTCTCTTGGTGGGACACAAGAGATATTTTGGATATTCCATCCCAATGAAACACTGAGATGGACCTCTAACCTCATTGAGCCCAAGACCAGAGTGAGTTCGGGACTTCCCATTTATTCATACCTTGGTTAATTTTCTAATCGAGTTTTGAATTTATCATTTCATCCCATTTCTCATTCATTTTAATGCAATTAATTAAATCGCATGTTAATCACGTAGTGGAAGCGATAAATAAAAGCGTAAATAAAATAAAGCATATGTAAAAATATTACAACAAAACTAGGGGCCGAATACAACCCCTATTGTAAATAAAATACAAATCATGTATAAATCGGGATATTAATTAATGATGAGGACATTGGTCCTCGCATGCATATTTATTATAAAACAATTTTGATGTGATGATTTTATTTTGGATAGAGAAAATTGAGACATTGGTCCCATTTTTATTTAGGAAAAATTCTAAATTAATTAATAAAAATGCTTTGTGATTTTCTTTCTAGCGTGCCTAAAGTAAACAGTTTTATAAGAAAATTACATGGCAAAATAAATGGAAGAGCCAAATAAATAAAATAGTACAAATAAAACAAATAAATACTTAATCCCAAACGAGCCTTCTGGATCTCCCCGTGTGCTCGCAAAAATTGCCCAAGAGGAAAATGAGATGTGAAATAATCATAAAACACAAATAAAATAATGTTAGTAATTGAATCAATTAAAATCAATTAAATATGAAATAAATGACGAATTAAAAAAAAATAAAATGAGATAAAATGAAATGATATCAAAATAAAAAATGAATTAACATGTTTACAATTTAAAATAAATAAGAAAAATGTGTTATGAATAACAAATGGATTAAAAGATGTAATTGGAATAAAATACAACATGTTAATTAATTAATATGTAAAAATATGAACATGATAATAATGAAAATAAATAAGAGAACAAAACATTAAATATATGATAATGACAATGGAAAAGAATAAAAAATGATTAAATAAATGACATGGTTAATTGATGTATCACAATTAATATAAAACCTTTACATGGTAAAAAATATCAATTAAAATGAATTTATTAATTCCATGTTAAAAATAATGAGAAATGAAAGCAAAATAAATTATTTACATGTTAGGAATTAAAATAGATCAATATTCACATGAATAAAAATGTAATAATAATATATATACATAACAAAACAAATATAAGAGCAATATAATAAATAAATAAATAAGAACAATAAATAAATTAATGAAAACAACAAAATATACATGAATGAGAATAAAATCATATATAACAAATTAAATAAAACAAATCTGAAATAAATAAAATAAATAAATAAAGGAAGTTGATAAAAATATACATGAATAAATTAAACATGAATAAAAATAATAAAAAGAAAGAATAAGCCCAGAATATTTACCTTCAGAGTTTCGGATTCGATCAAAGTAAAATGATGATCGATTTTTTATTTGATGATTTGCAATATTAGAGTGTAATATGATGAAAATATTGGAAAATTATTCCAAGAAAAAATAGGATGAAAAAATGATCAAAAATTTCTTAAGAACAAAGAATTGATTTCTTTGCCTAAAGAAATGATTTTGATCAAAAAAAAGATTTTTATTGATTAAAATAAAGAAAAATGATTTAAATAACAAATAATCACTTTGTTTGTATCAAGAAAAAAAATGATTAAAAGTCTTATTTTAGAAAATCAAATGAAAAAATTAGATTTTGATAACAAACACTTATTTTGTTTGTCTCAAAATTAATTTTTCATCAAAAAGAGATTCAAAAGAAAATCAATGGAAAAAATTTTATTGAACACAAATAAAGAAGAAAAAAATAATTTTGGGAACAAATAATTGTTGTATTTGTCTCAAAAATTAAATCAAACAACAAAACTCCTTCCAAAATATATGTTTAGAAGAAATTACGTTGGAAAAAGAAGAAAAATTGAACTATTTTTTTTATTTTGTTGGGAAAAAAATCTGGAAAATTAGAGAGAGTTTTAGAGGAAGAAGAAGAGAAAAAGATGAAGAAGAACCCTAGAAAAATTCCCCCTTTTAGGTTTTCTTCTTATTCTTTTTATATGAAGAAAATAGGAAAAAAATGTTAATTAAAGGGATCAAACTTAATAAAATCAGATATTAATAATTTTAAATTTTAAAAATTGAAAAAAACCTGAAAATCTCTTAAAAAAGTCATAAAAAATCGAATTTTGTGGAAAAAAATCGATTTTGGGGCAAAATGCCCATTTCGCGGCGGAACAGGGCCTACGGACGCCCGACGGGCGTTCGTAGTGCACGCTTGGCGAGAGCGCTCGCCCAGCGTGTGCGCGGCGTCGCGCGCGCGACGTTTTCACACGGAGTGCCGCGAGATGGTGCTCCGCAGTGCCTCGCAGTCCGCTGCGCTGCGTGCTGCCGCAAGGCGCCGCCGCGGCCAACGCTCAGACATATTTTTTTTTTTAAAGATTAACTAAAAATACTACATTTTTAAGCCCCCATTTTTCAAAATTAATTTTTAAAATATTTTTTAATTTTTCACTCTAAAATGCAAATTTTCAAGGAAATCCTCACTTTTAATACTTTTGCCCGTGACAAGGCATCTTATCATCATTGGGTAACTCTGATCTGGGCTGTTTCAGGACCCGGTGTCTACACTCGTTCCATACTACAGGCTGATTTTTCCTAAGGAGTTTAAAGACTGGCTCACAAATTGAAGTTAATTTGGCGATGAATCTACTGACATATTGCAATTTGCCCAAGAAACTCCTTACATCCTTTTCCTTCTGAGGCACCGGCATCTCTCTGATGGCCTTAACCTTGTCTGGGTTAATCTCGATTCCCCTCTGACTAACCACATGTCCCAACAACTTTCCTGACGTAACCCCAAAGATACACTTCTTAGGATTTAACCGCAGGCTGTACTTATTCATCCTCTGGAAGAACTTTTCCAAAGCTTCAAAATGGCCTTCTCTAGTGGCAGATTTGATCATCACATCATCGACATACACCTCCACCTCTTTATGGATCAAATCACTTAAGATTTTTGTTGCCATCTCTGATAAGTAGCTCCTACATTTTTTAAGCCAAAGGGCATTACCCTGTAAGCATACATCCCCCATTCTGTGATAAAAGCCGTCTTGATCCGGTCAATTATTTTATTGAGAATCTGATTGTAACCCGTATAACCATCTCCAAAGCTATACATCTCACAAGCGGCTGCGCTATCTATCAATACATCTATATGAGGTAACGGGAAATTATCCTTTAGACAGGCCTTATTTAGATCCCAGTAATCCACACATACTCTTACTTTACCATTCTTTTTTGCTACAGGGACGACATTGGCCAACCAGGTTGGATACTACACCTCCACTAGAAACTTGGCCTTGATCTGTTAGCAAATTTCCTCCTTTACCTTATCTGCCCATTCCGGCCTGAGTCTTCTCGGCTTCTATTTTACGGGTTTGTGATCTAGATACGTCGGAATAGCGTGTTCTGCGATTTCCCGATCAATTCCTGGCATGTCTTCGTAGGTCCAAGCAAAGACTTTTTCATAATTTTTTAATATTCTCTCAAATTTTTCTCGCTCTTCAGGAGTTATATTTGATGCTACGAAAATTTCTTTTGGGTTTTCCGTTGTTCCAAGATTAAATGGGGTGGCATCAGTCGAATCAATGTTAAATATGGATGGATTATGATCATGCATGGTGAAATTATCGGAAACATCGCACAAATAAGCAAAATTGTTCACTTTATTAATAAAATTGAAATTGTCATTAACATCATTGAAAAGTTCTGGAATGAAAAGACAATCTAAACTAGCTTCTTCTTCTCCCTCTACTAGTGCATCTGCTGCGGTTGACTGTCCTACATCGCTTTGGCTTTTTGGAGGCTCTTCGGTCATCCCCTGAATGGCTTCCTCGATCTTTGCTTTTCCCTTCAGCTGGATGGTTACCATCTTCTCAGTGATCACCTCTTCGGGCATGTCACTGTCCCAAATTGTCTTGCTGGTCATGATTTCCTCATCCTAAAAGCCCTCTACTAGCTTGATCAATCCAATGCCCTAGTTGTAGACATCGTTAAAAACCTCGAATCCCGGCACAATTTTTCCATTCACCAACTATGGTTCAGCCTCTCCTGTATAAGCACATACTGCGGTTGTCGGCACAAAACTTTTCTGAATATGGGGAATTTCCATCTCTGACTTTTCACCCTTTTTCACAGTACCAGTATAACCCAGACCCCTTCTGTCCTTTTGACCTTTGGTAGCAATGGCTGTTGGCACCCCCTGAGACTTCTTTCCCAACCCAGCGCCAGGAAGGAATGACATCTTCTTCATCATGTATAGCACTTGAGGAGTTTCTTCCATCCATTCTTCCTCCCTTATCATAGCGATATGAAACCCGCTGAATGGTTGCCTTGCAATCTCCAGAATTGAAACCTGATTCTCCCATGCAGCACTTATGGTTACGACTTGACCTTCGTGGGGTATCTTTACCATTTGATGAAGTGTAGAAGGGACTCCACCAAAATTGTGAAACCATGGCCTACCCAAAAGAGCTGAAAAGTTGGCAGGTATAGGTAGCATCACAAACTCCACTTCAGATTCTACTGGCCCTGTTTTCACTGTTGCCGTAAATGTCCCAGAAGCATGTCTTCGTGAGTTATCATATGCAGTGATAGTGAGATCAGATTTGGCCAACATGTCTTTCGTAACTCCAAAAGCTGCCATTGCCACTTAGGGGCACACATTTATCGACGAGCCATCATCCACCATTACGCAAGCAGTGTGCTTATGGTTAATCTATGCCCTTATGTACAAAGGGCTATTATGATTGCGGCCTTCTGTTGGCAAGTCAGCATTGGTGAAAATGACATTTTCCCCCGCTCCCCCTTTCACGACATCCAGAAGCTCGGTAGGCGAGATAGTTGTGGCCACAGTTGCTTCATATAAAGCTTCCACTACCTTTTGCCTATGGGATGGAGACTGCCTCAAAAGATCCCATATAGAAATCTGAGCCGACATCTTTTTCAGCTGCTTAACAATCAAATCTTCTTCTGACTCTTTCTCCTTTTGGCCTACTTCTGGTTCTTTAGGCTTCTCAACTTTTAGAGCTACCCTTCCGCTCCGGGTCATAGCTCCTACTTTACTCTTCTTCTTTCCTTCGCATTCATCCTCTTCCAAACTCTACGGGTCAGCAAACCTCCCGGCATCATCATTCTCTTCTCCACTTTCATCGGTGAACTAGCAATCGATTACAGACACTAGTAACCCTTCTTCACTTGCCCCGGTAACATGCATATCATTGCCATACAGCTCCCTCAATACAAATTTTTCAAGCAGACCTGACCCGATCGCATTCACTGGTGGGGGCACATTGTTGTATCCTATCTTCTTCTGACCTCCTCTCTTTTTCGGGTCCGTGATTGCTTAGAATGAATGAGATCCTGAATTACATGTCGCAAAGCTTTGCAATCATCAGTGGTGTGCCCGGTGTGCTGATGATATGCACAGTACTCATTATCTTTATGCCCTGGTTGGCCCAGCATTCTGGCTAGTCGGGATGGTAAAGGCTGCAGCTTCCCTTCCTTCATTAGTCTTCTCAATACCCACGACAAAGACCATCCGAGATTTGAAAAATGTCTTGGAGTAAAGTTGGTTGTTGATACTTCTGCGGTCTTTCCAGGGCCTGCTGATCTGCCAGCTCCACTAACACTCTTCCTAGGATAATTCTCAGCACTCGCTTTCTTAACTAGGTATTCCGCCTCAGCTTCTATTGCGATATCCTTTAGAGACTCCCAATCTCTCAATCCCTTCATCTTCAACCCCTCTCTCAAATATGGGCTTGCGTTCCTGATGAACAACCGAATTTGATCTTGGGTATCCGGTTTTCTCTTCATTTCCATATCCCAGTTCCTCCATCGGATCAGATATTCATGAAAGGACTCACCTCCCTTCTGCTGCAATAGCTCCAGGTCTTTCAGGGTCACTTCCATCCTCATACTACAGTCGTACTGTCTCAGAAATTCCTCAGTCAATAAATCCCAATCTTCTTTAGTTCGGCGATCCAACCCATGATACCAATCCATTGCTGGGCCGGTCAAGCTCAAGCAGAAATATTCAATCTTCTACTTCCTCGTCAGAGTAGTACCCTTCATTACCAATGAGTATTGTTTGATATGTGCGGTAGGGTCAGAAGTACCGTCGAACTTTAGAACATCTAGCATCTTAAAGTTCATCGGGATAGGGTCCTCTCCATCTAATTCTTTATCTTCTGGACTCATCCCTTGACCCTTCGTCAAAGTCCTAGCCATTGCTTCGAACCTCTCTTCCATCTTCTTCCAAATGGCCTCCTCAGTTTGAGGTGCCTTCCCTCTCTGAGACATGCGCTCCTCATGATCTTCATCTGAATCATCGTCTAACCCCAGGACTTGCTCTCCCCTCTGAACCCCTGAAGTAGTAGCTCTAAAATGCACTGGCGGTGATTCTCTTCTAATGGGTTTGCTCGGACCTCCTCTGTTTCATTGCTTCTCATAGGAGGAGGTGGTGGGTTCTGTTGAGCAGCTGGTCAGCCCATTGTGGCTAACATGTTCATCAAATGACTCTCAAAGTCCTCAAGTCTATGGCCCACTTCCTCTGCAACCAAAGCCCTAGTGGCATCAATCCCTCTCGGTGAGTTTGCCATCTCTGAAGTAGCGTAGCTAGCTCTGAAGTAGTATCTGAATATTCTACTCTTTCTGGTAGCTCAAAAATAGAAATTCGGATCAACCGCCCCCGATGACCTCTTGTCCACCTAGGTAGATCTATAATGGCTGCAAGCACAAAGAGTTAGAATGATGCATGAATGCGATAAGATGCATGATCGTGCTATGCAACGCCCACAAATCACATGCAAGCACATAGGTCCCTCTAACCTTGTTACTCCCACACACGAGGTCATAGTCTCTTTCCTAGGCGGGATTAGCCCATGGGTCAATAGGGGACCGGATGAGCACTATGGCGCACGGTGAAAAACCGGCAGCATAACTCTCCTAACTAATGCAACAGGCATATGAGTCATGATCATTATGTATTTAGGTGATCCAACTGAATTGACATGGTCCTACCGGGGCATGAAAGCCTTTGGCTAGGTAACCGATCAAGACATCTGGGTTCACCCAATATGTAAGGATCCATACAGGAAGCACAGTATTAAGGTTTATACCACCTAGGGAAAGTATCTATAGCCATTACATGAGCTTTAGTCATGGGTGGTGTTACTTTAGGTCTACCCAAGCATGGTTCCTACCAATGGGTCTAGCTCATCACGAGCATAGCGACCGATTGGGTCTCCATTTTATAAACCAAACGGTACGAGGCTTGGGTTGGTGATTATCCTTAACATTTCCCTACATTGAGTGAACATAGGGTCATGCTTCGGGAACGCACCGGGGTTGATAGAGGGACCAAACCAACATAATCTACAGCTCTAATGAGATGAAATGCAACTTTGAAAGAAAGCGAAATTTCTAAACTAAAACTTAATTGTAAATTTCAATCAAGGTACTTTCGAATTGAAGTCTCGAGTATGTCCCCAGTGGAGTCACCACTGTGATGCATGCCGAATCCCGTGGTGCCTCGAAGACCCGCTTTTAGGGCTTTCAGGAGAGGTTCATTGAAAATTGTAAGGGATTTAGAAGTGCGTCTATTTTGGGCAACAAGGAGGTTTCATAGAGTCGCCACCCAATAAAACATTGGGAATGTCACACCCCAACCTATACGATGGAGACTTCTACCCCAAAGGAGGGAGAAGGGTCCTGATAGATAGGAGTGTCACATTCCAAAACGAAGATCATAGTAACAAAACAGAGAAACACATAATAACGAGACAAAATAAAGCTTCTTAGAAGAGACACACAGCGATACTGAACAAGATAAAATTTTTCTTTCTATTATATATATAGACAAAATTAGTACATATTATAAAAGATTACATATACCAAGGCCCGAAAGAATACTGTTCCAATGGGCACACAAAATATTATATCTAATACAAAAGAAAGGAAAACCTATACTACAAAACTTCGATCACTAGTTGCGATGGCCTTCCTGATGCGGCACGCCCTGACCGAAAGCCTTCCACACCTGCACGGATAAAACACCCGTGCTAAGCGAAATCGCTTAGTGGGGAACATAATATGCATAACCGCCACTCACAGTGACGTTAACAGGCAAAGCATATGCTGATGGAACATTCATAAGTTAATATCACATAAAATAAATCTGAATAATCAACATTATCCATATACCATAAGAAGTTTATCTCAACACATCATTATTCAGATTTCATACATGTAAAACACAAAATCACATGCTCATTCAAACCGTGGATAACGAGCACACATGGATACCCAAAGGCATCAGTATCAAATCATATCGCATAGACACCCGAAAGCATCAAGACATTCTTTTCATTCTTGTTCCATAATATTTTCACATAGAATCTTAGGTAAGATTCAACAGGAAGATCATAAAGATCCAATCGGGGGACCTGATCAGGACCCAAATCGTACACATGGCTGCAGCTACACATAACTCTATTAGGCATGCCTAACTATCCACTTATTTGGTTTGTAGGCTACTGATAGGAGCTAAAATGAAGTATAATTATGTATTTATTTTGTGTGAATTTATGTAATTAATCATGCTATTGTGTGTATAATTTGATGTGATATATTAGTTTATGTTTATTTGTATTAGAGTGCATGTTTGTGTGTTTATTGTCATTTACAGGTGAAAAAATGAAGAAAAGAGCAGATGAAGAAGTAAATAGAATGTGATGATCGTGAGAGAAGAGCAGATCACGCCGTGACTATAGGTCACGAGAGGTGACTTGATAAGAAGAAAGAAGGAGGAGGAAAAGAAGAGAGGAGCTGCAAGAGATGAAGTCACGCCGTGATCATAGGTAACGTGACGTGACTGAAGAAGAGAAGCCAGCAAAGAAAGGAAAGAAAAGAAAGAGAAGAAGAAAGAAGAAGACACGCCGTGACCAGGGATCACGTGACGTGACGCCACAGAGAGGCTAGGAAAGGAAGGGAAAAGAGAAGAGAAAGGAGAGGAGAAGAGGCGCGACGTGAGCGAGGTTGCGACGAGGCGCGAGGAAAGCACGCCGTGATGGGAAGTCACGCGACGTGACTGGCGAGAGAGGGAAGCGAAAACCAAAGAGAGGAAAGAAGGAAGAAATAGGCAAGCGCGTTCTGTCGCGATCGCGGCAACGTTGCGATCGCGACAGAGGCGACCGTTGGACGGTTTTCAGTCAAAAATCACATGAAAAGTCACCCTCTTTCACCTAAAGTTTGCAACTATTATCAAGGGTCATTTCAAGAGACACAAGCTTTCAAATATATTCTATAAATATGTAGTTTAACTGTAGTTTTAATATACAATAGACAATAATATTGGATGAATTTTTAGTAAAGTAATTTTCTGTATTTTTAGTTAAACAATATTCTTTAGTTTCATTTTTTAGTTCTATGATTTGAAGAAGAAGATCAAGGAGGAGAAAATCTATTTCAAGAGATTGAGAAAAGGGTTGAAGAACTTCTATCTTGTTCTCTTATTTTTAATTCTTCTCCACTATTTTTATGAATATCATTTTAATTAACTTACATATTATAATTCTTTCTATTTCTATCTATTTTCATAATCTTTCATTGTAGATTCTCTATTAATATCTTTTGCATGATCTTTATAAGTTAAAGTAATTCGAGAGTTTGCTTTATCCGACATTTAATAGAGTTTCATTATTAAGATATATTCAAGAGATTGGTATATTGAGATAATTGCTATAGGTTAGTGTTTATTCTTAAAATATGTAATTAGAAACCTCTAATTCATTAATGAAAATTGTGAGTTAGAATTTTAATTATATGTTTTAGGCATTTTAATTCATGTCGAGAGAGTGAGTTAAAAGTTTATTCTAACTTGGCTTGCATGAAAGATGAAAGATGTTAATCTAAATGATAGAATCAAGTTCATTGTTTTTAATTCTTCATGATTTATTTTATCTTCTTTTGACTATCATTAACTAGATTTAATTAGTTTACATGTTAGATTAGATTAAAACCAACTCTACCATTAATTAATCATTGTAAACAAGATTAAAATCAATTAGTAATAGTGTGTAACACGTTCCCTGTGGGATCGATATCTAAAGTACTATTGCGGTACACCGTATACTTGCGGTATGTTGCATCATTAGAAAATGCACAACAAGTTTTTGGCGCCGTTGCCGGGGAACGGTTCTATGCCATTGTGAAAATTGATTTATGATTTTGGATTACAATATTTTGTTTTGTTTTAATTTGTTTATTTGTTTAAATTAATTTTGTGTTTTGTATTTGTTTTACAGGATTTTGAAATTTCATGCCTAGTACAAGGAGTTCTTTAGAAGAGCTTGAGCCTATAAATCCTGAAATTGAGAGGTTTTTATTAAGTAACCGAAAATCAAATAAAAAGAAGAATAAAAATAGGAAATCAATTGGGATGGCTGATGAAAATCCACCAAGATTGATGGACTTTGCCACACCTGCTTTGAGTGGTGCTCAACAAGGAGTGGTAAGACCAACGGTAAATGCCAATCAATTTGAAATTAAGCCTTCATTATTGCAAATGATTCAAAATAGTATTCAATTTTATGGTTTGGCAAATGAGGATCCAAATGCTCATTTGGCAAATTTCCTTGAAATATGTGATACCTTTAAGATTAATGGGGTTTCAAATGATGCAATCAAACTTAGGCTTTTTCCCTTCACATTGAAGGATAAAGCAAAGGCTTGGTTGAATTCTTTGACAAGGGGTTCTATAACTACTTGGGACCAATTGGCCCAAGCATTTTTATCAAAATATTTTCCCTTGGCCAAAACCGCAAAAATCATAAAGGATATTACTACATTTGTGCAAAATGAAAATGAGTCATTATATGAGGCTTGGGAAAGATTTAAGGAATTGCAAAGGATGTGTCCACATCATAACTTGCCAAGAGAGCTGTTAATGCAAACATTTTATAATGGAGTTAATCCTACCACAAGAGGTACTATTGATGCTGCTGCTGGTGGATCTTTAATGAGAAAAACAATTGATGCAGCATATGAGCTTTTGGAAGAAATGGCAATGAACAATTGTATGTGGCCTCCTGAAAGAGTAAGAGAGTATAATAATTCTAATGTTAGGGGGATACATTCAGTAGATTCTATGATTGCATTACAAGCTCAAGTTGAGGCTTTAACTCATAGAGTTAATAGTCTAGGCATGGGAGGTAATTCATCAAATGCATGTAATGTGTGTGGTCAAAATGGGCATGATAGTGGTAATTGCACTTTAGGCATAGCTAATAAAGAGCAAGTTAATTTTCTTCAAAGCCAAGGTCGTGGAAATCCTTATTCTAACACCTATAACTCTGGTTGGAGAAACCATCCTAACCTTTCATGGGGAAATAATAATGTTAACAATCAAAATAGAAGTGTAGGATATCAACAACCACAAGATAGGTTTGGGGCCTTTGAAGGTAAAATTGATAAGTTTATTGAAGAAATTAATTATAAGATGCATTCTCAAGATGAAAGCCAAAAGAAACTTGAGGCAAAAATTGATCAAATCACTAAAAATCATGCAGCCGCTATTCATAATCTTGAGGTTCAAATAGGCCAAATTGCTAATTGTTTACCTTCTAGAAATTTAGGATGTCTTCCAAGTAATACTGAGGAGAATCCTAGGGAGCATATTAAGCCATGATAGATCTAGTTCTTTTATTTAGGTTACTTAATTATATTGTTTTTATTTATGTTTTGTACTTTGTTTTTAAATTTGTTTCTATAGTTTTATTTTTTGATTTTCATGCTACTAATATATTTGTTTTATTTCACAGCTAATTTAGTAAGACTAGATTTGTTTAATAAATATATAAATAAATAAATAAAAAAAAAAAAGAAGCAAAGAACAAAAAAATTAAGAAAATAAAAATTTTATGAAGACGTTGGCTTCTGTCGCGATCGTGGCAAGTATCGCGATCGCGACAGAAGGCGATGAAGCAAAAAAGGAAGCCATTTCTGCAGAGTGTCACGGCGTGACATTGCCTCACGTCGCGTGATGGAGGGACTTCGCCCAAGTAAGGCCGAAGCGTCACGGCGTGATGTACCTTCACGCGACGTGACGCTCTTTGGTTTTCGCTTGAGAGGATCTCTCCCAGGTAAGTAAAGCGTCACGGCGTGATGTACCTTCACGCGACGTGACGCTCTTTGGTTTTCGCTTGAGAGGATCTCTCCCAGGTAAGTAAAGCGTCACGGCGTGAGCAATGGTCACGCGACGTGACGCCGTGACGCCTCCATCAGGTACGTTTTAAAATTTCTTCTTTTCTTTTCTTTTATTTCCTTATTTCACTTATTGTTTTTATATTATTTGGTTTTGTTTTGCTTTATTTTCTGCTTTAGATAATTTAATTTCAATTAAATTAACTTAATTTAACCATTTAGGAATTAGAACACATTAAAAGCGGGAACTTAAAATTTTTTAAACCCTAAAAGTCGTGACCCTTCCTTACCTTTCCTCTTCTATTTCATTTCACTGTTCTTTTTCTTTCTCTAACACAGGTCACGCCACTTTTCCTCTATTTCGTTTCTTCTTCAACCTTTCATCTTCTGTTTCTTTTCGTTTTTCTAGCTTTAAATTCCATCGTTCTATATTTGTCTCTCTTCTATCTATTACATACCAGCACTCCATTTCTATTTTCTTTTCTTCCCTTTTCTTCACTCATTTTAGGGATTTCGGGATTGTCACTCTATATTCAGGTATGTTAATTTCTTTTCTTCTTTGTTTCATTTTCATTTTTCTTTTCTTCTTTACCTAGCACATTATATTTCGGCATTTTTCTTCAATAACAAAGTTCAATTTCGTTTGTAGTTTCTTATCTGTACTATTTCTTTTTCTTCTGTCCACTATTTTCTTTTTGTGCTTTTGGATTTGTTGGTTTATTTCATTGTATTAGAGCTCTGTATTTGGTTCTTTCATTTTCATTTTCTTTGTTTTTGTTGATTTCGGCATTTTGTACTTAGTTCTTTTTATTTCATTTTTATTATTCTTAGTTCTTTCTGTATTTCGTTTCTTGGTTTTCTTCATCTGTGTTTCTTTCTTTGTTAGAAGTTCCAGTTTACTCTCTGTCTTCTTTCATTCCTTGTTTCACTAAGCAAAAATGGTGAGAACAAAGAATCCCACTGTTTCTCATACTGAGCCAGAAGAGCAGGATGTTGAAGTGGTGAACATTGCTTCTCACTATGGTGCCTTATTTCCTATTTTCTCTGTAGATGAAGGTAGTAAGTATTTACTACTTCGTAACAGGTATTTGGTGCGCTGTAAGTTTTTTCCTGACTCTTTACTTAATCAAATTGGTATGCTAGAAGTAGTTAATGACATGTTAAGAGTATGTGGGTTGTTTAAATTTGCTTCTATGCGTGAAAATGTGCGTCCTGATTTAGTTTTAGAATTTTATACCACATTAAAAAAGAATGATGAGAATGAGAATTGGTTAGACTTTAGGATGGCTGGTGTACCTTACACTTTAACTTATTTTATGTTGCATAGGATATTTAGATTTTCTCAAGCTGGTTTGACTGAGCCACCTAAATCGTTTAAGCCACATGAATTTTGGACATTTTTGACTGATTTACAAACACGTTATAGAGCTAGGGATGCTAAATCCATGTTTATTAAAGATTTAAGATATTGGATTTTGCATAGGATTTTAGCTTCTTTGGTTTTTAATAGGTCCGAATTCAATAGAGTTTCATATAATGAATTGTTTTTGATGTGGTGTGTACATAAACGCAAGGATGTGTGTTGGCCTTTTTGGATAGTCAGTCAATTGTTGCAATGTGTACATAAACATGATTCGCCTTTATCACATGGGCATGTTATTTCTAGTATTGCAACTAATTTAAATGTGGATCTTGGTGCTTATTATAGAGTTTTTCCTTGCCAGTATTTTAATAAGACTATGTTAGTGCGTGGAGAGGTTGTTGGCAATAATTTTCAGGAAATTCCGGCACGTGCTCGATCATGTTGGAGGGATATTGCTGGAAATGCTGCGCCACAAGTTGAGGAACAAGATGAAGAAGGTGAGGAGGAGGCAAGTGAAAATGAGGAGATGGCAGATATTCCACCTGGTGTAGCTACTGCACCTGAAGTTGGCTCATCTAGCCAAAATATGCCAGAAATGTTTGATCAAATTCTTAGCAACTTGCACCATATACAAGATCAACAAACCATTTTAGCTAGAAGACAAAGAAGGTTGGAGTACAAATTTGACAACTTCATAACACAAGTTGGGTTTCGGGTTCCTTCACCTCCACCTTCACCATAATAGGGGAGTTTTCTTTCTTTTCATTTCATTTATTTCGTTTTACTTGTTTTTGTGTGTCATTCCTACACATTGAGGACAATGTTGGTTCTAAGTGTGGGGGAGTGACTTTGTTATGTGTTGTGATTGTGTTTGTGAGTTTGTATATGTATTATTTATGTTAATTGCATGATTGTTTTTGTTTGTGTGTTTTTATATTTCAATTAGGCTTTTAAGTAAACTTTATTATGAAGCATTGTTTATTTGGTATATTGTATAGGTTGTTAAGTCATTTATCTTTGATGCTCATTTTTATCAGTTTTTCAAAAATTTTTTAGCATGTATTTTAAGTTTTTCAAATTATTTTGTTTTACTTATTTCAACATTATAGATTATTTAGTCTTTTTAACTAACCATGTTTTAAAAGTTAGAATTTACTCATTTAGTTTATAATTTTCAATTTCTAGTTGTTTAAGGAAACTATAGCCATAATACTTACCTTTTATCTTTTCAATAATGGATGAGGACTAAATTTGAAAAAATACAAATAAGTGGGATGGAGCATAAAATGCACCCACTAAAGTCATAAAAAAAAAAGAGAAAAGCAAGATATATATCAAAAATTGCAAAAATATGGGATGGAGCGTAAAACGCACCCATATAACTTTCTCTTGCTAGAAATCAAAAAAGAAAAATCAAAAGAAAAGAAAAAGTAAAGTCTAAAAATGCCATGAGATTGGATTAAGGGTAAGTGAGCTTAAAATGTCCTAAATACAGCTAGTTGCTTGAGAATTTAAACTTTATGATTAAATTTTCTTTCTTTAGTTCATGTTTAGTTTTAATAGACTTCATACTCTTTATGTTGGCATTAGTAAAGTTTAGTAATTTGTTGAATTTGGGATGTATACTTTTAAATTTTGACTTATTGATTTTATTATGAGTGTATGAGATATTTTGGTTCTTTTCAATTCTATTACATGTGCTAAATAACAGTGTTTTGTAGTAATTTTTACTCGTTATTAAATTTTCTTATTTATTTGATCTTGCTTGAGGACAAGCAAGGGTTTAGTGTGGGGGAATTTGATAGGAGCTAAAATGAAGTATAATTATGTATTTATTTTGTGTGAATTTATGTAATTAATCATGCTATTGTGTGTATAATTTGATGTGATATATTAGTTTATGTTTATTTGTATTAGAGTGCATGTTTGTGTGTTTATTGTCATTTACAGGTGAAAAAATGAAGAAAAGAGCAGATGAAGAAGTAAATAGAATGTGATGATCGTGAGAGAAGAGCAGATCACGCCGTGACTATAGGTCACGAGAGGTGACTTGATAAGAAGAAAGAAGGAGGAGGAAAAGAAGAGAGGAGCTGCAAGAGATGAAGTCACGCCGTGATCATAGGTAACGTGACGTGACTGAAGAAGAGAAGCCAGCAAAGAAAGGAAAGAAAAGAAAGAGAAGAAGAAAGAAGAAGACACGCCGTGACCAGGGATCACGTGACGTGACGCCACAGAGAGGCTAGGAAAGGAAGGGAAAAGAGAAGAGAAAGGAGAGGAGAAGAGGCGCGACGTGAGCGAGGTTGCGACAAGGCGCGAGGAAAGCACGCCGTGATGGGAAGTCACGCGACGTGACTGGCGAGAGAGGGAAGCGAAAACCAAAGAGAGGAAAGAAGGAAGAAATAGGCAAGCGCGTTCTGTCGCGATCGCGGCAACGTTGCGATCACGACAGAGGCGACCGTTGGACGGTTTTCAGTCAAAAATCACATGAAAAGTCACCCTCTTTCACCTAAAGTTTGCAACTATTATCAAGGGTCATTTCAAGAGACACAAGCTTTCAAATATATTCTATAAATATGTAGTTTAACTGTAGTTTTAATATACAATAGACAATAATATTGGATGAATTTTTAGTAAAGTAATTTTCTGTATTTTTAGTTAAACAATATTCTTTAGTTTCATTTTTTAGTTCTATGATTTGAAGAAGAAGATCAAGGAGGAGAAAATCTATTTCAAGAGATTGAGAAAAGGGTTGAAGAACTTCTATCTTGTTCTCTTATTTTTAATTCTTCTCCACTATTTTTATGAATATCATTTTAATGAACTTACATATTATAATTCTTTCTATTTCTATCTATTTTCATAATCTTTCATTGTAGATTCTCTATTAATATCTTTTGCATGATCTTTATAAGTTAAAGTAATTCGAGAGTTTGCTTTATCCGACATTTAATAGAGTTTCATTATTAAGATATATTCAAGAGATTGGTATATTGAGATAATTGCTATAGGTTAGTGTTTATTCTTAAAATATGTAATTAGAAACCTCTAATTCATTAATGAAAATTGTGAGTTAGAATTTTAATTATATGTTTTAGGTATTTTAATTCATGTCGAGAGAGTGAGTTAAAAGTTTATTCTAACTTGGCTTGCATGAAAGATGAAAGATGTTAATCTAAATGATAGAATCAAGTTCATTGTTTTTAATTCTTCATGATTTATTTTATCTTCTTTTGACTATCATTAACTAGATTTAATTAGTTTACATGTTAGATTAGATTAAAACCAACTCTACCATTAATTAATCATTGTAAACAAGATTAAAATCAATTAGTAATAGTGTGTAACACGTTCCCTGTGGGATCGATATCTAAAGTACTATTGCGGTACACCGTATACTTGCGGTATGTTGCATCATTAGAAAATGCACAACAGCTACGATCATCCCATTTAAATCTATCATCGAATTCAAATAGAAATCATCCGCTATTTAGAAACAATATAAACTTTATCAAAACGAAGCGTTAATTCAATGCCACTGAATATGTATAATCATTAATTCCACACTTAGATCTTACATTAACAATTAAACATTCACTACAAAAACATGATAGGTCACGGTGGTAACCAAATTCATTGCCACCATGACATACCAAAGCCCCAAAACAGAATGCAAAACTGGGGTAGGTCACGGTGGTAACCAAATTCACTGCCACCGTGACATACCAAAGTCCTGGACAGAATGCAATGTTGAGGGAGGTCACGGTGGTAATCAAATTCATTGCCACCTTGACATACCAAAGTCCCAAAACAGAATGCAAGACTAAGGTAGGTCACGGTGGTAACCACTTTTATTGCCACCGTGACATACCAAAATCCTTGACAGAATGCAAATCTGAGGTAGGTCACGGTGGTAACCACATTCATTGCCACAGTGATATACCAAAATCCTGGACAGAATGCAACCTTGACAGACCTCACGGTGGTAACCAAATCGGTTGCCACCGTGACCCATGCCCAGTTGCGACAATTTCCAGCAAAACTACTCTAAACCACGTCCACAAACACAACCCAGCACTTCATCCATTCTTTCTCACTTACATCCTCATATACAAGTCAATTAACATGCTCAAATCAAACAATTATAGGATCAAACTTAAAATTCTCAAAAGCAATATTTCCTCTTAAAGGAATGTCATACAACAATCTTAAACTCAACACTTTACACTTGAAACAACTCACTTCAATTTAACAATATTCACACCATACATATACAAATCCACTTAATATTGTTCATCAATTTCACAATAACACTAACAATCATCAATACCCAGCAAAATGCACAAATCATACAAACATTCCCAAACCTGATCTCCTTTGCTCCTATTCGTGAGCTCCGCTTCCACTAGCTTTTTCTTTCCCCTTAGATGTTCTAGGAAGCTCGTCTGAACCACAAATTAATCACAACCAGATTTAATTCTAAGATAACACATAAATGAAAATCAAACCTAGAGAAGAGGGAGAGAAGAACTTAAGACACAACTCTCATAAACTCACCCTTGAATTTAAGAGACACAAACCCAGCTATAACAATCACCCAAGGAAGGAGGGAAGAGCAGAAATATGCAAGGAAGGAGAAGGAAAGAAGAGGAAAAAGGAAAAAGAAGATGAAATGGCGTGAGGGAGAGGAAGGCAACGGGAAGAGGAAGAAGAAGCAAAATGGTTTACAGCTGTCCTCTCTCTCATACACCCATTAAATCATCCTAATCTTTAAGCCAAGTGTCACTCTCCCATAGGAAAGTGGTCCCACATGCATACCCTACTCCCATACTCTCATATACACACAACTATCATCACTTATTCATACCCTACTTCCTTATCCTGAAGCACACACTAACTCCACTCCTCTTCTCATACATCACTAACATCACCACACACTTACATAAATTAACATGCATGCAACATCACAATGCACATAGGTACGCACACACATATACACATAGACAGGCACAGACAGACTCAGACAGGCTCAAACTACTAGGGCAGTTTTGGGGTGTTACAATACTCCCCCACTAAACAGAATTTCGTTCTCGAAATTCTCACCTGCTCCAAACAATTGCGGATACTATAATCTCATAACTTCTTCCGGTTCCCACGTAGCTTCCTCCACACCGTGATACTGCTACAAGACTTTAACTAATGGTATCTGCTTATTCCGAGCTATCTGACTTCTCTATCCAAAATCCTTTTTAGCTCTTCATCATACGAAAGATCTGACTGAACCCGAATATCTTGTACTGAAAACACATGAGAAGGGTCTGATCGATAATGACGAAGCATAGACACATGAAAGACATCATGTAACATGGCTAACTCTATGGGTAAAGCTAACCGATATGCTACTGGACCCACTTTTCCTAAAATCTCATATGGTCCAATAAAGCGCGGGCTTAGCTTACCTTTCTTTCCAAAACGAAGAATCTTTCGCCATGGAGACACTTTCAAGAACACCTTATCACCCACTTCATACTGAATATCTCTGCGTTTCAAATTAGCATAAGAACGCTGCCTATCTTTAGCTGCTTTCAGATTCTGCCGAACAACCCTTACTTTCTCTTCAGTATCTCTTTATATCCGGACCTATCAAAGCCTTTTCTGATAATTCAGTCCAACACATTGGTGTCGTGCACTTCCGCCCATACAAAACCTCATAAGGAGCCATACCAATACTCACCTGGTAACTGTTATTATATGCAAACTCTATCAAAGGCACATATCGGTCCCAGCTTCCCGTGAACTCTAAAGCACAACCCCGAAGCATATCTTCTAAAACCTGAATAACTCTTTCCGATTGACCATCGGTCTGTGGATAGAATGCAGTACTGAAGTTTAACCGAGTTCCTAAAGCTGCCTGGAGTTCCTTCCAAAACTTGGATGTAAAACGGGGATCTTGATCGGACACAATGGATACCAGAATCCCGTGTAGTCTGACTACCTCATTCACATAAAGTTCCGCCAACTTGTCCATGGAGTAGTCCAACCGAACTGTCAAAAAGTGCGCTGACTTTGATAACCGATCCACTATAACCCACACAGAATCATGCTTATGCTGCGTCATTGGCAAACCGGACACAAAATCCATCGTGATATCATCCCATTTCCATTGTGGAATGGGTAAGGGATGAAGTAATCCCGATGGTACTTGATGCTCGGTTTTCACTTGCTGACATGTAAGACACCTTGAAACAAACTCTGTTATGTCCCTTTTCATACCTAGCCACCAATAAAACTGTTTCAGATCATGGTACATCTTGTCACCTCCCGAATGCATAGTGAAGACCGATGAATGAGCTTCTTGTAGTAGCTTTTTCCTTAACTCGCCCACATCGGGTACACATAAACGGTCTCCATGCTTAAGCACTCCATCACCATCAACCTGATACTCAGACTGCTTGCCATCTTTCACTACTTGACATACCCGTTGTAACACTTGGTCATCTAACTGTGCCTTCACAATCTTGTAGACACCGGGTCTCGAGGCAGTCCAAGATCAGGATTACCCAATGATGAAATAGAAGACCGATTTTCGGCAAGAAAGGTGAGAACCGATCGTTCCTTGTCAAAAGGTGTGTTTTTCGAAAAATAATTAAAAATATATATTTTTGGGGAAATCAAAATTAAAATGGAGTAAAAAATATATTAATTTTGTGTCAAAATTTAAAATTTAAAATATAAAAAAAAATAAAAAAAAAAAAAAAATTTTGGTCGCGAGTGCCGCTGCGGCAGCGCGGGGCCGCCTGCGCGGCAGGCTGCCCCAGCGCGCAGGGGCGCCTGCGAGGCAGGCCGCCCCAGCGCACAGGGGCGCCTGCGCGCGAGGAAGGCGCCTCGCGCGATGCCCCTGCGCGCGAGGCGGGCGCCTCGCGCGACCCCCCCTGCGCGCAGGGGCGGGCGCTTCGCGCGACCCCCCCGCGCGCAGGGGCGGGCGCTTCGCGCGACCCCCCCGCGCGCAGGGGCGGGCGCTTCGCGCGACCCCCCCGCGCGCAGGGGCGGGCGCTTCGCGCGACCCCCCCGCGCGCAGGGGCGGGCGCTTCGCGCGCCCCCCCGCGCGCAGGGGCGGGCGCCTCGCGCGACCCCCCCGCGCGCAGGGGCGGGCGCCTCGCTCGACCCCCCTGCGCGCGAGGCAGCTGCCTCGCGCGACCCGCGTACGCGAGGCAGGCTGCGCGCAGCAGCCTGCCGCGCGCGGTGCCAGGGCACCACGCGCAGGCTGCCGCGCGCCCTTGGCTCCTCCGCGCGACCTGTTTCGCCTGTCCGTTTTTCCGCTATTTTCAGTCTGATTTTCTGATTTTTTCAGTTTTCATTGTTTCACCATTTTATGTTATTTTAGATTAACTAAAAATGAAAGCCTCTTTTGTCCTTTGCCATTTTTGGCCAAGGCAACCTTAAATGAGGAATTTGCCCTCATTTTTGACAGGACGACAATTAGTTTGAAAAAAAAAAGGCTCCTTTTCCTCTCAACTTTTCTCCTCTCCAGGGGCTATTTTCTTTAGCCACGATTTTCTTTCTCTTTGCTTAAGTTTTAGTCTTTGATTGCTCTTCAAAAAATAAATAATCCATTTTCTTGAGTGATTTGAGCTTGGAAAATTAATTTCCTTTTGCTCAAATCATCCACTCAAAATATTTTCATCAAAATATTTTCTTGATTTTATTTCAAAATATTAATTTTTACATTATCTTCAAGTATTTATCACCATAAATCCGACAAGGAAAATCGATCGGGACACCGTTTCCCCAATCCAAAAATTCTGAGGGTAAACATTCTTGGACTTATTCTCTTTTATTTTTCTTGTACATTATTTATTATTGTTAAAATTATTTTTGTTACTATTATCATGTCTATTATTTTTATTATTCATTTTAGCATTTTAATATGTCAATACCACCATTAATATGTTATTTGTTGGCTCTAAATGGGTTTTCATGTTCATGTGCTAATATCATTTTTATTATTCATTGTTATCACGTGTAGTTATTACTATTGTTTATTACTAATTGATTATTATGTTTTCTTACTACTCAACATTCATTATTGTTATTATTTGCATCATTACCATCCCATTATCACTATTATTATTATTACCATTATAGTGGTTGTTATTAACTTATTTTCTGTTTTTTTTACATCTATTATTATTATTATTATTAAATATTTATGTATTTTGTGTTTATTATTAATTAATCGTTGCTATTATTATATTTATTTATATGCTGTGTATCATCTCTTTATTATTATTATTATTATTATTATTGTGAGTTTGCTGCCATGTTACTTAAAGTATTTATTATCATCACTATGTCGTTGCCCTCATTAGCATTAATGTCCTATTATTATTATTGTTATTGCTTATCATTATTATTATCATATTTGTTCATATTATACTCACTATTATTTATTATCATTGTCCATTATTATTATTATTATTATTATTATTATTATTATTATTATTATTATTATTATTATTATTATTATTATTATTATTATTATTATTATTATTATTTTCATTATTATTATTATTATCATTATCATTATTATTATTTTGTTATTGTCGCCATACCATGATTATCTGTTATGATTTTATTATTGTCATTATATTGTCTTCATTTGATTTAATTTTTGGAGTTGTTACTAATATTATTTTTGATATTAATTTTTGTATGAGTTTAACTTGAATCGAGTTATTTAGGTGTCCCCGCGACTCCCCGGATGGGTCGCAATGCGTAGGCGGGCACTCCATTTTGGTGAGATCTTTTCAATTCCCCTTTGATGTGTTATGTGTTTATTTGTAAATATATATTTTTATTCGTGCACGCGTGCGATAAAAAATCACAAAAATATTTCTATAATTAAATTGGAATTTTCACTAATAAAATTGGGACCAATGTCCCCCGTTTTTAGCCCAACAATAAAAATATCACAATCAAAACGAAGAGTCGATTTTCTCCAAAATGGGATCACTCATCCCGGCTTTTAATTCAAGCAATCAAAAATGACTCTTCGAACCCTCTTTAAGTTAATACGAAGGAACCAGTGTTCCTAAGTTTCGAACAAACGCGAAGGAACCAACGTTCCTCAAATAATGTCCCGATTTATGTATGTTCTTTTATTCTAATCTTAAGTGAGTGTTTTAAATTCAAGTTCATTTCTTTTTTTGGGCCCTTGTAATTAATCTTGGGGCAATTTTATTTATCTTTTGGGGATTGTATTCCGTCCCACTTACATCTTTAACCTCCTTTTATTGGGGTTGTATTCGGCCCCTATTTCTATTGTAATTGCGTGCTTGCGTGCTTACCGCTTTCATTTATCGCTTTCTCTATCTATTGCTTTATCACTTTTATTTATTTTCTTTACGTGCTTTCAATGCGCTATTTAATTAAATGCATCGCTCGTGTGAGATGAGAGATATAATTTTAAGGAGTTAAAAACCCATTTATAATTAACCAAAGCATAAATAAGAGGGAAGTTCCGGACACCATATCTCTGGTTTAGACCAATAGAGGTGAGAAACCTTTTCCCAATTTCTTGCAAATTGGGTGGCGACTCCAAATACCTCAAAGGTGCCTTTAGGCGTCAATAGGCTAGGTTATTCTCCCCAATATCCTATTGGGAGGGATACACCGATGATGTCTCATGGCGCCCATGATCAAAAGACGCGAACCTTCATACCTCGAATCCTAAAGCGGATTCAAAGCGAGGGCCCTTGCTGGGTTGCCCGGGTTCGGCGCGCGTCACAAATCTCTTTCCTTAAACTTGGCTTAGTGTTAAGCCGAGCAACTAAAGCACCTTCAGAGTCAAACCTCCATTTACCACGGCTAAGAAGTAATGCAGACATAGATTTCCTGCTGAGGGCATCCGCCACCACATTAGCCTTGCCTGGATGATAGTCGATGATGCAATCGTAATCTTTAAACAGCTCTAACCATCTTCGCTGTCTCAAGTTCAGCTCTTTTTGTGGTAACAAATACTTGAGACTCTTGTGGTAAGTAAAAATCCAGCATGTTTCCCCATACAAATAATGTCGCCACACCTTAAGCCCAAATACTACCGCCGCTAACTCCAGATTATGGGTCGGATAGTTCTGCTCATGAGGCTTCAACTGTCTCGACACATAGGCCACAATTCTACCTTCTTGCATTAAGACACAACCCAAACCAATCCCGGAAGCATCACTATACATGATGTATTCCTTACCCGAAACCGGCTGTGTAAGCACAGGGGCCTTAACTAACATATCTTTCAACTGATCAAAACTAGCTTGACACTTTTTAGACCACACAAACTTAACTTCCTTCCGAAGTAGCCTGGTCAAAGGAGAGGCTAACACTAAAAATCCCTTAACAAAACGTCGATAGTAACCTGCCAAACCCAGAAAACTTCTTACCTCTGGCACACTCTTTGGAGGCATCCAATTAACAATTGCCTCAACCTTACTTGGATCAACTCGTATACCTTCTTCGGAAACTACATGTCCAAGAAAAGCCACTTCTTTCAACCAAAACTCACATTTGCTGAGCTTCGCATATAGCTGATGATCTCTTAGCATTTGCAATACTAACCGAAGATGTTCCTCATGTTCCTTTCTATCTCTTGAATATACCAAAATATCATCGATGAGCACCACAACAAACTTATCCAAATACGGTCGAAAGACTCTGTTCATCAAATCCATAAAGGCTGCAGGCGCGTTGGTCAAACCAAAAGGCATTACTAAAAATTCATAATGGCCATAACGCGTCCGGAAAGCCGTCTTTGCCACATCTACCTCTTTTACCCTTAATTGATAATAACCCGATCTCAGGTCTATCTTGGAAAACACTCCAGCTCCTCGCAACTGGTCAAAGAGATCCTCAATCCTCGGTAGGGGATACTTGTTCTTTACAGTCACCTTGTTAATTTGTCTATAGTCAATACACATCCGTAACGTTCCATCCTTTTTCTTAACAAACAACACTAGTGCACCCCAGGGTGACACACTAGGCCGAATAAACCCTTTGTCTAACAACTCCTGTAGCTGACTTTTCAACTCTTTCAATTCCACTGGAGCCATCCGGTAAGGAGCCTTAGAAATTGGAGCTGTCCCCGGCACAATCTCTACTGACAGTTCAACCTCTCTTTCGGGAGGTAATCCTGGTAGTTCTTCCGGAAAAACATCCACAAAATCTCTGACCACAGGAATGTCCTGAATTTTCACTTGTCCTTTCCGAGAATCTAGTACCAACGCTAAAAACGCTTTAAATCCCTTTCTAATGAACCTTCTTGCTTTTATTGCCGAAATCACATTATGCAAAGAACTGCTCCCAATACCCTTCACAATCACAGGCGATTGACTCTTACCATTCAGAACCATCACTTTTTTATGACAATCCACAACAGCCCGTTGCTTATCCAACCAATCCATACCCAAGATGACGCAAACTCATGGAACGGCAGACAAATCAAATCCACAGCGAACTCTATACCCTGAATCTTTAAAGGACACGCCCGACATACATGATCTACCATAACACTTTATCCCAACGGACTGGATACACAAATCTCATACCCTAACTTCTCCTTACTTCCCAAACCGTCCCATATCTTACCAGATTATACATAAGAATGGGTGGAACCCGGGTCGATCAAAACATAAACTTCAGAGTCTAATAAAGAGAACTTACCGGCAATCACTTCTGGAGCATTTTGTTCCTCTCGGGCCTTTATGGCATAAGCCCTCCCAGCTACCGGCACAGGACGATCCACTATTTCTGAGGGCTCTCTATCTCGAGGCCGTCCACCACGACCCCTTCCTCTACCTCTATTACGGCTGCCTTGGGGTACGTTGGACCCAGCTCAACTAACTTCTTGTTGTCCCGTAGGATTCTCATACCGACTCGGACAATTCGCAAGGAAGTGGTCCATGGAGCCACATCTGAAGCAACTTCCTGTTAACCACCGACACTCGCCCCAATGTAGCTTATTACAATGCGAACATCGGGGAATACCGTCACCTCTACCAGCGCCCGATCCCCTAGAAGAACCCTGTCTTCTCCCTCTAGAGGCCGGACTAGCAGCAGACTCATCAATAAGGTTTCCTTGTGACTCCCTTAGTCTCTTTCCAGAAGAAGATCCACCCCTAGCAGACTTCTTCCTCTGAGCTTTCTCTCTCATGATGTTCTCTGAACGCTTCGCCCTCAAGGCTGCTTGAACCAACTGATAGTACCTAACATTTGGGGCCGACATTAAAGAAACTAACATCACCTTTAAGGACTCATTCAAGCCTAACTCGAAGTGTTGACATTTGAACTCATCAGTAAGAACCCTTGGCAGTGCATATTTGCTAAGCCTATTAAACTCATTCTCATACTCAGCCACTGACATCGTCCTTTGCTTAAGACATAGAAACTGCGCCCACTTGGCATCCGTGTATGCCTTAGTCACAAACCGATTCTGGAACTCGTTCTCAAAGAACTCCCAGGTCATAAGTTCAGGGATCTGAGGTTAACTGATCACTAACCTCCACCAATCATAAGCAGAGCCTTATAACAAGGACACTGCACAATCCACTTCTTGATCAAGTGGGCACTTAATCTCCCTTAACACCCTTTTCGTCCTTTCAATCCACATCTCCGCTTTATCGGATTCGTCCATGCCCGTACCAAAGAAATCCTCCGCTCCATGCTTTCTTAGTTTCTCAATAGGTGCTACCAGTGCCGTCACTCTTTCAAACATTCTAGCCATGTCTTGTGAGACCTTAAGCATCGCCTCCAACGGAACCATAGGCACTTCAGGTTGCCCTCTAGGAGGTTGAGCCAGACCCCCAACTGATGGATCTCGCTCAGGAGAATTCACACTCCTAGCTGAACCCTCCAATGTCTCATGCGAAGACTCCATCACACCACAAAACATAAACATAGGGCGCATCAGGCCAACGCAACTCTAACAGACTCACTAACATGCTTAGACCCAGAAACATCTAAACCAATAGCTCTGATACCACCAAATGTCACACCCCAACCTATACCATGGAGACTTCTACCCCGAAGGAGGGAGAAGGGTCCTGATAGATAGGAGTGTCACATTCCAAAAGGAAGATCATAGTAACAAAACAGAGAAACACATAATAACGAGACAAAATAAAGCTTCTTAGAAGAGACACACAGCGATACTGAACAGGATAAAATTTTTCTTTCCATTATATATATAGACAAAATAAGTACATATTACAAAAGATTACATATACCAAGGCCCGAAAGAATACTGTTCTAATGGGCACACAAAATATTATATCTAATACAAAAGAAAGGAAAACCTATACTACAAAACTTCGATCCCTAGTTGCGATGGCCTTCCTAATGCGGCACGCCCTGACCGAGCTTACCAAAACCTTCCACACCTGCACGGATAAAACACCCGTGCTAAGCGAAATCCCTTAGTGGGGAACATAATATGCATAACCGCCACTCACAGTGACGTTAACAGGCAAAGCATATGCTGATGGCACATTCATAAGTTAGTATCACATAAAATAAATCTGAATAATCAACATTATCCATATACCATAAGAAGTTTATCTCAACACATCATTATTCAGATTTCATACATGTAAAACACAAAATCACCTACTCATTCAAAACCGTGGATAACGAGTACACATGGATACCCAAAGGCATTAGTATCAAATCATATCGCATAGACGTCCGAAGGCATCAAGACATTCTTTTCATTCTTGTTCCATAATATTTTCACATAGAATCTTAGGTAAGATTCAATAGGAAGATCATAAAGATCCAATCGGGGGACCTGATCAGGGTCCAAATCGTACACATGGCTGCAGCTACACATAACTCTATTAGGCATGCCTAACTATCCACTTATTTGGTTTGCAGGCTACGATCATCCCATTTAAATCTATCATCGAATTCAAACAGAAATCATCCGCTATTTAGAAACACTATAAACTTTATCAAAACGAAGCGTTAATTCAATGCCACTGAATATACATAATCATTAATTCCACACTTAGATCTTACATTAACAATTAAACATTCATTACAAAAATAGGATAGGTCACGGTGGTAACCAAATTCATTGCCACCGTTGTAGACACCGGGTCCTGAGTCAGCCTAGATCGAAGTTACCCAATGATGATAATTGCCTTCACAGGCTTAAAAGGTTAAAAGTGATGGATTTCTCGTCAAATTTGCATTTTTGAGTGAAAAATTAAAAAATAATAAAAAAATATTTAAAAAATTAATTTTGAAAAATGGAAGCTTAAAATTATAGTGTTTTTAGTCAATTTATAATTTAAAAAAAAATAGAAAAAATAAAAAAAAATAAAAAAAATTTTCGGACCGCGAGTGTCGGGCGCGGCAGCGCGCAGGCGCGCTGGCGCCCAACTCGCAGGCGCCTGGACGCCCAGCGCGCAGGCGGCCAGGCGCCCATTGCGCTGGGGGCGCAACGGCGACGCTCAGCGTCGCAGATGCTGTGCGTCGCTAAAGGCGCGTGCAGCATCGCGCACGCTGAGCGCCGCACGGAGCGCTCGTGCGCGAGCGCCAGCGCGCGGATTTCGCGCGCTGGCCCGCCTCCTTGCCGCGTGAGCGCCCGTCGCTCTATAGCGACGGGTGGCGTCCCTCTAGCGACGGCTCCCTGGTCGTCGGTATAGGGTCTGTTACCCTATTTTCCTTTTTTCCAGCTTTTTTCCGATTTTTTCACCCAAAAATCCGTTTTTATCCCAAAATTAAGGGTTTTTGACTTCAAATAAAATTCCAAAATATTTTTTATAGATTATTAATTAATAAAACTTGATTTTATCCCCAAAAATAAAGGAATTTGAATAAAATTAGGTTTGTTTTCCTTAATTAAATTAGGGCAACATTTCCTATCTTTTAAATACTTTAGGATGAAATCAAAAAAGGGGGAGCCTCCACATTTTTGAGACCTAATTTTCCAGAATTCCTCTCTTCTATTTTCTCTTCAAAATTTCAGATTTTCTCTTTTTAGTTAATAAGGTTTAGTTGAAATTGAAAGATTAATTTTCAATTGTTAATTATTCCAATTAATTTCTTTGTTTTTGCTCCATAAACACAAGAAATTAATCATCATTTTGACATCAATTTCTTTTTAATCTCAAGCATACAAATCAATTCCTTTGTTTTTCTCCATAAACAAAGAGAATTAATTTAATTGCTAATTTTATTCTTTCAAGCAATCTTCCGGAAAATCATCACTTTTCCTTCATCAAATCCAATACTCTGAGGGTAAATATTCTTGGCTCCATTTCTATTTCAATTTCTATTTTATTAATTTATTCATATCTATTTTATTGTTTTATTGATTTATTTATTATTTTCATCTATTCATTTGTTGTATTGATCTTATATTTGTTCTATTTAATTGTTTATATGTGATTTGATTTTTATTCATGTGAATATTGTTTTTTTTAATTCCTAACATGTAAATAATTTATTTTGATTCCTCATTATTTTTAACATGCAAATAATTAATTAATGTAAATTAATCTTTTTGCCATGTAAATAGTTTGTATTAATTATGAGCACATCAATTAACCTTGTTATATATCATTATTATTTTCATCATTCTTTTGTTTACTAATTTTTATTATTCTTTTTATCATTGTTACATGATTTATTATTATTTGTTTATTTATTCATTTATTATTTTTCACTTATCATCATTATTTCCATCATATGTATATTTTCATGCATTAATTAATTAACATGTTTTATTTTGTTTTCATCACATCATTTAATTATTTGTCATACATAATGCATGTTTCTCATTTATTTTGGTTTGTTAATATTTTTGATTCCATTATCATTCTTTTATATCATATCATTTTACTTTAATTTGTTATTCATTATTTTGTGTGTTTAATTGATTTAATCACTAACATTATTTTATTTGTATTTTATTTTTATGTCTAAACTCATTTTTCGCTTGGGCATTTTTGCGAGCACATCGGGAGGTCCAAAAAGGCTCGTTGGGTTTGTAATATTTTATTTAATTTTGCCATATAATTTTCTTGTAAAATTATTTATTTAGGCTCGCTAGAAAGAAAATCACAAAAACATTTTTATTAATTAACTTGACATTTTTTTTTCTAAATAAAAGGGGACCAATGTCCTAGTTTTTTCATACCCAAATAAATCATCACCTCAAAATTGTTTCATAATAAATATGCATGCGAGGACCAATGTTCTCACTATTAATTAATAACCCGTTTTATGCATGTATTTCACTTTTATAAAATGGGAGTTGTATTCCGCTCCTAGTGTTATTGTAATTTATTTTTTGAATGCTTTATTTGGATTTTGCTTACATTTACCGCTTTTGATGTGAATAAATGCGCCTTTAATTTTAAATTGCATTGTGTGGAAAGTTGATGAAACAATGAATTCAAAACTTAATTATAATATTAATCAAGGTATAAATAAATGAGAAGTCCCGAACCTGCTCTGGTCTTTGGGCTCAAGAGGCTAGAGGTTATCCTTCAAGACACCTCTTGTGTCACGAGACTTAGACGTTAATCCTAGGCCTCATGGCTCAATATGGATAAAAGGCGCAAGTCTTAGGCTCTCCGAGGCGAGAGAAACTTTCCCAATGTTCTATTGGGTGGCGACTCCATGAAATCTCCGTGTTGCTCAACATAGACGCACTTGTGATTTATCGCAAGCTGTAGACGGACCCGCAAATGCCCCGATCGCCCACGTGCGGGCGGTCCGAAAGGGCGGCGCATCGGGATCCGGCGCGCGTCACAACCGTAACATACCAAAGCCCCAAAAAAGAATCCAAAACTGGGGTAGGTCACGGTGGTAACCAAATTCATTGCCACCGTGACATAACAAAGTCCTAGACAGAATGCAATGTTGAGGGAGGTCACGGTGGTAATCAAATTCATTGCCACCGTGACATACTAAAGTCCCAAAACAGAATGCAAGACTAAGGTAGGTCATGGTGGTAACCACTTTCATTGCCACCGTGACATACCAAAATCCTGGATAGAATGCAAATCTGAGGTAGGTCACGGTGGTAACCACATTCATTGCCACCGTGACATACCAAAATCCTGGACAGAATGTAACCTTGACAGACCTCACGGTGGTAACCAAATCGGTTGCCACCGTGACCCATGCCAAGTTGCGACAATTTCCAGCAAAACTACTCTAAACCACGTCCACAAACACAACCCAGCACTTCATCCATTCTTTCTCACTTACATCCTAATATACAAGTCAATTAACATGCTCAAATCAAACAATTATAGGATCAAACTTAAAATTCTCAAAAGCAATATTTCCTCTTAAAGGAATGTCATACAACAATCTTAAACTCAACACTTTACACTTGAAACAACTCACTTCAATTTAACAATATTCACACCATACATATACAAATCCACTTAATATTGTTCATCAATTTCACAATAACACTAACAATCATCAATACCCAGCAAAATGCACAAATCATACAAACATTCCCAAACCTGATCTCCATTGCTCCTAGTCGTGAGCTCTACTTCCACTAGCTTTTTCTTTCCCCTTAGATGTTCTAGGAAGCTCCTCTGAACCACAAATCAATCACAACCAGATTTAATTCTAAGATAACACATAAATGAAAATCAAACCTAGAGAAGAGGGAGAGAAGAACTTAAGACACAACTCTCATAAACTCACCCTTGAATTTAAGAGACATAAACCCAGCTATAACAATCACCCAAGGAAGGAGGGAAGAGCAGAAATATGCAAGGAAGGAGAAGGAAAGAAGAGGAAAAAGGAAAAAGAAGACGAAAATGGTGTGAGGGAGAGGAAGGCAACGGGAATAGGAAGAAGAAGCAAAATGGTTTACAGCTGTCCTCTCTCTCATACACCCATTAAATCATCCTAATCTTTAAGCCAAGTATCACTCTCCCATAGGAAAGTGGTCCCACATGCATAGCCTACTCCCATACTCTCATATACACACAACTATCATCACTTATTCACACCCTACTTCCTTATCCTGAAGCACACACTAACTCCACTCCTCTTCTCATACATCACTAACATCACCACACACTTACATAAATTAACATGCATGCAACATCACAATGCACACAGGTACGCACACACATATACACATAGACAGGCACAGACAGACTCAGACAGGCTCAAACTACTAGGGCAGTTTTGGGGTGTTACAGGGAAAGTTCGTCTCGTCTCAGTGAACCTAAGACGGCGCATAATATCCATTTTGGACAAACCAAAAGGATCTTGGAGGCAATCACCCCAATAGAACATTGGAATGTCCCCCTAATCCTATGGAGCCTAGGATTGTAAATTAAGCCTTTTAGTGGGACACAAGAGGTGTCTTGGAGATCCCATTCCAATGAAACATCAAAATGGGACTCTCGCCTCGTTGAGCCCAAAGACCAGAGATAGGTTCGGGACTTCTCATTTATTCATACCTTGATTAATTTTACAATTAAGTTTTGAATTTATTATTCCACCCCATTTCCATACGAAGCGATTAATTAAAAGGCGCAATCATTCATATAAAAGTGGAGAATAAAATAGCATAAAAATAAAGCATACGAAAATAAATTACAAAAAAACTAAGTGCGGAATACAACCCCCATTGTAAATAAGGTACAAAACATGCATGAAACGGGATATTCGTTAAGATTGAGGACATTGGTCCTTGCATGCATTTATTACCAAAAAACAATTGTTCATGTGACGGTTTTTTTTTTATTGGCTAAAATAGGACTTTGGTCCTTGCTTTGCAAAAATTCCCAAATTGATTACTATAAAACATTTAACCATTTTTATATTAACGGGATAGAAATAATTTTACAAATACCCAAAATAAATAAGCACAACAATAACAATAATAATGCAATTAATATAATAATGAATACTAAAACTAATAATAATACTAGTAATAATAATAATAGGAATAATATAATACTAATAATGATAATAATAAACTAACAATAGATATCAAATAAATAATAGTAATAAAGATAAAGATTAAAGGGGATAAACCGGGTATAAATCCTTAGATTTGGGTAGCCATCCTCATTCCCGATTCTAATCCATCCAAAAAATAATAAAATGATATCTCACAAAAATAAACAGACACATTAGTGCAAAAATCAGAAATAAAATAAAAAATAGCTAAAAAGGGAATTTTGAAGAAAAGTATTAAAGAATAAAAGAAAACAAGTGAAAAAGGAGTAAATAAATTGAAAACATGAAGAAAAGCCCAGGGACGGCCTTCTGTCAATGACAGACGGGTGTCCTTGGCGTGACCGGCGGACAGTGCAGTGCAATACCTATGTCCCATTCCTCAAAGGAGCGACGGACGTCCGTAATGCCTCTGCCCGTCGGTCACCCCTATTCCTCAAAAAAACACCAAAAAAATCAGATTTTTACAAGAAAATTCTTTGTTTTCACAAAAGATAAATGCAAATAATTAAATTAAATCAACCAAATATTGAGTCCAGAATATTTACCCTCGAATTATACCTTTTTGGATGAATGTAGGATAATTTTCAGTCCCGAGCGTTTCACAATGATTGAATAAAAATCAAAAAAAGAAAATTTATATTTCTTTCTTGAAACTTTAACAGCGATTCGAATGTCAGGAATAAATAAATTGATGGAAACAAATTAATTTTTGTTTCCTCAATTTAATTAGATTCACCAAAATAAGATTTTAAAAGAGATTAAAAAAAGATGAAAAGAGTTTTTCTTTTTGTAAAATTATGATTTTTGAGAGAAAATATTAGAGAATATCCTTAAGTGAAAGAAAATCCCCTAATTAAAAATTGTCTAACCCCCATATCATTAAAAGTCCCCCTTTTTATAGAAAAATGGGAATCCTATTTGGAGTAGGAAAGAGAAATCCCATTCCCAATAGGATTTGGAAAAAATATTTTGTTTTCCTTAAAATTCGGCAACCAAATCAATTGACCGACGGGCATCTGAATCTCACTGACGGTCGTCGGTTACAAGGGTACGCACAGTCATTTGGCCAACGGACAGAACGAGGCACGGGGAGGAACAGACGGGCGTCGATTTACGGACACGTGTCCGTGGCTTGCTTCACCAACGGCCCATCTATCATGGTGAGAGACGGAACATCTCGACTACCGACGGGTGTCGGACCACCGACGGGCAGGCCGTTTGAGGAAAAAATCACTTTTCATGCTAAATCTTCCAAATTTTTTTAATTCTTTCTGCTGCAAATGAAAATCTCCAATCCTTGTGAATCTGAAGGACCAAAATTCCTGAATTTCATCCATTAGATCGGAATTGGACACTGATTTCTTCATCGAGTAACCTCTGATCTTAACTGCCTCAGGGCACGGTGTTTACAACGGGAAAGAGTGAAGAAAGAGGGGAAAAAGACAGCTTTCATGGGAAGCTTCCCCTTTTTCTGCCCTCCCTTCCCTCTCTCTTCCTTTTTCATTAAATGCCAACACCTAACATGCCATGTGTCACTCTCCAAGGGTCCCAAGTGTCAAATATCTTGCCTATCCCTTCATCAAGGCACCATACACATAATCCACTCAATAATTTCTTCACTTTAAAGCTTTACTTAATTTCTTCAATAAGGTCCTTAATTACTCAAATTTTCATATGCACAATTATTGAAATACCCTTAATTTTCTGACTTAGCATGTAAATTTTGACTAGGCCCTTTTTGGGTCGTTACAACTCCAACATGAAAATTAAGTTAAAAACAAAAGCTTCCATTCAAAATGGAAATGTTTTCATTAAAACTCTTTTTGTTTTGCTAGAAAATATTAGCCATACTGTCATTTTAGGGACTCCATTTATTAACATGATTACTCCCTATTCTATCACGTATGATGGTATTTCTTTCAAAGAAAATAGAGAAAAAATTATTTTCCCCTTCATTGAAAAACCTAGAACAAGGAATTTGAACCTTTTAAAAGCCTGTTCTGTTTACAAAAATGAATTGAATTGTATAATTCAAGGAAAGCAAAAACATTTGCATTTTCTCAAACAGGATGTCTCCTTTTTCAAAATTCAAAAGGGATTAGAAAATGATTTGGTAAAACAAAGAATTTCTAATTTTCAAAAAATGATTGAAAATGAGATTTGTTCAGATTTACCAAATGCTTTCTGGAACAGAAAACAACATATGGTAGATTTACCGTACGAAAATGATTTATCAAAACGACAAATTCCAAAAAAAGCTAGGACTATTCAAATGAATCATGAACTCGAAGAACACTGCAAAAAAGAGATTCAAGATTTAAAACAAAAAGGTCTAATCACAGAATCCAGGTCACCCTGGAGTTGTGCAGTTTTTTATGTTAACAAAAACTCTGAAATAGAAAGAGGCACACCTAAGCTTTTAATTAATTACAAACCATTAAACAAGGCTTTAAAATGGATTCGATATCCGATTCCCAACAAAAAAGATCTTTTGCAAAAATTGCATTCTGCATTTGTTTTCTCAAAATTTGATATGAAATCAGGTTTTTGGCAAATTTAGATTGAACGAAAAGATTGTTGCAAAACTGCTTTTACTGTCGCTTTTGGACAGTATGAGTGGACGGTTATGCCGTTTGGTTTAAAAAATGCTCCTTCAGAATTTCAAAGAGTCATGAATGAGATTTTCAATCCTTTTTTGAATTTCTGTATTGTTTATATTGATGATGTTCTTGTATTGTTTAATTTATATATATATATATATATATAAAAATTAAAAAGCCCTAAATAAAAATAAACCCTAACTTTCAACATTTGCCTCTCCCTCACCGCCCTTGCCATCAGCCTCTCCCTCTTGCTATACGCTAGTGTTGCTCTTGCCATCTGCCTTTCCCTCACTATCGATTTCTAACTATCCCTCTCACCATCCATGGGTCTCCTCCCTAACAATGATCTCCCTCACCTTTTTCTCATCTTGTGAGTCATCAATTTCTAATTTTTAAAATGTAACAAATAACTGCATTTTCTAGACAGACCGAGATGATATGTATGCTTTGTATCGGTTTAATGCTAGTTTTTGATATGTTATCCATGTTTGCTTATTTGGTCTATGTTCTATTATTGCCTGTTACAGTAACTATTTTAGTTGGTCCATGTTCTGTTATTGCTTACTTGGTCAGTGTTACTGATTTAGTTGTTCTACTTATAGTAGAACTAGTCTTTAGCATAAATGGGTTAGTTGCATTTCTTCCTTTCTTTTAGCATTGATAATGAGAAATCAACAAATAGATCAACTTTCCATTACAAATTTAGGCAAATTTGAAATAAAAAAGATCTCTTTAGTGCAAGGTTGAGTACTATTTCAGAGGTTTCAAGTTGTCAAAGTTGAGTAAATAAAGGATAGAATTAGAAAAGAAAAATTGAAAGTCCATAACAAGTTCTATTAATGCAGTTCTTGAGTTATTTTAGCACAAGACATTTGTTTCCTATGAAGTTGCAATGAATATAACAAGGTCTAACCTCATGGAGCCTAAGATAATGCAACTTGGGCCTTGGGCAACAAGAGATATTTTGGAATTCTCTTTCCAACAAAACATTGGAAAGGTTCATCTAACCTCGTTGAGCCTAAGACCAGAGATAGTTCATGACTTCTCATTTATTTATACCTTGATTAAATTATAACCGAGTTTTTAGGTTAAAATTTCATTCCATTTTCTCATTCAGTTCAATGCAAGAATTTAAAGCTCAGATCAATCATGTAATGGAAAGCTGTAAACGAAGCATAAAATAAACCAAAATGTGATAATTTACAACAAAACTAGGGGCAGACTACAACCCCCAATATAAACGTAAATGTGAATCATGCATAAAATGAGGTATTCATTAAGGATGAGGACATTGTTTCTCGCATGCATGTTTAGGGAAAGAATAATGTTAACATATTTGTTTTGCTTGGATGAAAACTCAGGACATTAGTCCCATTTATTTGAGAAAAAATCTACTTATTTGTATAAATCTTTTGCCATTTTCACATCAACGGGTTCAAAAAGAATATTTACAATAAGTCAGAATTAAAACTTAAAGTAAAAGGAAATAGGGTAAGGAAAATAAAACCGATTGGCGTCCCCGAATCGTTCTAGTGGGATCTCCCTTCTCAACACCCCGAATCCAAGAGAAATAATTAAACTCACAAAAGCAAAGAACAGGTTAGTAAAATAATAAATGAGAGTGGAAAGGATTAAAAAAGGGGAAATAATCCAAATTATAAAAAATTACCTTGAAATGGGTGAAAATAAGATTAAAGAGAAAAAGAAAAAAGAAAAAAGAAACAACAAAAGAAAGGGAAAAGAGGACCCATGGACAGCCCAAACCACTTGAGCGACGGCCGCCCCTAAGCCGACCGACGGGCAGAAGAAAGCTTTCACGACGGTTCGTTGGTCGCTTGAGTGACAGCTATTGGTGGAGCTTCAACCCGTCAGTCACCCCTGATCCAGAAAAAAACAAAGAAGATCCAATTAAAACTCAATTTTTAGGCAATTAATTCTCTTTTTAGGCAATTAATCACAAATAAATTAATATCAAGCAATAAAATAAATTGGAGGTCAATTCAGAATATTTACCCTCGGAATATTACCTTCTAAAGGCGAATGTTGTGTGATCTTTTCCCTTGAATTCTACAAGGATCAATTGGCAATGTACGATTTCGGGAAATTTTCTACCGCAAAATTGTAATTTTCAAAATCAAATCAAGAAAAGAAAAATATTTTTTCCTTTTTGAAATTTCTCGCAGGAATTGTGAATGTTAAAAGGACAAATCGAGAAAAAATGAATTGATTTCGCTTTCTCGGATTGACCTTATTTTTAAAGGATTTAGTAAAATTTTGATGAAAAAAATAAGAAGAAAACTTCTGACAAATCTTTCGAGATTTTCTGAAACTTTTTTCAACCTTTTGACAAATTTTCCAACCCCTGAAAATGTATCTTAGCTTCCTATTTATAAACTAAGTTTAAAAAATTCAAAAAGTCTTAAATTTTAAATTTAAATTAGAAAAAGATTTTCAAAATTGAATCAAAACCACCCGATTTTAGAGAATATTTGGAAATCAAATAAAATATTTGGAAAGATATAGAGAAGATTTTGAAATCAAATAAAATATTTGGAAAATATCTTCAAAATCTCGTGAAATCCACTTGAAAATCCTTGCAATCCGCCGCAGATCCTTGACCAATGGGCGTCGCTCGGAGCACCGACGGACGTTGGTCGCAGGGGCAGCCCCGGTCAAATTGAGCAATGGGCGATTACAGAAGAATGGGCGTCGCTCGCGCGAGAGGTGTGCCATCACGCACGAGCAACGAGCATCGCTCCCTTGAGGGATGAACCATCACGTGCGAGCGACGGGCATCGCTCCCGCAAGGGACGGACGCCCCAAGCGGGAGCGATGGGCGTCTCTCGCGCGAGGGATGGGCGTCCCCCAAGCACAAGCGACAGGCGTCGTTTGCTTGAGAGGCGGGCATTGCTCGGAGCGAGCGATGGGCTGCCCCTTGATCGACGGGCTACCTGTCGGTCAACCCCAAAACTACATTTTCCACTAAAAAGCTCCTCTCTATTTGCCCAAAAACGGGTACCGATATTTTTATCGGGTAACTCTGATCTGAACTGTCTCAGGACCTGGTGTCTACAGATGTTACCCCTCTTTCTCTTGGTTTGGAAACTGTTGGAGGTGTTATGACTGTTCTGATCCCAAAGAACACAACAATTCCAACAAAGAAGGAGTAGGTCTTCTCTATATACTCAGACAACCAACCTGGTGTGTTTATCCAGGTTTATGAGGGTGAGAGAACGAGGACAAGGGACAACAACTTGTTAGGTAAATTTGAGCTCTCAGGAATTCCCTCGGCCCCAAGGGGTGTGCCTCAAATCACTGCGTGCTTTGACATTGATGCTAATGGTATCTTGAATGTTTCTATGGAGGACAAGACAACAGGGCAGAAGAACAAGATCACAATTACAAATGACAAGGGAAGGTTGTCTAAGGAAGAAATTGAGAAGATGGTTCAAGAAGCAGAGAAGAGCACAAGGAGGAGGTAGAGGAAAAGAATGCTCTGGAGAACTATGCCTACAACATAAGGAACACTATCCGTAATGAGAAGATAAGTTCTAAGTTGGCTGGCGAATTTGAGGACAAGATGAAAGAGCTAGAGAGTATCTACAATCCCATTATTGCTAAGACGTATCAAGGTGCTGGTGCTGATGTTGGAGGTGGCATGAAAGATGATGATCCTCCAGCTGGTGGCAGTGGTGCTGGTCCTAAGATTGAGGAAGTTGATTAAGGAGCTTGTTTTTATTATTTTTTGTATGGTGACCAAACAACACATTTTTGGTGTGTTTACATCTATTTTTTATGCTTAGACATTAGCTTATCTCCGATTTTAGTTTTGGATCTCCGATAGTTTTATCTCATTAATTTAAAACTTATTTTGCTCCATCGTTTGTATACTAATTATTTGGCTACATTAAGCGTTTCTTGCATAGCAGCACTATGTTTTTTACTATTAACAGTTAACGCATGCCTATTCTGTTTACTTTGCTAAGCGTGGTCTGTGGCCGAAGCCTTTATGTGTTAGAGTTTATTATGGAAATAAAAATAGAAATGAAAAATGAGAAAATCAGTTGATGTAATTTGGTTTCTAATTTTTATTTTTAAGTATTTTGAACATTTAAATTTTTCTTATAAATACATTTTATAATTGTAGTGGTTAAAAAAAGAAATATTAGTTAATAGGTTTGAAAAATTGAAATCAATGGAATGGTTAACCAATTGTAACGGTTTAGTTAATGATTAGTATTTTAAAAAAAATTGATATTAATAAATTGGTTAATTTTTTGGCTCATGGACCGGTTAATCTGTCCATGACCACCCCTAAATTAAGGATCAAATTGCTCATTAACATAATGAGAGCAAGAACTTATCTTGAGATGAAATTATTTTTTTATAATTTATATTGAATATTTTCTAAAATTTATATGTATTTATTAATATTTTTTTACATTTAATTGTTCGTTTAAATATATAGTTAATTTCTATTATATTTTTATTTATTTATAAATATGAAAAAATAAATAAAGATATTATACACATAATAGTAATTCTGTAATAATTAGAAACAACTCCATATTTATTTACCAAATATTATGTATAAATTGGCTATCAACTATCAATATATCAACCATCCATCATCTGCTGTGGAAAATAGCCATTGGCTAAATGTGCGGTGCCATTTGCATTCCCACTTATCCAATTAAACGGGCAAAATAGTAAAATACTCTTTCAATTTAAGTTATAATCCCCTCTGCGTAATCTAATAAATTAAGAAAAATAAATGGAAAAAAGAACAGCACACGTTCCCTCCCGTTCATGGTCTCATCTTTCCCAAAATTCTCTTTCTTAATCTCCCGCTATTTTCATTTATGCCCAACTGCTCTCTTTCTTTTCAGCACTTCATTCCTCAAATTGAATTTCGATTGGGTGTTTAATTATTCCGTCAAGTATTTTACAATCAAATGTAGGTGAGTTTCAATTCAATTTTTCCATCCATGTACCCTAAGAAGACCTGGGTGTGTTTCTTTACACCTATACAAATAACTAATCAATTTACAAGTTCCATTACTTATAATAAATGCTTTAATTAGATCTTACAAGTTCATAATCATTCATTCACTTATATTACTTTATTTATTATTAGAAATTACTATGCAAGTCCGATTCCAATAATAATATGATATATAACTTAGCTTTATCAAACCTGCACGCACTTAACATGTTCATTAACAAAATAGCTCAATATAACATTATACATATTTGTTATAAGATATTAAATCTTAATTTAATATTTAAAGTTCACAAGTTACTTTCCCTCTTATACCTTCATTTTAGACAGGTTATGCTGATATAATTTTAGTCATTTTATATTACCCTTAAGCTATTAAATCAAGTTTTATTCTTAATACTACTTAAAATCGTTATACACTTATTTATTACTTAATTAAAGCTTAAAAACACTATTAGTTTTCATTGATTTGGTTTGGACTTGTAACAGAATTTCAAGCTTCCTACGTATTCTAATAATTTTGAGAATCATAACCACATAATTCTACATGAATTATTTCATTACACATGATCATTGACATATAATCAGGTTAACAAATAACATAATATCAATAATATAAATCTATAATTCAAACACATGCTTTTATACATTAATCCTTTTGATATGCATATATATATATATATATTATCAATCCAATAATTCATAATTATTACTATTAACATGCTTTTATAGCTTTAATCACACTAAAAGTCTTTTCATCGCCTGAATTTTTATTAGAGTGGATAACGGGAACACTAGATACCATTAGGGTATCAAACACTAAATACTAAGTAAACAGTATCAATTATTAGAGACACAATGGTCTCGATACACTGGATACCAAACAGGTATCAAACACTAACCACCAATGAGGTGTCAATACTAGCAGCTGCAATCACTATCCCTTATAGGCATGCCTATCTATCCATGACTATGTACAATTCTGGCTAAAAAAATTAAAGATTTCATTCAATACTTTACTTCTTGTAATCACTTCACAATCAATTCTATATTCATATACGTTTTTTGCATAGGTTACATTAAAACGATAACGCTCTTATCATGCTCATATTCATTTAAAATATTAAAACTTGGAATATAATATCTCTTAATTCATTAATTATCACTTAAGAAAGTTAAATAAATAATATTATCCTTTTTGAATAATTCATAGTTTAACAGTGTAAAGTCTTAATCAATATCATTTAATATTGTTAAATTTACCACATAATTATCTTAGTTCAATTAGCATTGGATTTCACCTTGAAAGCAATAATTATTTTCTGTAAAACAGGGGTCACACAGTGGTCACAAAATCTTGACCATCGTGTGAGCGAACAAACTTTAGTTACTGGGCATTTAGAGTACTTTTTCACTGTGGTTAGGTATTCTTGCCCACTGTAATGGCCCGAATATCGGGTTAGTAGTGATCATTGAAATCTGTAAAATTTATAGTATGAATTTCATACGAAAACATCAATGATTGTGCCTTAAAAGACAGTAGAGGAGAAAGGTTAAACGTGCTCAGGTCAGGAAATCTCCTGATTAGTGACCTCCCGGGAAGCCAGTAGTGAAAATTATTTTAGTGCACCATTGAAAAATACAAGTTATAAAGAGTCTAGTGGTATAATTTGGAGTGAAAATGAGGTTAAATAGGTAATTGAAAGTCAAACTGAAGAAAAGCATCTGGTTAAGTTCAATATTAACTAGGGTTTGACCAAACTTTGACTCAATTTTTAAAAATAGTAAATGAGCTCTAAGTGGTGTATTGTGGGTTGTGTAAAGATTTAAAATAATTTGTAGAAATTTTTGACAGTAATAGATTAGCAAATTACAGTAAAACCGAACAGTGTTAAATCGGACCCCAAACGGACTCCGATTAAGTTGAAATTTTGCAGGGAGGCTACTTTCCATATTTTAAGAATGATGAAATTGGTTGAAAGTGAAAATAAGTTAATGAAATTATAGTTACCATTGGAAAGTGAAAAATGGCTTAAAAACCAAAATTGGTTCAAACCTATTCGACCACCTTGGTTGGACATGGTTCAGTTCAAATTACACCTATAAATATCCCCAAGACCAGATTTATCTAGAGAAATCCCTAGAGAAACCGACCTTCTCCTCTCCTCCTTTGGCCTAAGTGAATTTCCTCCTTTGTTCTCCATTTTTCTTCCATTTTCTCTCCATCTCTCCCCAAACCAAGCCTCCTAATAAAATTTTAGCCTCTTTAGAATCTGATGGTTGTGATTAGAGCTCATTTGAAGTGGAAGAAGTGGGAGAAAATAAGTGTAAAAGTTTATTTGTCAAATTGAGGTATGTAAAGTTGATATTTTTAAATTGGTTTAAAGGTTTTAAATAGGTACTTTAGGATGTGTAAAGTATGTTTATGTAATTATATTGTATAAACGAAGCAAATTTATGGTGATTTTTTTGATGATTGTATTTGGCCACTTAAGGAAGATAAAGGAAATGATGGTGTTTCAAGGAGCTAAGGCATGAAAAGCATGCTTCAAATGTGTAGAATAAGAAAATAGGGTTAGTGGATACAATATCCTTCTTTTTCCATTAAAAAGTATGATTTTAGGTTATATTCATATTGTATGTATGTGATTTATGCATGTCCAATTGAAAAAAAATTGATAGACATGTTTAGGAAGGCTAAAAATGAGATTTTGAATTATTAAAATGGAAATAAATAAATCATATACCATAGACACCATGTAGGCCGAATGGTATACCTTCGTATACAAGGGTATATTTTAGTGATTAAGGTAAATAAATGGTATATTTGTGATAAAAAAACATGTAATCTAGATAAATTAATGGTTAATCGAAGAAAAATGAATATTGATAAAGAATTAAGTATATGGCCGAATTGTTAAGTTTATATTCTTAAGGTATAAATGGATATTTAAGGCATAATAACTATGTATTCATGATGAATAATATGTAATCTAGTCAAATAAATGAATAAAGGAAAGAAATTAATTATGGATGAAGAAATGAAGTCTTGGACGAATTGAACAATAAGGAAAATATTGAATTTTTTTTAGTGATTTAAGCATATAAATGGTATATTTGAAGTGCATAACATGTAATTTAGATAATTGAGTGATTAATGGAATGGAAAATAATCTTAGTGAAGAATTTATGGTTAGGCCGAATGGTAATCAATGGGATATCTAAGTGTATTTTGATAAATTGATAAGTGTAATGGCATGAAATGACTATATAATGACAATTGAGAGTATATTAGCTTTATTGGAATTAATGGATTTAATTTGAACATATTTTGGCATGTTAACCTATTATGTTGAAAGTGAAAACATTGTTACATGCCATGAAAATTATGAAGTTTGTTATAACTAGTGTTAAAATGCTTAAATATATGAAATGGAAGTGAATTATAAGTGATAATAAATTTTAAAGTGAAGTGTATTTGATGACCGAATGGTATATGTTGATATATTAAGTGATATAAGTGAAATTTTGATATTATTTGCCCTTAGTAATAGTTTGATAATAAAATCTAGTCCAGGATATAATTAGATAGCCATAGAAATTTCACACTACGGTCCGAGTCATGACGACTCGCTATCGATAGACCAATGACGGTCTATCTCAGTGTACAATGTTTAAAGTGATTAGTGTAGTGTAATGCCAGTGTTGAATGGTTCCTTTGGGATCATTCTATAGTGTAGTGGATCTGTGGAATCCACGTCTCTTATATCCGGCTCGTAGATTTCTACCGGGTGTATACTGGGGGTAATATGGTAAAAATGTATTTAAATTAATTAAAATAGTGATAAATAAGAAAATAAGTGAAAATGGGACTAATTGGAAAAAAATAGAAAGTTTAGGGGTAAAACTGTAATTTTACACTTAATAGTTAAAAATGGAGTAATTTAGGTAAAAAGTGTAAATAAAATGATAATAGTGTAAAGAAATTGAAATATAGGGACTAAATGGTAATTTGGCATGAAAGGGGTAATTTAAGGACTAAAATGTAATTTTGTAGGTTAGAAAATAATTAAATTGAAAGATAAGTGTAAATAATGGTATTTTGGTAAATAAGATAAAATTTGGGGACATAATCGTAATTTTTGCAAATGTTGAGGACCTAAATGTAATTTTACAAATAAATAGCTAATATAATGATTTAAGTGTAATTATTGACTAAGGAAAGTATCTAAGTAGATAAATGACTTAAATGAGTGATTTGAGGACTAAATTAAAATAAATAAAAAAATGTAAGGGTAAGATGGTAATTTAGTGTATAATTAAGATATTAAGTGTTATTAAATAGAAAAGTGTAATTAAATGATTAATAATGTAATTCGATTACGTGCTAGGGACAAAAATAAAAATTGACATGAAAATATTATCGGAAAGGCTAAAATGTAGATTTGCATGTTAATAATAAATTAAAAGTGAAATTAAGAATAATATGTGGCATAATTGTAATTATAGTGAAATTGAATGGTAAAATTGAAATTTAAGGAAAATATAAGGATTAAAGTGTAAATTGGTTTAAAGATGATAGTGTAAGGATTAAATGGTAATTTGTAAGCCAAATGATAAATAAATGTAAAAATAAGATGATTTAGCGGCGTTTTTGTAAACATGAGACAAATAAGGGTAAAATAGTAATTTGATAAAAGTTTAGGGACCTAATTGTAAATTTACAATTGTAAGGCTAATTAAGCGATTAAAGTGGAATTAATCATTAAGATAAATATTAAATGCATAGTCGATAATTAATTAATAAATAATCAATGAAAATGGAATATTATGGTATAAATAATTATTAAGTGAATTGTAGTTTTAATTGAATTAATATATATATATATAATTCGGTATCTGTGTGTGTAATTTAATTAAATTTATATAGTGACATAATTGCAATTAAGAAATAATGAAGGGCAAAAATGTGAAGTAGTGGCATTATTGCGAATAAGTGAAAAAATGAGAGATTTAAGGGTAATTGATCCTAATAGTGCTAATATAAGGACCTAATAGTACATTAATAAGTGGATGGACTATTAAATGAAATTATCAGAACATTAATTCGGATATATTATTGTAAGTTAAGAAATGAAAGTAGAAATCAATAAATCTAACTAATAAGAATAATATTGATAATGATAATAAAGTGACATGGAAGGGTAAATTAGTAAGTATGAAGAATGTGAAGGACTTTAGTGAATTTAAACTATAGTGTATGGATATTGAGCGAAATTTAAAAAGGCTAATGAGACTAATTGTATAGTCTGCCAAATAAAATATAACAAAAGTATTTAAATAATTATAGTGGGAAATAATAAATATAAAGATAATAGTAAAATATAGTAGTGTAATTGTCAAGACCATAATTTAAAATTGATATCATTGTGAATGTATAGGGAATTGTTAGGGTGAACAATAAAATTGATAATAATGTCATTAATGCTAGTAATAGTTTTGATCGAGAAAAGTAAAAGAGTAATGATAAGAATAATAAGTGTCTAGATAAGTCAGTAATTTGTATTCTAGCGTTAATAATTCAAGAATATATTTCGAAATACGGTTAATTGAAATTAAGTAAACTATATAAGATTTGAACAAGTGGAAAATATTAGTGCAACTGTAAAATGCAAGAGAGTTAGTGTAATTAAAGGAAAAGTAAAGGAATCGTTAAGGACATAAAAAAAGAAAATGTTAAATTGGTACTGGCAAGAGTTACATTAATAACTGTTCTAATAAGTGATTAGATGACTAATGATGTGCCTAAGTATGGATTTTAGAAATAGACAAAGTGATAATAAGGATTGTTAATTAATAGATCAAACGTAATGTTAGAATTGTCAGGATTAATAGTGCACATAATAATGACACTATAATAGAATTGAAAATGTTAAAGGATAGTTACAGAAAAGAAAACAAAAGATAAATGACCAAAGTAAAGAATTGATATTCAAATAGCGGGATTAAGGAAATACATTTATATGTACATGCATGTAGTTATAGTAATGAAAAATTTAGAATATGTATCCACCACTGGGCATTTTTAATGCTCAACGCGTATAGTATTACTGCGCTCAGGTTATAGTAGATTTTGATGTGGCCGAAGATTTAGCGATGATCGAAGGAAGTTTCAACAGCAAGGATAAAGAGGATTGGCATGGCATGTATACGAATACAGTAGGCAAAGGTGAAGATGCATGGTATAAGTATATTAATTTTTGTGTTAGTGTAACTGTTACGTTATAATATATATATATAATTATTGTTGTTAAAAAAAAATTCCTGATTGTTGAGTGCATTTGTAGTGCATGTCAGTGTAATGCTGTGACATCCGATATCCGTACTATCTACGGGTATAGGGTGTTACAATTTTTATTGGTATCAGAGCAACGGTTTAGTAGGTCCTAAGATCGAAGATAGTGTAATGAGAATAAAGTGATATGTGTATTGATGATAGAAGTGAGTAAAGGTATCGAGGAGACATAAGGATAGTATAAATTTATAGAATTATAAGAAAATGCAAAGTATGATGGCTGATGGAAAGTAAATGGATCTCCTGAACTAAATATCCTCACAGCATAGTGGCTATGATTTATGATTGTGGTACATAAGGAAAATTTCGAGGATTGTAATGGCCTGAATATAGGGTTAGTAGTGATCAGTGAAATCTATAAAGTTTATAGTGTGAATTTTATACGAAACATCAATGATTGTGCCTTAAAAGACAGTAGACGAGAAAGATTAAACATGCTCAGGTTAGAGAAGCCCCTGATGGGTGTAGACACCGGGTCCTGAGTCAGAGGCCTACTACAGGATTTGGTACTGCAGCGCCCCCTTTTACTCTTCAAAATAGAGGCAAGGAGCCATATGATTCACCAGTTGGCCAAGGGAGCAGCCAGAGGCCTACTACAGGATTTGGTACTATACCTAATGAGGGCAAGGATCTAGTGAGGGCGTGTGATCTGCAGAAGGAAAACCTGGATATCCGCAATGATAGTAAGGGTAAGGCAAAGAGGATGGAAGTGCTGAACACGAAAGGAGGCCAAAGAGACTTTTCTAATTTGGGTCGACCTCTATCCTGGGTGTTGGAGAGACTAATGAAAGAAGGCAAGTTGCAACCTTTGCCACCCAGACCGGCTATGAGTCAAGGGCAGCCAGGGCACAGAGAGGACCATTACTGTGCCTACCACCAGCATACTGGCCACCTGACAGATTACTGTCGAACATTAAGGAATAAGATCCAAGACCTCATTGACACCAATCAGATCATGGATCCTGAGAAGAGGGAGAAGAAGAAGAAGGCAAGCTACAATGCAGTCCTTCCGCTGTGAATATGCTCCACTAGTGGGAATGGTGAAAGAGATGTTTTTCATGCTTGATCCTTTTGTTTCTAGAACTTTTTATGTTGCAATTTTCAATTTGTAATAAACAGAACAATTTTTGCTTATTTGTATGATATTTCTATTTGTTTTCATTTAGCATGATCACACTACATTTACTTTGGCATTAATTCAAATAATATGACTGCAGTTAATCTCGAAACGTTGGGGAACCCAAAGAAAATCTTGATAGCATCTGATATAACTCCTGTAGAGAGGGAAATTAAAAAAAAAAAAACAAAATAATAAAAAAAAACTAGTTACAATTAGGGGATTGGATGGAAACTCACTAAGAGCACTAGAACCTTTCTGATTACCCATCAAAGCGATCCCTGGATAAGAAGAAACCTAGAAAATGATTTAAGCAACATTTTCTTTGTATAGCTCTCTAAATGACCATTTCCTACCCTTATTTCGTAATCGCTTGCTAGCCCATTGAGCCTTTATATGGGTATGCTAAATGCGTGCCAATTTTATTGTTACACATGTTAAAACTATCCCCTCGCCTAAAATGATTTTTGCCTCCCCTTAGAAGAGTGGCCGCTCTAGAAGGGATGGATGTACGTTTTAACAATTTTTTTTGGGTTATCAAAAATTGCCTTAGTAAGGATGAGTTTACACTTTGCGAAGAGGGTTTCAGTCATGCACAAAAGACATGAGCTAAAAATAAAAAATAAAAAATAAAAAATAAAATAAAATAAAATAGAGCTCAAAATAGTAACCACTTGTCGAGTTTCGATGATTACCTTTTAACTGTCATCCTGATCTTAATGAGCTAAAACGTTACCGAGCCCAAATTCAATAATACCCTTGTATGTGCAACTGTGCTGAGAATGGTTCATCCATCAGTCGAGTCAATATTGCGGCCATATCTTCTCTAGCGACCTGATCTTCCTTTGATAGCCATCTACCTAAGCCTAACATTACAACCAAAATAAGACCTCTTGATTCTTGGTTCAGTCTTATCTAATTAGCGGAGATGACCTTCTAATAAGGTTTGGTACGTAAGAAGAGGCATATGGTGTTTCTTGAGCTTAAAGCGAGGAGCCACGAGTGCATTCATGCATTCGAGTTAAGTCTCGTCCCCAAAGTTGCATCTAGAATTCACGTTCAAAGAAAAAATTAAGAGATGAGAGAGAATATTCAATCATGAAACCCGAGAGGGTTGATTGATGACAAGAGTTGGATGCTTTCAAGATCTATCCTGAGATTAGCTGGGGTCTTGTATTCCTTGAGATTAATGTCAAAAAATGATCATATTTAATGAAATCAAATTGAAACACATGCATTTATGCAATGATTTATTGATGTAATCATAGCAGCTCACCTTATGTGGTCAAAGTCATCTACTGCAAACGCTTCAGCCGACTCATCCTGCTATCAAATGTGAAGAATCAAGCTCATACAACCATGTCCTAAGATTCTTGCTAACAACTTCAGCAATCTGCAAAAAAAAAAAAAACGTAACTGGCGCTCTAAGCAAATCTTGAAGACCTTTGAGGAGGCAAATTTTGAAGACATTTGAGGAGGCAAAATTCAGAAGACCTTTGAGGAGGCAAATTTCAAAGACCTTTGAGGCAAATTCCGAAGATCTTTGAGGAGGCAAAATTCAGAAGACCTCTGAGGAGGCAAATCTCGAACACCTTTGAGGAGGCAAATCCAGAAGACCTTTGAGGAGGCAAATTCAGAAGCCCTCTGAGGAGGCAAATCTCGAAGACCTTTGAGGAGGCAAATCCAGAAGACCTTTGAGGAGGCAAATTCAGAAGCCCTCTGAGGAGGCAAATCCAGAACACCTTTGAGGAGGCAAATTCAGAAGTCCTCTGAGGAGGCAAATCTCGAAGCCCTCTGAGGAGGCAAATCTCGAAGACCCTTGAGGAGGCAAATTCAGAAGCCCTCTGAGGAGGCAAATCCAGAAGACCTTTGAGGAGGCAAATTTAGAAGCCCTCTGAGGAGGCAAATCTCGAAGACCTTTGAGGAGGCAAATCCAGAAGACCTTTGAGGAGGCAAATTCAAAAGCCCTCTGAGGAGGCAAATCTAGAAGACCTTTGAGGAGGCAAATTCAAAAGCCCTTTGAGGAGGCAAATCTCAAAGCCCTCTGAGGAGGCAAATCTCGAAGACCCTTGAGGAGGCAAATTCAAAAGCCCTCTGAGGAGGCAAATTCAAAAGCCCTCTGAGGAGGCAAATCCAGAAGACCTTTGAGGAGGCAAATTCAGAAGCCCTATGAGGAAGCAAATCTCGAAGACCTTTGAGGAGGCAAATCCAGAAGACCTTTGAGGAGGCAAATTTAGAAATCCTCTGAGGAGGCAAATCCAGAAGACCTTTGAGGAGGCAAATTCAGAAGCCCTCTAAGGTGGCAAATCTTGAAGCCCTCTGAGTAGGCAAATCTCAAAGACCCTTGAGGAGGCAAATTCAGAAGCCCTCTGAGGAGGCAAATCCAGAAGACCTTTGAGAAGGCATTTTCAAAAGCCCTCTGAGGAGGCAAATCTCGAAGACCATTGAGGAGGCAAATCCAGAAGACCTTTGAGGAGGCAAATTCTGAAGTCCTCTGAGGAGGCAAATCCAGAAGAACTTTGAGGAGGTAAATTCAGAAGCCCTCTGAGGAGGCAAATCTCGAAGCCCTCTGAGGAGGCAAATCTCGAAGACCCTTGAGGAGGCAAATTCAGAAGCCCTCTGAGGAGGCAAATCCAGAAGACCTTTGAGGAGACAAATTCAAAAGCCCTCTGAGGAGGCAAATCTCGAAGACCTTTGAGGAGGCAAATCCAGAAGACGTTTGAGGAGGCAAATTCAGAAGCCCTCTGAGGAAGCAAATCCAGAAGACCTTTGAGGAGGCAAATTCAGAAGCCCTCTGAGGAGGCAAATCTCGAAGACCATTGAGGAGGCAAATTCAGAAGACGTTTGAGGAGGCAAATTCAGAATCCCTCTAAGGAGGCAAATCTCGAAGACCTTTGAGGAGGCAAATTTCGAAGACCTTTGAGGAGGCAAAATTATGAAGACCTATGAGGAGGCAAATCTCAAAGGCCTCTGAGGAGGCAAATCTCGAAGCCCTCTGGGGAGGCAAATCCAGAAGACCTTTGAGGAGGCAAATTCAGAAGCCCCCTGAGGAGGCAAATCTCGAAGACCTTTGAGGAGGCAAATTCAGAAGCCCTCTGAGGAGGCAAATCTCGAAGACCTTTGAGGAGGCAAATTTTAAAGAGCTTTGAGGAGGCAAAATGCAGAAGACCTCTGAGGAGGCAAATCTCAAAGCCCTCTGAGGAGGCAAATCTCGAAGATCTTTGAGGAGGCAAATTCAGAAGACCTTTGAGGAGGCAAATTCAGAAGCCCTCTGAGGAGGCAAATCTTGAAGTCCTTTGAGGAGGCAAATTTCGAAGACCTTTGAGGAGGCAAAATTCAGAAAGACCTTTGAGGAGGCAAATTTTGAAGACCCTCTGAGGAGGCAAATCTCGAAGACCTTTAAGGAGGCAAATTCAGAAGCCCTCTTAGGAGGCAAATCCAGAAGACCTTTGACGACGCAAATTCAGAAGCCCTCTGAGGAGGCAAATCTCAAAGACCTTTGAGGAGGCAAATCTAGAAGACCTTTGAGGAGGCAAATTCAGAAGCCCTCTGAGGAGGCAAATCTTGAAGCCCTCTGAGGAGGCAAATCTCGAAGACTTTTGAGGAGGCAAATTCAGAAGACCTTTGAGGAGGCAAATTCAGAAGCCCGCTGAGGAGGCAAATCTCGAAGACCTTTGAGGAGGCAAATTTCGAAGACTTTTGACGAGGAAAAATTCAGAAAGACCTTTGAGGAGGCAAATTTTGAAGACCTTTGAGGAGGCAAAATTTAGAAGAACTTTGAGGAGGCAAATTTCAAAGACCTTTGATGAGGCAAATTCCGAAGATCTTTGAGGGGGCAAATCTCGAAGTCCTTTGAGGAGGCAAAACCCGAAACACTCTGAGGAGGTTAGACACCAAAATCTCATAGTCCTCTTAAGGGGGGGCAAAATTTCTAATTCCTATCAAGGGGAACCATTTCAACAGACGATAACACGCCTGCAACAGGGCTACTACCGCCACCACATATTCCTAGCGCCGGAAAGGTAAGAGCTGCCTCAGGTATGTGTCTCTTTCCTTTTCTTCTTTGAGTTTAGGCTCACCTAGACACTAGTGTACTAGATTCCCCTAAACTGGGGGCAACTGTAGACACCGGGTCCTGAGTCAGCCTAGATCGAAGTTACCCGATGATGACAATTGCTTTCATAGGCAAAAAGGTTAAAAGTGATGATTTTCTTTTCAAATTTGCATTTTAGAGTGAAAAATTAAAAAAATATTAAAAAATATTTTTAAAAATTAATTTTGAAAAATGGGGGCTTAAAATTATAGTGTTTTTAGTCAATTTAAGATTTAAAAAAAAAAAATCGGATCGCGAGTGTCGGGCGCGGCAGCGCGCAGGCGTGCTGGCGCCAGGCGCGTTGGGCCCGAAGGGGCGACGCACAGCGTCGCCAATGCTGCGCGTCGCTAAAAGCAAGTGCACTGCGCGCGGTTTCCGCGCCTCCGCGCAGCGTTGCTACGTGCGACGCCCGTCGCTCAATAGCGACGGGCGTCCCTTCCCCCTGGCGTCACTGAAGGGCCTGAAACAGCTATTTTACGATTTTTTACCCATTTTTTTTCCGATTTTTTCACCCTAAATCAAGGTTTTTGAGTCCAAATAAAATTCTAAAATATTCTTTTTGATAATTAATTAATTAGCTTTATTTTATCCCCAAAAATAAAGGAATTTGGGTTAAAATAGAATTGTTTTCCCTAATTAAATTGGGGCAACACTTTTATTACATCCTATATATTATTTATGATGGGAAAAACCTAGGAGGGGAGCCACCATTCTGATTTTTTACACAAAAAATTTCTAGATTTCTTCTTTAATTTTTCTTCAAAAATTTCATCATTCTTCTTTCAATTTTTTTTGAATTAATTTCTTTGTTTTAGGCTCCAAAAATTAATCATTCACTTCTAAATCAATTTCTTTTCAATTTTATGCATCCAAATTAATTCATTTGTTTCCTCCGTAAATAAGGTGAATTAATCTCATTGCAAAATTATTTTTCCAAGCAACTTTCCGGAAAATCATCACTCCACTTTCATCGAATCCAACTCTGAGGGTAAATATTCAGGCTTGATTTTTATTTTATTGTATTTTATTTATATTTAATTTATTCATATGTATTTTATTGTTTTGATTGATATATTTAATTGTTTTCATTTATTTACTTGATTTATTATTGTTATATTGATTTCTTTAATTTGTTTATGTATGATTTTATTTTTATTCATGTGAATATTGATTTCTTTTGATTCTTAACATGTAAATAATTTATTCTATTTTGATTCATCATTATTTTTCAGCATGTAAATAATTAATTAATTTTTGTTAATCATTTTTTGCCATGTAAATTGTTTATATTAATTATGAACACATCAATTAACCTTGTCATATATCATTATTATTTTCATCATTCTTTTATCTACTAATTTTTATCATTCTTTTATCATTGTTACATGTTATATTTATTGTTTATTTAATATTTGTTTATTTTTATTATTTTTATCATGTGTATATTTTCATGTATTAATTAATTAACATGTTTTATTTTATTTTCATCACATCAATTAATCATTTGTCATAAATAATGCATGTTTCTCATTTATTTTGGTTTGTTAACATTTTTGATTCAATTATCATTCTTTTCATGTCATCTTATTTTATTTTAATTTGTTATTCATTATTTTGTATATTTAATTGATTTAATTACTAACATTATTTTATTTGTATTTTGTTTTTATGTCTAAACTCATTTTTTGCTTGGTTATTTTTGCGAGCACACGGGGAGATCCAAAAGGCTCGTTCGGATTATTTATTTTTTTATCTGTAATATTTTGCTTATTTGGTTTTTTCATTTATTTTTGCCATGTATATTTTCTTGTGAAAGTGTTTATTTAGATCCGCTAGAAAGAAAATCACAAATTTTTTTTATTAATTAAATTTGTATTTTTCCTAAATAAAATGGGAATGTCTAAATTTTCTCCATCCAAAATCATCACATAAAAATTGTTTTATAATAAATATGCATGCGAGAACCAATGTCCTCATCATTAATGAATATCCCGTTCTATGCATCATGTTGTTCTTTATTTACAGTAGGGGTTGTATGTCGCACCTAGTTTTGTTGTATTTTATTTTCATGTACTTTATTTTATTTACCCTTTTATTTATCGCTTGCCTTGAATGATCAAACTTGTGCTCTAATTATTGCATCGAAATGTATGAGAAAAGGGATGAAAACTTAAATTCAAAACTTAATTATAAATAACCAAGGGATGAATAAATGAGAAGTCCCGAACCATTTCTGGTCTTTGGGCTCAATGAGGCGAGAGGTCCATCCGATAATTCATTGGAATGTGATCTCCAAGACACCTCTTGTGTCCCACCAAAAGGCTTAATTAATAATCCTAGGCTCCATAGGGTTAGAGGGCCATTCCCAATGTTCTATTGGGGTGTTCGCCTCCAAGATCCCTTTGGCTTGCCCAAAATGGATATTATGCGCCATCTTAGGCTCACTGAGGCGAGACGAAGTTTCCCAATATTTTATTGGGTGACGACTCTAAGAAATCTCCTTGTTGCCCAAAATAGACGCACTTGTAAATACCTTACAAGTTTTCATGAACCTCTCTCGAAAGCCCTAAAAGCGGGCCTTCGGGGCATCCCACGGGGTTCGGCACGCGTCACAATGGGTGACCTCTCGGGAAGCCAGTAGTGAAAATTACTTCAATGGACCATTGAAAAGTACAAGTTATAAGGAGTCTGGTAGTATAATTTGGAGTGAAAATGAGGTCAAATAGGTTTCCGAATTGACCAAACTTTGACTCAATTTTTAAAAATAGTAAATAAGATGTAAATGGTATATTGTGGGTTGTGTAAAGGTTTAAAATAATTTTTAGGAATTTTTGATAGTAATAGATTAGCAAATTACGATAGAACCAAACAGTATTGAATTTAACCGGTTTGAGTGAACCGGACCCGAAATGAACTCTGATTGAGCTAAAATTTTGCAAGGAGACTAATTTTTATATTTTAAGAATTATGGAATTTGTTGGGACTAAAAATAAGTTAATAAAATTATAGTTACCATTGGAAAGTGGAAAATGGCTTAAAAACCGAAAATTTGTTCAAACCGGTTCGACCACCTTGGTTGGATGTGGTTTGGTTCAAATTACACCTATAAATATCCCCCAAGATCATATTTATTTAGATAAATCCCAAGAGAAACCGACCTTATCCTCTCCTCCTTTGGCCTAAGTGAATTTCTTCCTTTCTTCTCCATTTTTCTTCAATTTTCTCTCCATCTCTCCTCAAACCCAAGCCTCCTAAGAAAATTTTGGCCTCTCTAGAATCTGATAGTGGTGATTAGAACTCATTTGAAGTGGAAGAATTGGGAGAAAATAAGTGTAAAAGTTTATGTGTCAAATTGAGGTATGTAAAGTTAATTTTTTAAATTGGTTTAAAGGTTCAAATAGGTACTCTAGGATGTGTAGAGTATGTTTATGTAATTATATTGCATAAACGAAGCAAATTTATGGTGATTTCTTTGATGATTGTATTCGGCCACTTTAGTAAGATGAAGGAGACGATGGTGCTTCAAGGAGCTAAGGCATAAAAAGCATGTTTAGGATGTGTAAAACAATAAAATAAGATTAATGGATACAATATCCTTCTTTTTCCATTGAAAAAGTATGATTTTAGGTTATGTTCATATTGTATGTATGTGATTTATGCATTTTTAATTGAAAAAAAATTTGATAGATATGTTTAGGAAGGCTAAAAATGAGATTTTGAATGATTAAAATGGAAAGAAATAAATCATATACCATAGACACCATGTAGGCCGAATGGTATACCTTAGTATACAAGGGTATACTTTAGTGATTAATGCAAATAAATGGTATATTTGTGATAAATAACATGTAATCTAGATAAATTAATGATTTATTGAAGAAAAATAAATATTGATAAATAATTAAGTATATGGTCGAATTGCTAAGTTTATATTCTTAAGGTATAAATGGATATTTAAGGCATAATAACTATATATTCATGATGAATAATATGTAATATAGTCAAATGGAAGGAAAGAAATTAATTATGGATGAAGAAATGAAGTCTTGGCCGAATTGAACAATAAGGAAAATATTAAATTTGTTTAGTGATTTAAGCATATAAATGGTATATTTGAAGTACATAACATGTAATTTAGATAATTGAGTGATTAATGGAATGAAAAATAATCTTAGTGAAGAATTTATGGTTAGGCCGAATGGTAATCAATGGGATATCTAAGTGTATTTTGATAAATTGATAAGTGTAATGGCATGAAATGACTATATAATGACAATTGAGTGTATATTAGCTTTATTGGAATCAATGGATTTAATTTGAACATATTTTAGTATGTTAACCTATTATGTTAAAAGTGAAAACATTGTTACATGCCATGAAAATTATGAAGTATGTTATAACTAGTGTTAAAATGCTTAAATATATGAAATGGAAGTGAATTATAAGTGATAAGTAAATTTTAAAGTGAAGTGTATTTGATGACTGAATGGTATATGTTGATATATTAAGTGATATAAGTAAAATTTTGATATTATTTGCCCTTAGTAATAGTCTGGTAGTAAAATCTAGTCTAGAATATAATTGGCTAGCCACAGGGATTCCACACTACGGTCCGAGTCATGACGACTCGCTATCGATAGGCCAATGACGGTCTATCTCAGTGTACAGTGTTTAAAGTGATAAGTGTAGTGCAGTGCCAGTATTGAATGGTTCCTTTGGGATCATTTTATAGTGTAGTGGATTTGTGAGATCCACGTCATGCATATCCGAGTCATAGATTTCTACCAGTTGTATATTAGAGGCAATATGGTAAAAATGCATTTAAATTAATTAAAATAGTGATAAATGAGAAAATAAGTAAAAATGGGACTAATTGAAAAGAAATAGAAAGTTTAGGGGTAAAATGGTAATTTTACACTTAATAGTTAAAAATGGAGTAATTTAGGTGAAAAGTGTAATTAAAATGATAATAGTGTAATGAAATTAAAATATAGGGACTAAATGGTAATTTTGCATAAAAGGGGTAATTTGGCTTAAAAGGGGTAATTTAAGGACTAAAATGTAATTTTATAGGTTAGAAAATAATTGAATTGAAAGATAAGTGTAAATAATGGTATTTTGGTAAATAAGATAAAATTTGGGGGCATAATCGTAATTTTTATAAATATTGAGGGCCTAAATTTAATTTTACAAATGAATAGCTAATTAAAGGATTTAAGTGTAATTATTGACTAATGAAAGTATCTAAGTAGATAAATGACTTAAATGAGTGGTTTGAGGACTAAATTAAAATAAATAAAAAAAGTGTGCGGGTAAGATGGTAATTTAATGTATAATTGAGATATTAAGTGTTATTAAATGATTAATAATGTAATTTGATTACGTGCTAGGAACTAAAATGAAAATTGACATGAAAATATTATCAGAAAGACTAAAATGTAGATTTGCATGTTAATAATAAATTAAAAGTGAAATTAAGAATAACTAGTGGCATAATTGTAATTATAGTGAAATTGAATGGTAAAATTGAAATTTAAGGAAAATATAAGGATTAAAGTGTAAATTGGTTTAAAGATTATAGTGTAAGGATTAAATTGTAATTTGTAGGCCAAATGATAAATAAATGTAAAAATAAGATTATTTAGTGGCATTTTTCTAAATATGAGACAATTAAGGGTAAAATCGTAAATTGATAAAAGTTTAGGGACCTAATTGTAAATTTACAATAGTAAGGCTAATTAAGGGATTAAAGTGGAATTAATCATTAAGATAAATATTAAATGCATAGTTGATAATTAATGAATAAATAATCAATGAAAATGTATTATTATGGTATAAATAATTATTAAGTGAATAGTACTTTTAATTGACTTAATATATATATAATTGGGTATGCGTGTGTGTAATTTAATTAAATTTATATAGTGACATAATTGCAATTAAGAAATAATGAAGGGCAAAAATGTGAAGTAGTGGCATTATTGTAAATAAGTGAAAAAAATGAGGGATTTAAGGGTAATTGATCCTAATAATGCTAATATAAGTACCTAATTGTACATTAATAAGTGGATGGACTATTAAATGAAATTATCAGAACATTAATTCGGATATATTATTGTAAGTTAAGAAATGAAAGTAGAAATCAATAAATCTAACTAATAAGAATAATATTGATAATGATAATAAAGTGACATGGAAGGGTAAATTAGCAAGTATGAAGAATGTGAAGGACTTTAGTGAATTTAAACTATAGTGTATAGATATTAAGTGAAATTAAAAAGAGCTAATGAGACTAATTGTATAGTCTGCTAAATAAAATATAACAAAAGTATTTAAATAATTATAGTGGAGAATAATAAATGTAAAGATAATAGTAAAATATAGTAGTATAATTGTCAAGACCATAATTTAAAATTGATATCATTGTGAATGTGTAGGGAATTGTTAGTGTGAATAATAAGATTGATAATAATGTCATTAATGATAGTTATAGTTTTGGTCGAAAAAAGTAAAAGAGTAATGATAGGAATAATAAGTGTCTAGATAAGTCAGTAATTTGTATTTTAGCATTAATAATTCAGGAATATATTTCGAAGTACGGTTAATTGAAATTAAGTAAACTATAAAAGATTTGAACAAGTGAAAAATATTAGTGCAACTGTAAAATGCAAGAGAGTTAGTGTAATTAAAGGAAAAGTAAAGGAATCGTTAAGAATATAAAGAAAATAAAAATGTTAAATTGGTACTGCCAAGAGTTATATTAATGACTGTTCTAATAAGTGATTAGATGACTAATGATGTGCCCAAGTATGGATTTTAGAAATAGACAAAGTGACAATAAGGAATGTTAATTTAATTGATTGTTAATTAATCGACTGAACGTGGTGTTAGAATTGTCAAGATTAATAGTGCGCATAATAATGACACTGATAATAAAATTGAAAATGTTAAAGGATAGTTACAGAAAAGGAAACAAAAGATAAATGACCAAAGTAATGAATTGATACTCAAATAGTGGGATTAAGGAAATACTTTTATATGTACATACATGTAGTTATAGTAATGGAAAATTTATGATATGTATCCACCACTGGGCATTTTTAATGCTCAACACGTAGAGTGTTACTGCGCACAGGTTATAATAGATTTTGATGCGGCCGAAGATTTAGCGATGATTGAAGGAAGTTTTGACAGTGAGGATAAAAATGATTGGCATGGTATGTATACGGTCGCAGTAGGTGAAGGCGGAAATGCATGGTATAAGTATATTAATTTGTGTGTTAGTGTAACTGTTACGTTATAGCATATATATGATTGTTATTGTTGTAAAAAAAAAAAAATTCCCTGATTGTTAAGTGTATTTGTAGTGCATATCAGTGCAATGCTGTGACATCCGATATCCGTACTATCTATGGGTATAGGGTGTTACACCCACCGCGAGGATGGCCACACGGTGGGCAGAAAACCTTGACCACTATGTGGATCATTGGATTGCCAAGAACTTCAAACCTTTAAGCGTTCACACGGCGGTCAGGGTTTCCTGACCATCGTGTGACCAGGTTCTGTTACCAGTTTCCTCAAATCACTTTGTAACCTAACACACACTTCATACAATAATCCTTCTAACTCATTTACACAAATATTAAACTCCACAACAACTTCCCTTAAACTTATCCATTCAATTTAACCACTAAAAATCATTTCCAATCCTCAATCTAACTTACAATATCATCATTTAAGTTCTCTACCAAATTATTCACAACTAATTCTTTATGTGCATATATTTAACAAACATCTTATAACCAATCAATTCATTTCTTAACATCAAATTATCATCAATTAAAGCATAAATCACTTGAACTAATATAAACACACACACAACAAAACATAGAGTTCCCAAACCTTTGTAATTTTCCCATTTCTTCCTTTGATCTCCTTTAATGCTTTATCTCTTCTCAATTTGTCCCTCACAACAGAATTGTTCACTCAAAATCATTAGAAATTCTCATCACGACAAATCTTTATTTCCTAATTCTCTCTCTTATTTACTTTAAAGGATAAGATGAGGAAAAATTAAACTTACCAATTACAAATAAATCACACACAGGCTTTACCTTTGTTTCAAATCTCTTTAAGCCACCTAGTGGAAAATGGAAGAGAGAGCAAGAACAGAAGAAAGAAGAGGAAAAGAGAGCTCCAGTTCTCCAGAATTCCACCTCTTCCAAAAATCAACCTCCCCCCTATTTCATCGAGAATGGGTTCTTAGATAATTGCTCTCTTTTTCTGTTGGGTGTCCCTTTCTAATTTTGCATGTCTTATATTAATATTTATTGACTAATCTTCTATTTGGTCCTTTGAACTGTTTTTTTAATCCCATTTAATGTAATTTGACTTCTTTTATACAATTTAATCATCACTTAATTAACTATACATATAAATCACAAATTATTAACATTTTTTTTTCAAATTTACTATGTCTATTCTTTTTAATTCTAATTACATCATTTTCACATAATAAATATATAAACTTACTTCTTTAATTACTCTATTTAGATAAATTGCTACTAGGGTATATTTCGAGGCCTTAGAGTTTTGGTTTAGGCCAAAGTTTTAAATTAAAACTTTCAATGGGTAATAATAATGCAATTATCTCTTGGGCCTGAGACAAGCCTCATCCCAAAGCCAATAGGAAGCAGAAGCCCAAAGCCATTGGGTCCAGGCACGTGACAAGTACACATTCAGAGAGCCAACGAGCTGGAGGTGCTAGCTATCCGATCGGATTGATAGGGCATGCCCTTTATAAGTCTATTGATGCACGCCATAGACCTATGCCTTCCACTTGCTCCATATCACATCGCTGCTCACCTGCTCTGACACTAAAGCAGACCACTCGAGTGTCTCATCCTTTATAAATAACCCAAGGCATTGTAGGCCTAGGTAGGAGAAATCTTGAGACCTTCTCTCATTACTTTCTTCCTCTAAAAGCATTACTAACTTAAGCTTCAGAACACTTATGCCTGGTCCGACCAGGCACATCTTATTGCAGGTACAAAGCCTTGTAGATCCGATCGGCTCACATGCCAACTTCCATCTGGCCTTATTCAGGTTTTGACATTTTAGTTGCTGCTTTCATTAAGAGATCATGGCATGTTCAATACAATAGAAGCACTCCAGAATAGAGAGAAATAGTCAATCCGGTGATGATCAAAGTAGACCAAGATCTATCGTTAGAAGGGAACAACCTTATGGACCCCTCACGAACGATGATCTTCTGCCTACATTCAATGAGGAGTTAATGGCATAGCTAGATAATACTCCTATCACCATGAAGGATCTAAGAACGATCCTTAAAGACTTTAGCAGACGTATTATCCAATTTGTTCCTAAAGCAAGCAACCTCAAACCACAATGAGGGATTTCGAGATTAATAGTGAAAGAAAAGAGGCAAAGAAATAAAGGGATTGTTACAATGGACCTAGAAGATAGAGGGCATGCAAAATCCAACACTTGCTTTGATGTTCGTGAGTTAGGCAGAATGGACAAAGGGAAAAGGAAAATGTTCCGTGCTAGCAGGAGCCATGCTTTCAATGATCCCACTTACACTCTAAAGGCGGTCACAGTGACCCTTAATTTCTATAGGAGATGACATATACTATATGTGCACCTCGAAAATGAAGTTTTTGAGGAAGGCAAGAGAAGAAGATGAAGGCCCAAGAGCCGATAAGGATGAGAAGTGGTTCTTGCAGTAAATAAAGAAGTTTGGACTTTGGCACCCCAAAAAGCCCTTGTTCGATGGCAATACAATCTCCCCCTTCTATTAGGAGATCCGAGAAAGGTAAATCCGATCTAAAGTGCCACATCTCTGAGTACTTGACGTAAATTTAGATGTACTTTATGATGATAAGATCTTTTATAGAGTTTGCCTTATAACCCTAGCAGGTGATGGTTTGGATTGGTTCCGTGATCTTCCTCTAGAATCAATCACCTTATGCTTTGGATTGGTTCCATGATCTTCCTCCAGAATCAATCACCTTCTTCTGGCAGATCCACAATCTGTTCATGACAAAATTCATCATTCAAATCCAAATTCCCAAGGAAGTCAATGACCTATGCAACTTGATGCAAGGACTCTGTGAAAATCTCATGGACTGCATCGACAGGTTCCAAACATTGGCGTTATAAATCAGGAATCTGCACCCTAAAGTGGCAACCAATGTCCTAGCCGAGAGTGTAAATAACACCCAACTATTCGAGTCCATCATGACTTGATCGCCAATGGATTTCACTACTTAATTGACAGGGAAAATCAATACATTTAACTGGATGATGCCATTCATGCTGATGAAAGAATGTCTTATCATGTGGCGGGTGGATTACAATACCCAGCCAAATGGCTAGGAAATAGTTCCACATAAAGGGTATCCACTTCAAGAAGTTCTAGTAAGAGGAAAGAGTATGAGCAAGGAAGGTTCGAATGCCATGTTAACAATTCGGCTAGAACCTATACCCCACTCAACTCTAACCCTGCCAGCATCTAGATATGAATCAAGGATAAAAACAACAAAGTCAATTGGTCAAAACAGATGTGCGACAAAAGAATGGAAGAGGAATTTTCGCACAAAGGGATTCGAATAAGAAGGAGCTATCAAAGGGAAAAGAATTCTTGATCGGCTAAGCCATGACAAAAGAAGTGGAAGAGGAAGTTTCACAGCTGCTGCTAATCTGAACCGCCCTCGAGTCAAGCAAAAGCTGAGAAGACACTCTCCCAATCAGACAAAAGTCACTTCAGAGTAGTCATGAGACTCCTAGAAGCTGTAACTATTCGATCAAAAAAAGTTCACTATAGACTCCTGAAAGCCGTAACTACCTTAAAAGCTAAAGACTAACTGGGAAGGACCTTAAGAAATTTCAAAGGTCATTAGTGAAAATATCTATTGTAACATTGTATTCCGATAAAAATGATTACTGAATATACAATTTACAAATTTTTTCCAAGTTATCGCAAAATGAATTCGAATCGATCATTTGCATTACTTGATGATTATTCCTAAAACTATGGTAAAATCGACTCGATGTACTTATTTGCTCAAATAAACTTGACGACATCCCAATTTAATTGGCAAAAGACGCATCTAATCAAATTATCTACATCACAGCTTTAACGATTATTCCCAATCGACCTCGCAAAGTCATAACATGACTACTTGCGTTAATTGATGATCATTCCCGAGTTAATTTACAAATTGATCATGTTATGCAATCAGTCTTTTGCTCATTAAACTTGATGTACAAGGGAAAAATTTCTTAAGTTTTTAAGACAAAATGTTAAAATCTTAACATTCATTACTAAAAATCCACTCTACTCGACGTACTATTGCAAAGCGGTAAGTAAACAAAGAGAGAGCAATGGAAAATAGAAAATCGAAATTGTACAAATTTCATTTCATTCATTTATAATTTTAAGTACAAAAATATCCTATTCTAATAATCTTTATCTACACCTTCTCTTTCCTCAGGACTATCCTTAATCGGAGGCTCATCATCCCTTTCATCTGAAGAAACTTCAGGAAGGGCGGTCGGATCTACCAAGAAGTGGAAATTAGCCTCAAGATAGCATCTCTCACACTTAGCCATGATGTGAGTTATGAGATCACTCTGAAGCTTGGCAATGTGACTCAACATAGCACGCTTCCGATCGATGAGCTCCCTATAGTGACCTTAATGCATGAAATGCTCCCTCTATCGAGACTCCTTATTGACAACTTCCAAGGAGTCAAGCTTTCTTTGAAGCTCCTTAAATTTTAGTTAAGACCCGAGAGTAATCCAAAGAGATCTGATAAATTTTTGAAGAAAGCTGAGAGATCTACAAACTGAATTGTGCGTTCTCTGCTTGGAGGCTGTAAGGACCTAAAATATCCCCTAGTTGGAATAAGACATGTTCTAGGAGAAAAAAAGTACAGTATGTGCATGTGTTAATGGAGTATCCATTAAAAAGGATGAAATTGTTATTTGTGAAAAAGATTTGGCAAGTGCAGCCATTTAGTAATTTATGTAAATATGATATATATGCATGAATTAAATTGTATAGTGCGCCAATGCACGAATTGGATTTACATTACATGCTAATGTCTAATTAAAGGAGAAAAGTAAAGATAAAAAGTAAATTTAACAAAGGCAACCAATGGGGAATGAGCACCATGCATTATAGAAAAATGTAAAGATAATTCATGGTTATAAATTGAAAGGAGGTCGGTTGAAAGTGTAACACCATGTACCCAAATATTTGCTCAAGTACTGGTGTACTATACATATTGGTATTCAATATTATTTTCTTTACCCCATTTCCTACAATTTATTTTCTAACCATTATTTCCTTACTAACCTATTTGAGTCATTTTAATGTTTGTGGTGGCTTCAATTTTTCAATCGTTGTAATTTTCACTATTCATTTGGCAAATAAAATTTCGACAGTATAACGACTTTCTCGTGACCTAACCCTTCTGTAAATTTATCAAATTACACTCCCAATCTATATATATTCAAAACTTTCACAATCTCCAATTACATAATTTCCATTGTTCAACCAACCATATATCACATTTTTACCAAGACCAAATATCATAATCGTACATATATCACCATATCACTATCCATATCACATTCCTATTATATACTATATGAGTAACTATATACTAAATGTCACAATTTTCTTTTCAACTCACATAACATACACAAAGCTCCACTTGTCTTATATATACATGCCATATAAATATACAATTCCATTACAGAATGCCACTCTATGAATCATGCCGAACCCAACTTAGCCTCGAAAGCCTGCTTTTAGGGCTCGAGAGGGTTCGCATCTTTAGATCTTGGGTAACATGAGATATTTTGGAATCACTACCCAATAGAACTGTCACACCCCGTTTTTCCCTGGTAGTTTGGGCCCTGTTTGTCTGTGTGTTTTTGAGTGTTCTGGCATGTGAAGCCTTAGTTTGGGCCATATTGCATGAGTTGTGGGCTAAGGTGTAGTGTTATGTGTGGGTGTGTGTGGTTGTGAGTGGTCAAGGTCCACCAAATCACAAGAGGACAAGTGGCAAGGGTTAGAAAGGGGTATATAAGGCAAGACAAGGGAAGGGAAAAGAAGAGCAGCATTTTGCCCTACCTCTTTTGTTCTCTTTTCTTCCCCACCACCTCCTTCTCCTTCATTTCTTCTTTCTCTTTGTTCCATGTTGTGATCTCTTCTTTTGGCTGAGCTTTTGGTGAAAATTAATTAGCTCAACAGTTATTTCGGTAAGATCTGTTGAGATTTCTTCTTCTTCTTCTTCTCTCTAGATCTTGTTGGATGTGTTTTTGATTCAAGGTTTGCATTTGTGTGATTTCTGGGTTCCTGGTTTAGAAGAGCCTCCTCGTGATCACAAAGGGAAAGAACAGGCTAGCGGGAGTGGAGATCGCAACTAGGAGCATAGGAATTTTGCAGGTTTGGGAATTTATGTGTTTCGGATGCATTTTCTTGGTTTCGTGTCTTTGGTTGACTTTCTGGAAATTGGTTGTTAATGAGGTTATGTCAGTTAATGTTATGAGTTTTTGTGGATTAAGTTGTGTTTGTGATGCTTGATACGATGAGAATGCTCAATCTAAGGTAAGCTGGTTTTGGTTGGATTTCTGGGATGATTCTGGGTTTCAAAGTGTTCTATAGAATTTATGCAGATTTGGAATGCAACTCTGTTATGAGCGTATTGATCAGCACGAGCATAATAGGGATTGGCGATTCTAGGTCCCGACCGAGCGCTTTGCTACCGAGCGGGGGATAAGCAGTTCTATCCGACCTATTATCTGCCGATCGGTAGTGATACTAGCACTCCGTTGCGTGCCTGAATGGCAGCTAGGCTGTTCCAAATGGAAGCCCAAGTGAGTAACTGATCGGGAACGTGACCGAGAGTTAAGTATTTGTCTTAGTGCTTGGCCTTCTGGCCACTATTGCTAACGCGACTCTTGTTGTGATTGCGACAATGATCATCGATATGCTCAGTCCTTCCAAAAGGGATCTCCTGTCCGTTCTCCATGGGTTGATATTACTACATTAATGGTAAGACTGACATAATGTAATGACTTTTAATGATAAATTATGCTATGAGATGGAACGTGAAATGAATTATGCATGACCTGCAAGAGTTAGTCTAGTGGATAGTTAGGCATGCCTAATAGAGTTTTGAAGCTGCAGCACCTATGCATTTCGGACCCTGATCAGGTCCCCGTTTTGGTCCTCGCAATCCTCTATGCATTTGGATCTTGTTTAAGATCCCCTATGCGAAAGCGTTTTGAATACGAAAAATAAGAATTTACTTCTTGAATCGTACCCACGGGTACACCCCTATACGTTTACTCGTTATCCACTATTGTGAGTCGGCAGGTGTGGTGTTATGTTTTGCTATGTTCTATTATACTGATGTGAATTTGAATTCCGATCGGATGTGAATATGAGCCTGAATGAGCTTCAGTTATGTTTGGATATATAAGTATATAAATATCAGCATTTGCCATTATGTATGTGTTCTGTTTTGATGACCGTTGTGAATGGCCGTCCATGTTACTATTTATTTCCCCACTAAGAGTTATCGCTTAGCACGGTGTTCCATCTGTGCAGATGCAGAAGGTGGTTAGCTTTTGGGAGAGTCTCCGCCAGTCAAGCCAACACAGAGGGTCAGATGTAGGCCTTAGCATTTTGTAATATGATTCTTTTATAATTGTGAACTCTCATGTGTAATATTCTTTTGTTCAGCTTCTGCTCTGTATTTTTGGGATGATGTAATTATTATTATTATTATTATTATTATTATTATTATTATTATTATTATTATTATTATTATTATTGTATATCCGATTGGTTTGTAATGATATTATTATGTTATGAATGAATGATCGTTTTGCTTTCAAGTTTATTTATGCTGTTTTTATGTATGTTATGTGTTTGTCCGGCCGTGGTATTATGATCGGGATGTTGCATGGCACTTCGATTGGGGAAGTTATGTGGCTTCTCTATTAGGGTGTTACAGTTCTTGGTATCAGAGCTTCGGTTTAGGCTTTTCTGGGAGTTGTTGTGTATAGGCATATACTTAGGACTGTGTTGGCTGATGCGGTTGTCCTCATGTTTGTTTGTTAGATGGCTTCTGATTCTGTGCGTGGGTCACTTGAGGGATTGGCTAAGAGTGTTAACCCTCCAGCACGAGATCCATCTGTGTCTGTGTTTGTGTCGGCTCAACCAGCTAGGGTCCAGCCTGAGGCTGCAGCCATGTCCTTCAAGGCTTTATTGAAGATTTCTCAGGACATGGCTCGTGTCTTGGATAGGGTGACTGCTCTGAGAGCCCCTTTAGAGAGCTTGAGGAGATCTGAGGCAGAGGACTTCTATGGGACTAGTTTGGACGAATCTGAGTATGCTGAGAAGTGGATAGAGAAGGTGGAGCGTGCTCTTAGGGAGGTTCGATGCCCTCCTGATCAGCGAGTTGAAAGTGCTGTGGCGTTGCTTCAGGGATCTGCTTACGATTGGTGGAAGTTGGTTCTTAGGCATCCCCAGTTGCCCGATCTGATCACATGGGAGTTCTTTGAGAGAGAGTTTACCAATAAGTATGTGACTAGGGAGTATAAAGATGTAAAGTGGGCTCAACTTCTCGGGATAAAGCAAAGAGCAATGTCAGTTTCTGAATTTGAGAAGGAGTTTAATTGTCTTTCTAAGTATGCTCCAAAGGGTGTCCTAACAGAGGAGTTTAGGTGTCGGCATTTTGAGGCCGGTCTGAATGAGTCATTGAGGGTAATGCTCATTTCTTTGATGTGTACTCCGGGCATTGGCTACTATCAGATTGTTAAAGCGGCTGTCCGGGCAGAAAGGTCAGAGTCGGTTCTGAGGGAGAGGGCTCAGAGGACGAATCCCCCTCGGGGAGGATCATCATCAGGTAAGAGGTCTAGGAACCCGAAGGATGAGACTTCTTCGGGTTTGGCTTCGATAGGTAGGAGGCAAGGTTCTGCTATGGGCTCTAGTGCAGGAAGAGGTGGTTTTGGTAACAGGACCGAGACGATGCTAGAGTGTTCTCACTACGGTAAGCGCCACACGGGCGAGTGCAGGTGGCTCATGGGTGGTTGTTTTAGATGTGGGAGCACGGATCACTTTCTGGCTAGCTGTCTGAAGTCATATGAGAACTCTAGGGATCAGCTTGAGGCTAGTCGAGCGGGATCAAATGCACTGTAGTCCGATCGGACTAAGAGTAGAGGTAGAGGTCGAGGCGGTAGGCCTAAAGAGGAAGCCCCATCGGGAACTGTCGATTGGCCCTTGATGGTTCCAGTGAGGGCGTATGCTATGAGGGCTCGGGAAGAGCAAGATGCACCGGATGTGATTGCTGGTAAGTTCCTACTCTTTGACACTGAGTTGTATGCTCTAATTGACCCTGGATCCACACACTCATATTTATGCACAAATAAGTTATTTGATAAGTTGTGTTTTGTTCATCAGTTAGATTATGAGGTTTGTGTAATGAGCCCTTTAGGGCATAGTGTCAATGTGAGTAAAGTGTTTAGGAACTGTCCCCTGTTGGTTCAAGGTATTGAGTTTTCTGCTGATTTGATCGAGTTGCCATTTCGGGAGTTTGATTTGATTTTTGGCATGGATTGGTTGAGTAGGTATTGGGCTGTGGTTGATTGTCACAGGAAGACTGTGGTGTTGAGGGATAGGGATCGGTCTCCGATTTTGGTTAAGGGTATAGGTTCGGGTTCCATGGGGAACGTGATTTCTGCTATGCAATCTAAGAGGTTCGTGAGGAAAGGTTGTGAGGCATTTTTAGCAGTTGTGTTGGATTCTAAGCGTGACCAGGTCAAGATTGAGGATATCCCAGTGGTTAGAGAGTTCGGAGATGTGTTTTCTAGTGAGTTACCTGGGTTGCCTCCAGAGAGGGAAGTTGAGTTGTCCATAGAGATAGTGCCGAGTACTACTCCCATTTCGAAAGCACCTTATCGAATGGCTCCTGTAGAGTTGAGAGAACTCAAAACTCAGCTACAAGAGTTATTGGATAAGGGGTTTGTCCGACCCAGCATATCTCCATGGGGAGCCCCAGTGTTGTTTTTGAAGAAGAAGGATGGTTCCTTGAGGATGTGCATTGACTATTGGTAAATTAATAAGGTCACGGTGAAGAACAAGTATCCGTTGCCGAGAGTCGGGGACTTATTTGATCAGCTCAGAGGAGCGGGTGTTTTCTCTAAGATTGATCTCCGGCCGGGTTACTATTAGCTTCGGGTTAAGGATGTGGATGTGGTTAAGACTGCATTTCGGACGCGATATGGCCACTATGAGTTCCTTTTGATGCTGTTCGGATTGATCAATGCTCTTACGGCTTTTATGGACTTGATGAACCGAGTGTTCAGGCCATATCTCGATCGATTTGTGGTAGTGTTCATCGATGATATTTTGGTTTACTCGAAGGATGAGAGTGAGCATGAAGAGCATCTTCGGATAGTACTGCAGGTTTTAAGGGAGCATCATTTATTTGCGAAGCATAGCAAATGTGATTTCTGGCTCTGAGAGGTGTCTTTCTTGGGTCACATCGTGTCAGCTAAGGGTATTCAAGTGGATCCTACTAAGATTGAGGCGATTGTGAATTAGAGAGTGCCTAGGAATGTTCCTGAAGTGAGAAGTTTCCTTGGTTTGGTAGGGTACTACCGTCGGTTTGTGAAAGGGTTTTGGTCATTGTTGCTCCTGTGATGAGGCTGTTGAGGAAAGGAATTAGATTTGAGTGGTCGGATGAGTGCCAGACGTGCTTTGAGAAGCTGAAGAGGTTGTTGATTAAAGCTCTTGTACTTACTCAGATCAGGAAAGGAGTTTGTAATGTACAGCGATGCTTTGGGTGTCGAGCTCGGATGTGTGTTGATGAAAGAGGGCAAAGTTGTGGCTTATGTGTCTCGTCAGTTGAAGCCTCATGAGAAGAACTATCCGATGCATGATTTGGAATTGGCGGCTGTGATCTTTGCTTTGAAGATTTGGCGGTATTATCTGTATGGGGAGAAGTGCAGGATTTTCACAGATCATAAGAGTTTGAAGTATCTCTTCATGCAGAAGGAGTTGAATATGAGATAGTGCCAATGGTTAGATTTGTTCAAGGATTACGACTGCATTGTGGACTATCATCCGGGAAAAGCCAATGTGGTTGCGGACGCTTTGAGTAGGAAGTCAGTGTCGGCTTTGTATTTGCAGTGATGCAAGTGGAGATTTGATTTAGATGGTGCTTTGGTTGCCCAACTGAGAGTAAAGCCGACCTTAAGACAGTCGATTATGGACGCTCAGAAGGATGATGTGAGATTGCAGCGAGTTTTGCAGGAGACCCGATCGGGTAAGCAATATGAGTTTTTCATTCGGGATGGGGTGTTTATGTATAGGCATCGTTTGTGTGTGCCCGAAAGTGATGAATTAAGGAAGAAGCTTTTGAGTGAGGCACATACTACCGTCTTTACTATACATCCAGGTAGTGAGAAGATGTATCGGGATATGAAGCAGTTCTACTGGTGGTCTGGAATGAAGAGAGATATCATGGAATTCGTGGCAAAGTGCTTGACTTGTCAATAGGTAAAGGCTGAGCATCAAGTCCCTTCGGGATTGCTCACTCCTTTATTCGTTCCTCAATGAAAATGGGATAACATCACCATGGATTTTTTGTCGGGTTTGCCACTGACCCAGCGGAAGCATGATTCAGTTTGGGTTATTATGGATCGACTTACCAAGGCGGCTCATTTTGTGCCGGTTAGAATGGACTATTCGATGGACAAGTTGGCCAATATTTATGTGGATGAGGTAGTCCGATCGCATGGAGTACCGTTGTCTATAGTGTCCGATCGGGACCCAAGGTTCACATTGAAGTTTTGGAAAGAGTTGCAGCGGGCTTTGGATACTAAATTGAACTTCAGTACGGCATTTTATCCTTAGACGGATGGACAGTCCGAACGGGTTATTCAGATCTTAGAGGATATGCTCCGGGCTTATGCCTTAGATTTTTCTGGCAGTTGGGATAATTATGTGCAGTTTATGGAGTTTGCCTACAACAATAGCTATCAATCGAGCATTGGGATGTTACCGTTTGAGGCCTTGTACGGTCGGCAATGTAGGACTCCGGTATGTTGGACAGAGTTGACCGAGCGTTCAGTTCTGGGGTCAGAGATGATCAGGGATACCGAAGAGAAAGTCAGAGTTGTGCAGCGGAATCTGAAGGTGGCTAAGGATAGGTAGAAGTCTTATGCCGATCTAAAAAGAAAAGATATTTGGTTTGAGGTCGAGGACAAAGTATTCCTCAAAGTGTCGCCTTGGATGAAAGTGTTGCAATTTGGCAAGAAAGGTAAGCTTAGTCCTCGGTTCATTGGGCCTTTCGAGATTTTGGAGAAGATTGGTCCGGTGGCCTATAGATTGGCTCTACCAATCGAATTGGCTAAGATGCATGATGTCTTCCATATCTCCATGCTTCGTCGGTACTGATTAGATCCGTCGCATGTGTTATTAGTTCAAGGAGTTCAAATTCAGTCGGATTATTCGTATGATGAGGAACCTAAGGCCATTATAGCTTGGGAAGTGAGGTAGTTGAGAAGCAAGCAAGTCCCTCTGGTTAAAGTTCTTTGGCAGCATCATGGGATTGAGGAAGCGATGTGGGAGCTATAGGCGACAATGAGAGTTCAGTATCCGCAGTTGTTTAGTGTAGGTGAGAATTTCGAGGACGAAATTTTGGTTAGTAGGAGAGAGTTGTCACACCCCATTTTCCCCCTGGTAGTTTGGGCCCTATTTGTCTGTGTATTTGTCAGTGTTTTGGCATGTGAAGTTTTAGTTTGGGCCATGCAAGAGTCAAGTAAGTGGATAGATAGGCATGCATATAGAGTTCAGTTCGCTACAGCCCCAATGTGTTTCGGACCCTGATCAGGTCCTCGTTTAGGTCCTCGCGATTCTTAATGTGCTAGGATCTTGTTTAAGATCCCCCAATGTGAAAATGTTGTTAAATTAAAATGAAATAAATTGCTTTTGATTGTACCCTCGGGTACCAATGTGTCCACTCGTTATCCATTACTCTGAGTTTGCAGGCATATGTATGGTTATTGCCTGAATGTGATTCTGTTATATAAATGTCTATAGACTGTGAAATCCTTGTGAATGCAATGTATGGTATTATCCTACTATACACTTTTATGGAATTATGTGTAGATGCATGTTCCATATGTATGTGTTTTGCTTTAACGGCCATTGTGAATGGTCGTTCATCTTTTGTTTTCCCCACTAAGCGTTATCGCTTAGCACGGGTGTTTCATATTTTGTTTTCCCCACTAAGCATTATCACTTAGCACGGGTCTTTCATCTGTGCAGGTGCATAAATGGTGGAGTTTTTGGTAGATCCGCAGCAGTCTAGGCCAACACAGTAGGGATGCTTTTTGAGAGACGTAGTTTTGTAATTTGTAATTTTTTGTATAACTTTTGTTTCTGTCCCGATTTTGTAATATTTCAGCTATGCATTTTATAATTTTTGTAATTTATTTTTATAATGAATGATTTTGTACTCCTCTCCTTGTAATGGATATTTTGGTATACAAATTAAAAGATCTTGAGATTTTCGTTGGTAGTTTTGAATGTACTGATTGAGTTGTAAAATTTATATTTGTTATGCTTATTCATGTTATTTGTATGCTTAGTTGTGTTTCGGTTTGGTGGCACCCTTATCTATACAGGGTCTCACTCCTCTTGTGGATGAGCACCCTTACGTATAGGTATGGGGTGTTTCAGTTTTTGGTATCAGAGCCTAGGCTAAGGCATTTCTTGATGACCGTAGGATATAGATATGTTTAGGACTGTGTTGGATTATTGTGGATGTCTTTATGTTTTGTAGTTTGATCGAGTTTGCGTGCGGGTCCTTCGAGGGGTCAGCCAAGAGTGCGAATCCCTTAGCGCAAGATTCGTTTGTGTCTAGTCCTGCTCAACTACCTAGGGCGCAAGCTGAGGCTCCAGCCATGCCTTTTGAGGCTATGCTTAAGATCTCTCAAGACATGGCTAAGGTCTTAGAGAGGGTGACTGCTCTAAAAGCCCTAATAGAAAGTATGGGGAAGTCTGGGGTGGAAGACTTCTATGGAACGAGTTTGGATGAGTCTGAGTTAGCTGAGAAGTGGATTGAGAAGGTAGTGAGGGTTTTGGAAGAGACTCGCTGTCCTCCGAAAAGGCAAGTGGAGTGTGTAGTCTCACTTTTGCAAGGTTTTGCCTATGACTTGTGGAAGTTAGTCCATAGACATCCTCAGTTGCCCGACCCAGTCATGTGGGAGTTCTTTAAAAGGGAGTTCAATAACAAGTATGTGACTAAGGATTATAAGGAGGCTAGGTGGGCTCAGTTTTTAAGTCTCAAGTAGAGGGCCTTGTCGGTGGCTGAGTATGAGAAGGAATTTAATAGGCTCAGTAAGTATGCTCTGCTGGGTATCCTCACCGAAGATTTCCATTGTCATCACTTTGAGGCTGGTCTGAATGAGTCATTAAGGATGATGTTGATATCTTTGATGAGTGCTCCTATAGTCAGTTATTATCATATTGTGTAGGCAGCCTTGAGAGCGGAACGCTCAGAGACCAGTTTGAGAGAGAGAGCTCAGAAGAGGAATCCCCCTCGTAGAGGTTCATCCTCGGGTAAGAGATTAAGGAACCCTCAAGTAAATTCCCCGGATGAATCCTCTAACAGTCCTACTACGAGGGGTAGGAAGCAGTGATCTTTGTATGTGTTTGGTGTAAGTAGAGGTGGTTCGAGTGTCAGGAGTGAAGTGGTGCCAGAGTGTTCTCACTGTAGTAATCGCTATAAGGGCGAGTGCGGTTGGTTGATTAGAGGTTGTTTCTGATGTGGAAGCACGGATCATCTTCTGGCCAATTGCCCTAAGTTGAGTGAGAATACTCGGGATCAGCAAGAGGCTAGTAGAGCTGGGTCTAATGCCCCTCAAGCTAGCTGGGGTAGAGGTAGAGGAAGAGGTTGTTGGGTTTCAACGGATTAATACAACATTAACGCAGTGGAATAAAATTGAAACCCGAAACAGGATCCAAGTATTTTCGATTGATTCAAAAGGAAGAGATTAAAATTTACTAACCTTTAGAATGAAATTAACACCTTTAATCCGGGTTGAAGACGCTGCCTTTAACACGAACGTCCTGTATCGGTATCCACACGACGAACCGACGAACAAAAATTCGCAGGGGTGCAAGCTCCCTTGGGTGCGAATGGATTTTTCTTTTCTTTCTTTCTCAAAGAAGAATGGTGGCTCTGTTTTCTTTTCTTTCTTTCTCAAAGAAGAATGGTGGCTCTGTAAAATCAAATAGAATGCAGCCACTCTAATCCTTTTCTACGTTAGAACGTGATTAGTGTTTTATTAGGGTTAAACTTCTTTTCCTAACACATATCTATATACATGTAAATAAGTTTTAAACCCTTATTAATGATATTATCTCTAATTCAAAATTAAGAGATATTTTCATTATATATATATATATATATATATATATATATATATATATATATATATATATTTTTTTTTTTATTTATTAATTTCTTATTCAAAATAATAAGAAATATCATATTAATACATATTATTATCTCATATTCAAAATAAGATATATATATATATATATATATATATATATATATATATATATATATATATATATATATATATATATATATATATGTATGTATGTATGTATATAAATATATATATAAATGTGTAATTTCGAAATTAAATATAAATACCCATATTTATATTTTATTCCGAAATAACCTAAAATCCATTTTGTTCATTCGGTCTTAGTGTGTGACCCAATAGGTTTATATTATGTTGGCAGTGGACCTAATCTCATAATAAGCCCACAAGTCATAATTGGTCTCTAGCAAGACATTATGACTACCCAAATAATATAAATATCGTTAGTCCGATTTTAACCTGACAATATAACATGTCATTATCCTTTTGTCACACGATATCTTGTTTGAACATAAGTCATGGTTCATGTCAAACTTAAATTATTCAAACATATAATTTCTCGATCACTAAGCAGACTGATAAATTCAAATGACATTGATGACACTATCAATTCATTCGAGCACGGCCATGCATTTTACAGTCCTACTTATCAAGGGGCCCAATATATATCTCTCTCATTAGAGAGGGACAAATTCCATCTTGATTATTCACTTTCCTCCGCATAATTCTCACTATGTCCGATCATAAACTTTATAATTATCCGATTAAAGATAACGTTTGATTATGTCAAAACATAATGATCCTTATGTAGGAAACTATGATAACCTCTGGTCAAAGGATTCAATAACATATCTATTATAAGATCACTTATGACACTATCCCATGAAGTGATCTTATAGTGGGTCTATCCAGTACTTTGTTCTCTAGCAAGTACCTATAGATTTGATTTATATCAACATATATAATCATCCCATGATTATCAATGCAAATCTATACTAGTCTTAATTTATCTTTATGCCCTTTATTGATAAATGACTAGGGATAACATGAATAACATTGTTATTCATAAACATTACAATAATGTAACATGCCAATAATATTAATGCGAAGAAAACCATTATATAAATGAAAATGTAATGATTACATCAAGGTCCAAATGTTTGGCCTAGGGCATAACCACTAACAATCTCCCACTTGCACTAGGCCCAATCATATATATATCTAATACCCATTGACCTAGTATGTCCATCATGTTTGGCTTGTGGGAGAGCTTTGGTAAGTGGATCGACGATGTTATCATCAGTAGGTACTCTGCATATCTTGATGTCTCCTCTCTCAATTATTTCTCTAATGAGATGAAAACGCCTGAGTATATGTTTTGATCTCTGGTGAGATCTGGGCTCCTTAGCCTATGCAATAGCACCATTGTTGTAACAATAAAGATCCACAGGATTGTTGATACTAGGTACTACTCCCAATTCAGCAATGAATTTCTTGATCCATACTGCTTCTTTAGCTGCATCTGATGCTGCTATATACTCAGCTTCTGTTGTAGAATCAGCGATAGTGCTTTGTTTAGAACTTTTCCAGCTTACAGCACCTCCATTTAACACAAACACATATCCTGACTGCGATCTAAAGTCATCTTTGTCAGATTGGAAGCTTGCATCTGTATAACCATTTATTACTAGCTCATCTTCCAATCCTCCATATATTAAGAATGCATCTTTAGTTCTTCTTAAGTACTTAAGAATATTCTTAACAGCTGTCCAGTGACTTTCACCGGGATCTGACTGGTATCTGGTCGTCATCCTCAAAGCATACGAAACGTCTGGTCGAGTGCATAACATGGCATACATGATTGATCCTATAGCCGAAGCATAAGGAATCATACTCATGCGATCTCGCTCATCAGATGTCATTGGACGTTGAGTCTTGCTAAGAGTAATGCCATGAGACATTGGCAAAAATCCTCTCTTGGAATTTTGCATACTGAATCTATTTAGCACCTTATCTATATAAGTGCTTTGACTCAGACCAATTATCCTTTTAGATCTATCCCTGTAGATCTTAATCCCAAGGATATAAGCAGCTTCGCCCAAATCTTTCATTGAAAAAGATTTCCCTAACCATTCTTTTGTCTTTTGCATAATAGGGATGTCATTTCAAACGATTAATATATCATCGACATATAACACAAGAAACATCACAACGCTCCCACTAACCTTCTTGTATATACAAGGTTCATCCTCATTTTTGATAAACCCAAACTCTTTGACTGTTTCATCAAAACGAAGATTCTAGCTCCGAGAAGCTTGCTTCAATCCATAAATGGATCGTTGCAGCTTACATACCTTCTTAGAATTCTCAGGATGGACAAAACCCTCAGGTTGTGTCATGTACACATCCTCAAGTAAGTTTCCATTAAGAAACGTTGTTTTGACATCCATTTGCCATATCTCATAGTCATAATATGCAGCAATGGCAATAAGAATTCTTATAGATTTAAGCATTGCGACTGGTGAAAAGGTTTCATCATAGTCAATACCATGAGTTTGTTTGAATCCTTTTGCAATAAGACTTGCTTTAAAGGTATTTACTTTGCCATCCAAGTCAGTTTTCTTTTTGAAGACCCATTTCCACCCAATGGTTTTAATTCCTTCAGGTGGATCAATCAAGTTCCAAACTTGATTATCATACATGGATTGCATCTCAGACTTCATGGCTTCTAGCCATTTCTGAGATTCCGGACCTGACACGGCATCTTGATAGGTAATAGGCTCATCTTGATCCATGAGCATTACTTCACGACTATCTGTTACGAGAAATCCATATCTCTCGGGTTGAAGTCGTATCCTATCAGATCTACGTGGTACTTGTGTAACAGGTACAAGTTCCACATCAGGTTGCGAAACTTGTTGAGTTTCCACCAACGGTTCAATGTTTTCTTGTGGTTCTTGAATTTCTTCAAGTTGTACTTTACTCCCACTGGTTCTTTTAGAAATGAATTCTTTTTCTAGAAAGACACCATTTCGAGCAACAAACACTTTGTTCTCAGAAGGATTGTAAAAGTAATATCCTTTAGTTTCCTTAGGATATCTCACAAAAAGACATTTATCAGATTTTGGTGCTAATTTATCTGAGACTTGTCGTTTGACGTAAGCCTCACAGCCCCAAATCTTTAGAAAAGACAAATTAGGAATTTTCCCAGTCCATATCTCATATGGTGTCTTTTTAACCGCTTTAGATGGAACTCGATTCAAAGTGAATGCGGCTGTTTCTAATGCATAACCCCAAAAGGATAATGGAAGATCTGTTTGACTCATCATAGATCGAACCATATCTATTAAAGTTCGATTCCTCCTTTCAGATACACCATTCCATTGTGGTGTTCCTGGTGGAGTTAATTGTGAAACAATTCCACAATCTCTTAGATGATTATCAAACTCTTGGCTCAAATATTCACCATCTCGATCAGATCGAAGTGCTTTAATAGTTTTACCAAGTTCATTTTGTACTTCATTTTGAAAGGTTCTAAACATTTCAAATGATTCATGTTTATGTTTCATTAGATAGACATAGCCATATCTACTGAAATCATCTGTGAATGTAATGAAGTAATGAAATCCTCCCCTGGCATTTATGCTTAATGGGCCACATACATCAGAATGTACAAGGCCTAATAAGTCAGTGGCCCTTTCACTATGTCCAGTAAAAGGATCCTTTGTCATCTTGCCCAATAAACAAGATTTGCAATTTTCAAATGATTCAAAATCAAATGATTGCAAAAGTCCATCTGAATGGAGTTTAGCTATGCGTTTCTCATTTATATGACCAAGGCGACAATGCCATAAATATGTTGAATTTAAATCATTTGGTTTGGATTTCTTTGTAGTTATGTTATAAATATCATGATTATTGGATGTTTCTAGGTTTAGGACATAAATCCCACAATATGAATCAGCAATACCATAAAGCATATCATCATAATAAATAGAACATTTCTTATTCTTAATAAGAAAAGAAAAACCTTCATCATCCAAACTTGAAACTGAAATAATATTCCTACTCAAACTAAGAACATAATAGCAATTGTTCAAAACTAACAAAAGCCCATTGGGCAAAGTCAACTCATAAGATCCTACAGCTAGAGCAGCAACTTTTGCTCCATTTCCAACTCGTAGGTCTACTTCACCCCTTTTCAGCTGCCTACTCCTTTTGAGTCCCTGCACATTTGTACAAATGTGAGATCCACGTCCAGTATCTAATACCCAGGAATTAGAAGTAGATAAGTTAATTTCTATAACATAAATACCTGAAGAAGTAGTCTCACCACTCTTCTTCTTCTTTAATTCTTCCAAGTAAAGCTTGCAATTCCTCTTCCAATGACCAGGTTCATTGCAGTGGAAGCAAACTCCTTCCTTTAGAGGTTTAACCTTGGGCTTGGGTTTGGGCTTAGGCTTACCACCAACTTTTGCCTTAGCCTTAGCCTTACCTTTGACTTTCATGCCTTTCCCTTTGTTGACCATCAGAACATGGCCAGGCTTTTTACTGATGCTTTGCTCAGCTGTTTTGAGCATGGCATGCAGCTCAGCTATTGATTTCTCCATATTATTCATGTTGTAGTTCATGACAAAATGGTCATAACTATCAGGCAATGAATTAAGGATCAAATCCGTTGCCAGTTCCAAACAGAGGGGAAATCCAAGCCTCTCAAGGTGATCAATGTAGCCCTTCATTTTCAAAACATGAGAGCTAACTGAAGCACCTTCAGCCATTTTGCAAGAATGCAAAGCTTTGGTAGTCTCATACCTTTCTTGCCTAGCCTGCTGTTGAAAGGTCTGCTTGAGATGAGTACTCAACTTATAAGCCTCCATGTTTTCCAGATGCTTCTGAAGCTCTGGGGCTATGGTAGCTAACATTAGACAGCCAACATCCACAAAATCATCAACATGTTTTTTTAAATTTCTCTTTGACTGCCCTTATGGCATCAGCAGGTGGCTCATTGGGAATAGGCTCATCCAGCACATACAATTTCCTTTCTTGCTTAAGGACAATCCTCAAGTTTCTGAACCAGTCAAGGAAGTTTGTGCCAGTTTCTTTAAGTTTGTCCTTCTCATGAACAGATCGCAGTGACATAGCAAAAGTGTTATTTGATGCCATTAATCTACAAACATGCAAGATAAATTATATTAGTACCAATTTCATTTTAGGTTTTCTTATAAACTCCCACTAAAATAGTAACCCTCATTAATATTTACAATAATTATAATAATTTAGTGGGCTAAGATCCATATTTCACTTAACTCTAAGTCAGCTTTGGCATGACGCTTAAAGTTAAGTTATTTAGGTAGGTAGCTCATTTACCAATTATATCTTATATAACTCTTAGATCATTTATGGGATTTTGACATCATATATCCCGGCATGTTATAATCCCATCTTATGCCCTTATGCCCAAAACCGTTTTGATAGCCTAATTAAGTCTAACCATTTTAAACATATGAGTAGCACCATTACTCATCTTGCCATACTAGGATAACTTAATGCACTTCGCTTTGGCAGAACCTACATTTTGGTGATCTTAGTCTTGACAAGTGTTTTAATAATGGGTGGCATATGACTTAAAATTATGGTGAGGGATTTAATTTTAACTTATGATGTCTAATTATTTATATACATCATGCATCAATTCATACATGCCATCTCATCCACATATATAAACATTCATCGCATCACATACTAAGAACATATGCATAATATATAAAAAACCGTGTCATAGCATGGCCATATCTATATTGATCCTCATAAGCCAATATGAAGATCAAAGGTCAATCCTAGGTGTGAAAAATGGACTTGATCAAAATCTTCCATCTTGCACCTCCATCGCCATGGATTTGGATTGATCTCCATTGTTTCTCTTCGTCTTCATTACAATAATAATACAAAGATATTTTACTACAACTATTGAATAAAATAAAGATTACAACAAAATTAACTACACGCAGGTCGTATTTAAAAATTACAAACCCTTAAAAAGATAAAATAAAATTCATCCACAAAAGGTTCAATTGGCCATGCTATGCACCATGCAAAGACATCATACATAAACATAATAAATCATATTTATTTCATATCATGCATAATATACCTTATTTCATAAATTGATATATTAAAATTACCGATTAATAATCATAAATAAAATATAAGGCGCTACGAAGAGGTAGCACGGCTGCCATTGTTTAATCATGTTAAACAATTTAATATATACAGAATACCACCTATAAATAATTATCCAATAATCATTTAAAAGGGGGCTACGGATAGCTGCACAAGTCGTGCTCATGAGCACGAGTCATGCTTACAAGCACGGCAGCACAGCAACACAACTACACTAGTCGTACTTAAGCAAGGCAGCACGAGTCGTGCTCATGAGCACGCCTGTATGATTGCCAGAATTACATATATCAGCACGAGTCGTACTTTAATATCCGACTCGTGCTCATTGTCAATCTCATTAGCGATGTCTGCCAAACCGTATTCTCTGTTGTAAAATTAAACGATTTTTGATCAAATCATTAATCGTTCAACAGACACAGAATAGGATCATTGAAAATTTCGTATTAAACACGTTAATACCAGAAGTTAATTGCATTAACATAATCAATTAACACATAATTGAATTCGTAGCCCTTAGAAAACAAGATTACGTTTTTTTTAATAATGAAAACAGTAATCAAAACCAGTGTATCAACATACATTCCAACAGAACCGAATATATACATATCACATACATATATGTTTGAATCAATCGAATATACAAGTGGCTCTGATACCACTGTTGGGTTTCAACGGATTAATACAACATTAATGCAGCGGAATAAAATTGAAACCCGAAACAGGATCCAAGTATTTTCGATTGATTCAAAAGGAAGAGATTAAAATTTACTAACCTTTAGAATGAAATTAACTCCTTTAATCTGGACTGAAGACGCTGCCTTTAACACGAACGTCCTCTATCGGTATCCACACGACGAACCGACGAAAAAAAATTCGCAGGGGTGCTAGCTCCCTTGGGTGCGAATGGATTTTTCTTTTCTTTCTTTCTCAAAGAAGAACGGTGGCTCTGTTTTCTTTTCTTTCTTTCTCAAAGAAGAACGGTGGCTCTGTAAAATCAAATAGAATGCAGCCACTCTAATCCTTTTCTATGTTAGAACGTGATTAGTGTTTTATTAGGGTTAAACTTCTTTTCCTAACACATATCTATATACATGTAAATAAGTTTTAAACCCTTATTAATGATATTATCTCTAATTCAAAATTTAGAGATATTTTCATTATATATCTATATATATATTTATTTATTTATTTCTTATTCAAAATAATAAGAAATATCATATTAATACATATTATTATCTCATATTCAAAATAAGAGATATATATATATATATGTATATAAATATATATATAAATGTGTAATTTCGAAATTAAATATAAATACCCATATTTATATTTTATTCCGAAATAACCTAAAATCCATTTTGTTCATTCGGTCTTAGTGTGTGACCTAATAGGTTTATATTATGTTGGCAGTGGGCCTAATCTCATAATAAGCCCACAAGTCATAATTGGTCTCTAGCAAGACATTATGACTACCCAAATAATATAAATATCGTTAGTCCGATTTTGACCTGACAATAGAACATGTCATTATCCTTTTGTCACACGATATCTTGTTTGAACATAAGTCATGGTTCATGTTAAACTTAAATTATTCAAACATATAATTTCTCGATCACTAAGTAGACTGATAAATTCAAATGACATTGATGACACTATCAATTCATTCAAGCACGGCCATGCATTTTACAGTCCTACTTATCGAGGGGCCCAATAGATATCTCTCTCATTAGAGAGGGACAAATTCCATCTTGATTATTCACTTTCCTCCGCATAATTCTCACTATGTCCGATCATAAACTTTATAATTATCCGATTAAAGATAACGTTTGATTATGTCAAAACATAATGATCCTTATGTAGGAAACTATGATAACCTCAGGTCAAAGGATTCAATAACATATCTATTATAAGATCACTTATGACACTATCCCATGAAGTGATCTTATAGTGGGTCTATCTAGTACATTGTTCTCTAGCAAATACCTATAGATTTGATTTATATCAACATATATAATCATCCCATGATTATCAATGCAAATCTATACTAGTCTTAATTTATCTTTATGCCCTTTATTGATAAATGACTAGGGACAACATGAATAACATTGTTATTCATAAACATTACAATAATGTAACATGCCAATAATATCAATGCGAAGAAAACCATTATGTAAATGAAAATGTAATGATTACATCAAGGTCCAAATGTTTGGCCTAGGGCATAACCACTAACAGAGGTTGTGGTGGTCGACCTAGAGATAGAGCTCCATCTGAGTCTGTAGACCGTCCTCAAGTGGCACTAGATAGGGCCTATACCATGAGAGCTCGGGAAGAGCAGGATGCGCCCGAAGTGATTTTCGGTAAGTTCCTACTCTATAACACCCTGATTCCCACCCTAGTAGTTTTGAGCATGTGTGTGTGTGTGTGTATCTTAAGAGTTAATTGCATGATTTTTTTTAAGTAAGAGTATAATTGTGTTTTAGTTTTTAATGGTGTGACTTGTTTGTGTGGTTTTGAAGAATGGAAGGTTTAGAAAAGGAATTTTGCCAATCTAGCCATAACTTTGTGACAAGTGAAGAAAGAGAAAGGGGAGGATAGAGGTTGACTTGGTCTTAGGAAAGAGAAAATGAAAGAGAGAGTAAAGAACAACTAATTCCAGTTTTTCCCTCTCTCCCGTTTTCCCTTTCTCTATTAAAACCTCTCTTCTTCTCCTCCTTATTTCTCCTTTCCTCTTTTGCTGTAATTTAGTGGTGGGTATTGGCAATTGAAGAGCTAATTAAGTAAGTGTATTTTCTCTTCTCCTTCTTCTTCCTCTTTTTTTCCTTCTCTTTCCGTTTGATTGTGTGTTTGGTTATGGGTTTGAGCATTTGTGTGTTTGGGTTTGGTTCTTCAAAGGTGCCTGCTAGAGATCCCAAGGGCAAGAAGAAAGCAAGTGGTAGTGAAGCCCTTTGATTGAGTAGAGCTAAGGAGTTCAAGGTTTTGGAAATTGTGTTTGTTTCAATTGTGATTTTTTACTAGATTAATGAATTGATTTGCTTGAGATGCTTATTATGGCTTTGAACTTGTTTGAGTTGAGTTTTGACGGCATGATTTGAGTGTTGTACTGTAATTTTGATTCGAGGGTTTAGATTTGCGAAGTTCGTAGCAGTGAATATTGTAAATTTCTGGGTTTTTGTTGATTAACACGGAGGTAAGGAAGGTTATACCACCGTGTGATCGGATTTATGTGTTTGAGTTTTACTTGTTCGTGGGTTTACACGGCGGTAAGGTTTTGTCATACCGCCGTGTAAATTCATTCTGTTTTGATGACTTGCTTTTGTGCATTTTACACGGCAGTTAGGATTTCTATGTCACCGTGTAAATACATTCTATTTTCTGTGTATTTTTTTTGCTCGGCAGGTCACACGGCGGTCAGGTTTTCTTGACCACCGTGTGGAATGTCTTACACGGCGGTAAGGTTTTATCATACCGCCATGTAAAAGCTTCTTGTTTTGAAAACTTGAACTTTTGAATTTTGTCTCATTTGTCTCTTTTGAACTTAACATTGCTTGCAATTTTTATCTACCGGAATCTTGTCTAGCAAATGATATTGAGTTGTAGCGTTTTCCTTGAGATATGTTAATTCTTATGTGATGAGTATGAAATTTATTATAGATGCCTAACCTGCAAGAGTCAAGTAAATGGATAGATAGGCATGCCTATAGAGTTCAATTAGCTGCAACCCCAATGTGTTTCGGACCCTAATCAGGTCCTCGTTTAGGTCTTCGTGATTCTTAATGTGTTAGGATCTTGTTTAAGATCCCACAATGTGAAAATGTTTTTGGATGAAAATGAAAAAAATTACTTTTGATTGTACCCTCGGGTACCAATGTGTCCACTCGTTATCCATTACTCTGAGTTTGTAGGCATATGTATGGTTATTGCATGAATGTGATTCTATTATATAAATGTCTATAGAGTGTGAAATCCTTGTAAATGCAACGTATGATATTTTCCTACTATACTCTTTTATGGAATTATGTATAGATGCATGTGCCATATGTATATGTTTTGCTTTAACGGCCATTGTGAATGGTCGTTCATATTTTGTTTTTCCCACTAAGCGTTATCGCTTAGAACAGGTGTTTCATCCGTGCGGGTGCGGAAGCGGTGGAGTTTTTAGGATATATGCAGCAGTCTAGGCTAACACAGTAGGGAGGCTTTTTATGAGACTTAGTTTTGTAATTTGTACTCTTTTGTATAAATTTTGTTTCTGTCCCGATATTGTAATACTTCAGCTATGTATTTTGTAATTTTTGTAATTTATTTTTGCAATGAATGATTTTGTACTCCTCTCCTTGTAATGGATATTTTGTTATATCAATGGAAGGATCTTGAGATTTCCGTTGGTAGTTTTGAATGTATTGATTGAGTTGTAAAATTTTTATTTGTTTTGCTTATTCATGTTATTTGTATGCTTAGTTGTGTTTCAGTTTGGTGGCACCCTTATCTATACGGGGTCTCACTCCTCTTGTAGATGAGCTCCCATACGTATGGGTATAGGGTGTTACAATTATGGCTTTAATACAGGAAATCGGTTTGCATGGGAGGAGGAAGAAAAAGATGATGGAGAGGCCTAGAGAAATATGATTTTTAGCCCCTTATATACCCCAAATGAAGGGATAAGATTGGTCCATACATTTAGGGGTGTTCAAAAATGGTGTAACCCATCCAAACCGTTTAACCGAATCCGTCTAACCCATTTTTTTCATAATTTTAATGGATTATTATAACCCATATAACCCATTTTAAAATTTAAAAAATATTTATGTGGGTTATGGGTTATTATATAATCCAGCCAACTAACCCATCTAAATGTTGACTCCAATTATTATTTATATCAAAATATAATACAAATTTATGAAAAATCCGAGAGTATAATTTGAGGTGAATTTGAGTTTTAATAGACTCTCAAAAGTCAAAAATAAAAATAAGACGCGGTTCGATTTAAATAGTAACGGCAATTGACTAAACTTTAATCAGGCTTGAAAAAAATGTTATAAACCTCCGAAAAACTAACCCGACATATGAATTCACTCCAAATAATGTAAGGAAATTTTTAAAAGTGAAAATTAATTTTTGGATCGCATAGAAAAATAAGTTATATTATGATACATACTCAAATCGATATATATATATATATATATGTGTGTGTGTGTGTGTGTGTGTGTGTGTATTAATTTCTTTTGAACTAATTAATCAACGGATGATGGAATTATTTTTTTTTTCTTTCATTATAATTGTAATTACAAATCCTCCGTCCAAAAATGGAATACACAGCTATATATGGATAAACACAAGCTGTCAAATAGCAAATACATCTGACAAAGGCCGCATTTGCAAATTGCAAAATATTACCATACTGAAAATTCTAAGAACCTTCTTATATCTGTTTCACATAACCTAATAAATTAACCTTAAAAATTCTGTTAAAAAAATGCACCTAAATTTTGAAACATTCCCTCACATACCCTTAAATTGTTGTAAGTCAAATGTTTGAGGGGTAAATCGACAAAAAAAAGTGGACAAAAATGGTAAAATGTAAATTTTTTATAACTGAAGTTTTTCTTAGATTTGTTTTCAATTTTAACAGGCCTAAGCTGCAATTTTATTCTTAATTTTTAATAAAAAGTGCAATGTTATTCTCTATGTTCTAACAAATATTAAGTATAAATTCTATTAGTATAACTAACTAATATTTATATAACTTTTTGACAAATCTTTCACCGATAGTCTTTCGAATCCTGGCATGGCAGTTCATTAGCAGTTCTCCTTCCAAATATACCACACTATTCTTTGGAATTAATTTTTTTTCATTTTTTTTACCACGCTATTCTTCGGAATTAATTTTTTTTATTTTTTTTTAAAAAAATGAAATATGCATGTGTTATTTAAAAAAATATTTACAAGAATGAAATTAATGTTTTATACTTAAAAAATATAAATATAGATAATATAAAATTTATATGTTAGAAAATTAACATAACTCATGTAACCCAGTTATAAACCAACCAACCCAATATAAAAAGTTAAAGTTATAACGCTGCTGAATTGGGTTGGGTTCAACCCATTTAAAATTTTAGATGGGTTGGATGAAAAACCGATCGTAACCCATCCAACCCATCTTTGAACACCCATACATACATTATTTAATTTAATGGTTTAGATTATGCCAGTTGTCATCCTCCTATTGGTCCATTTTTTTTATATTTTATTTTTTTATGAAAATATGCCTAAAAATACTGAAAAATATTCCTAAGGGCGCACAAAATTTTTTTGTGTCAAAACGATATCGTTTCGGTAATTTTTTTCCGGTCCGGTGGAATTTTTACCTATATAATAATTCATTATTTTTGTCTCAACTAAAAATTAATTTTTCACTTTCAAAAATTTCCTTATAATATTTGGAGTGAATCTATATGTTCCAATAATTTTTCGGAGCTCTCTACCATTTTTTTAAGCTCGGTCAAAGTTCAGTCAACCCCATTACTATTAAAACTGAAACGTGATTTATTTTCATTTCTGACTTTTAAAGGCCTCTATTTAAACTCAATTTTACCTCAAATTACATCATCGAACTCCTCATTAATTGTATTTTCCAATGGTCATAGAAAAAATTTTCCAACTCTAGGTGACACTATTCACGACTTGGAAATATTCATGAATATTGAAATTTTGCGTGTAACACCATTACTTCGTTCATACTGTACATACATTATACTCGCTAGACAAACACCATACTAGATTTAAATTTGACAAACACTTATTTACTTCAAATGCAGGTAATTGTTTTTCCTTCTCACTTGCATAACAGCTTATTACTTAGACTTCTAGTGTTAACTTAGTTCATTGCCAAATCATGTAACCTTATAAGTCATGCATAAACCATGCACTTAATAATTACATTATATCTTGCCGATAAACCTATAACTGTCTCATCTTACTATACATTTAGTCAAAAATTTGTCAGCATAACAGTTATAATCTTAACCTACCCATCCTGTAATTGAAAAAAATCTACTGACCACTCAGGGGCTTAATAAAAAGATATATCATTAAGCGTACACAATTCAGTCCAATAATTAACATTCACTACTCGAAGCCTCAATAATTAATAATATGTTCCAATGTCCATAAAAGTCCATATATATGCCATATACCTAATCAAAATCCAACAAATCCATACATAATTCTAAGTTAATATACAAAAGTGTTCTCAACAAAAGTCTTTACCAAGAATATTTCCAACTTGAGGTATGCTTGCTTCAACAATCATCATATCTGTACCTACCTGCAGTCAATATAAACTACCTGTTGAGCATTAAATACGCTCAGTGTTGGTTACAAATCCAAAGGTTTCTATTATCCAAAATCATGCATGCATATATGCAATTAATAATATGGATTACAAACATTAAACATGACATTTCTAACGACCTATTAATTTTTTACTTAATTAACTATATACAATCACTTATCACTACTTCCTTCCACTGTCACTTCCAATCTCTTTATGTTACTTTTCCTTATCACTAGCCGTACAATTTATTAACACTATCTTCTTTAAAATTGTTTTTACTACCACTAGTCTATGCAATTACTTAATATACAAATTTTCTTTTACCTATTCTCTCGAACAGTTTACATATTAATTCTAATTTAAAATCTAACATTAACATTTGCCACCAACTTTATTTTTATTATCCTTAGATACATATATTGTACATCATGACCTTATTTACTCCATGCATTAATTCTAATTATTTATAATATTTTTCCTAACTACCAATTGCCATTTCTAAATTAAGATCCACTTTCACTTAATAAGTTCACATATAAATATTTATAACATTCATCTTTAAAACGTGCATACACCTGTATATTTTCCAAACTTACACATCATTAAAGAAAAGATTCATTTGTATACTATAATCATTATTACTTGACTTTATTATATTTATTTATGTCCACAATACCCTTATAATTTCATTACTTGACTATATTTCTATTATCAATATTATTTAATTCTATCAACATATTATATTTCTTATTATTATACTTAATACATACATTAGCCGCATTTATGATATACTAATTATATCTTTTCATCATAATTTATTCCAATGTATCAGGTATATGCCAATCTAACAAGTCATTTTAATTCTCCATATATTTACATATATGTCACACACACACACACGCTTGCATTTTGTATTATAAATTTGCATTTCTATGTCTAATTCTCATAGATGCACATGTGAAAGAATTCAATTAGCACTAGATACCATTTCTCCATGTATGTACACTTCTATTTACAATATAGTTGTCATCACTATCATTCAAGTTCACAGTACTATATCAATCATCACTGCTCATAATTAGGTTAATATATTACATAAAATCCTTTCCTAATCCACTTATATACATTTCGGCCCACACATGTCATTTACTTTATTTTATTTCTTTCTTTCCATTAATTTCAATTAGCCATTATGTATATAATTACCTAACATTTACACACAACATAATACATTTCTAGCAAATTTTTACATTTTAGTCCTTCAATTAACATTGTATAGTCAATTTATGCTTTAATACTTAACTATTATTAAATTACGATTTTCGCCATCCATTTACACTTAATTACACAAATATCAATCACTTTACATAAATACAATAATTTCAATAATTAACATCCCAATTACTATTTAATCTTTATTTAACCTGCACATTACATATTTAATTACTTTTACCATTTTTAAACACTTTTGTCACTTTGTTCGCTTTTACTAGTCAAATTGCAAACTATCCCTCCAATTAGCCTTATTATAGACAAAGTACATAATAGTCCCTAACCTTAACTCAAATAAAAATTATTGTCACCCACTTCACATAATTTTAATAATGCCATCACTAACATTATAATCATATTATTTTATTAATTGGCATGCAATTTAAAATTTAGTCTTAAAAATCACATATCAAAATCACTTTACCATTTAAAGCACTTTTGTTATTTACTCATTTTTATTCAATTATGCTCCTAGTATAACCCCGGTAGAAATCTCTGATCCGGATACTCAAGACGTGGACCCCACAGGTCCACTACATTTTAGAGTAATCTCAAAGGACCACTCAAGCATTTTCATTTCATTTTAATCATTTTATCATTGAGCACAACATTTTAAACATTGAATCGCTATGGTAGTCCATCGAGAATCTACGAAAACAAAGCAAGTCGCCATGATTTGCACCGTGGTATAGGTGATTTTATGGCTAGCCAACTATATCCTGAGCTAGATTTAACCACCAGACTACTACTAAGGGCAATTGAAAAATCCACTTCATTGAATTTTCATTAAATATATAACATATATTTAATTCATAATATTAAAATATTAAAGTTACCATTCAACAATCAAGGTAACTTTACCACATTAAATTCTTTTTCCATAAAATTCACCCAATTCAATTCCATTAAATACATAATGTGAACTCAATTCACAGAATTATATCATTTAAGGTACCAATTGGCCAACATGGTATTTTCACATTCCATTAATTCTTTTCCAACAATATTTTGGAATCCATTTCCAAATCATTATGTATTCAAATTTAAATCAAATATACTATTATTTTTCACTTTAACATCAATTATTACAATGTATCCATAATGGACATAACGCACTAATTCATTATAAAATAACCAAATAGATTTAAACAATTCTCATTTAATTTATATATATCTAAATCATGTTCATGTGCATTTTATAGGTTAACACTTAACAATCAACAAATATACATATTAATATTCATGCACATTCAAGTTGGCCATCATACAATTCTTACTCAAGAATTCATTTTTTTTCAAACTACATTCATATAATTGATTAAATTACTCATCAATCAATATATGCATATAACATATAAATTCCATTTAAACGTAAAATACACCTTTATACATACACATAAACATTTTTATTTCATTTATCACTTATTTTATTAATTTACATGTCAATTAGTATAGTTACACAATTATACATCATTGAACATTCAAAATCACAACTTCAATTCTTTAAATACTATACGGCCAACCTATACTAACTCTTTATTCAATTACTTTTTTTTTCCACTAATTTCTATTATAGATCACTTACTTATCTTTCCTTGTTTTAATTATACCCTTATTTCATTTAAACTTACCATGTTCCATTATTTTCTTTTAAAACATAATACAAAACCAATATAGATTATATTCAATTTCTTTCAAAAAATTCCCAATAAATTATTGTACACTCCATTTAATCTCTGCATTCATTTTTAAAGCATTATAATCATTTAATTAACAAAATACACATTAAAAAACTTTCTTAATGCATTCAGCCAAAGCTAGATTTCTTCGCTCAAATTTATTTATTCAATTTTAATCACTCAAATCATTATTCGTAGCCTCCAATTTCATAATTTTAACATCAATTTCAATTATTCAAGCATTTATCACAGAATTTCATTATAAACGTAACCTAAAATCACATAAAATCCATGGAAAAGTTAGGATTTTATAACCACTAACCTTTAATCCTTAATTTTTACACTTAAATCTTCTTCTCCTAATCATATCTCCACTGAAGAAGCATAACCCTCTATAGAATCCATACTTGGTTGAAAATCCTTAAACAAAAACCCATAAAAAATATGCGTCAATATTTCAATCTAACACCATAATTATACTCAACACAAACCAATCTAACTATCTAATCAATAAAAATCAATTAAAATCATCAATTTATGCTTACCTTAACTTTTGCCCAAAACCTAGAATTCTTGATTTCTCTATAATCTTCACCCAATTCAGAGTTTAAGGGATGGAATAATCTTCAATAGGGGCTGAACACAAGAACAAAAATTGAATTAAAGGAAGAAATGGAAGAAGAAGTGAAGAAATCACGTTGGAGAGGAGTGTTTCGGTTTTAAGGGAGAAGAGAGGAGAATGGGGTAGCTGCAATAATGCGGGTAAAGGGGCAGAAAATATCTCTTATACAGTGGTTTTTGGGTTGGTTTGAGGTCCAACTAAGTTGGGCTAACCAAGTTGGGCCAACCAATCCAAAGCCCAAACAACTTTTATGGCCCAATTTGCAGTCTGAAGTTAATTCTCTCTCTTCCCAAGCTCAAATTCTTCCAAAATCATTTTCATAATTCATAAAATATATTAATTAGGCTACACATAAATTTTTAACCCAATTAGAGTCCATTTTCGGTCTGATTCACTCAAATCAATCCCATAGCTGAATTTCTGGTGTTACCTTAAAAATACTTTTTCACTGCCAATAAATTCTAAATATCTTTTAGAGTCTATCTATGCCTTCAAATAAATTTGATCAAACTTTGGTCTAACCCGATTACTATTTAAATCAAAATAGACTTTTTCTCATTTATAACTTTTGGAAACCTATTTGACCTCAATTTCACTTCAAATTTCATCCTTGTGCTCCTACTAACCTACTCTTTTTAATAGTCTAATAAAATATTTTTTACATTCGGGTGTACTTTCTATCTCAGGCACTTATTAATCTTGAAAAAAGTACAATTCTCAACTAACTCGGTATTTGGGCTATTCCATTAGGGCATTATAGAAGGAGGAGGAGAAAATCTAGATTTTCCCACTTCTCTCTCATGCCACTCTCTTTCTCTCTCTCTCTCGCTCAAAATGTAAATTTGGTGACTCCATAGATGCAAGCTAAGCTAGAAGCAAGTTTACGTGAGAAAGGGGTAAAATTAAAGCTCTCTTTTTATCATCTTCTCTTTTACTATTTAAGAGTTAAAAATATGTGATTCAAAATGGTTTTGATGTGGGGTTTTGATGTTTATGGTTGAGTAAATTGGGCATGGCAAAGGGAAAAGAGAAGATGGAAGCAAAATGAGCTTAAAAAGGAAGCATGGTGCTTAAAATAGGTTTGGGAACTCAATATCTCTTTGTATGTGTGTGTAAATTATGTTATATGAAAATAATGCTTAAATTAATAAAAATGAACATTAAAAGGCTAGAATTGAGGGAAGTATGTATGAATTTGAAAAGAAAGAACTCTATAGATAGAATAATAGAAAGTCTGTTCGCAGAAGCTATAGTGTTAGCCTGAGTATATTAAGTATATCTCAACTTATAGAGCTCCAAATGGAGTGAAACGAATTGGGAAATTTTCTTAAGATATATGTCTACATTTTTTAAGAGGAACCTTGACTTAATTATGGCTTTAAGGTCTTTTAACTTAGAGATGAAAGTTAAAAATTGAATTTTGTTGCTTAAAGGACCTGTTACTATTCTATAGAGTATAACTCAATAAATATAGACCCAAATGATGTGATTTTTATGTCATTAGATACTTAAACATAGATGAACTTATGTTAAAAAGGAACTTTAGCCTAAAAATGTTGTTTAATAGGTGAAAAAGTCCTGACAAGTTAAAGCATGAAATCTTCTCTTTTGTACCCTATTTTAGAATGCAAACTAACATGGTTACACAGCAGTTAGGAAATCCTACCCGCTATGTAAATAGCTATGGGACTGCTTCTTATTACCTGTGTTTCATTTTACACAACAGTTAAGAATATGTGCCCACTGCGTAACCTTGTCTGCCCGCTTTGTGGTTAACTTTGCCCACCCTGTACAATGTTCTGCCCACCATGTGAATAGCTTCTGCCTTAGCAAATTCAAAAGGCAACCATTCTACATAGCGATCAAGAAATCATGCCTGTTATGTAACCCACAGTTTTCACTTTTTGAGCAAGAGTTTTTCATACTATTTTGAACTTAAACCTTACCAGAAGTTGTTCTAACTTCACAAATACTTGTTCAAATACATGAAATACATTTATGTATGTAAATAAGTGAATATAGTAACATGTACCTGAGATATCAATAGAGAAAATAAATATGAATTCAAATATTAAAGTATAGTTAATAGTTGGAAATGATAAGGTACATGAAAATGGTTGTGAAATATGAATATATAGTTATAGATAAATGAACTATAGTATGTTATGAATATATGTAATATTAAGTCAATGCAAATACATATATTTGTAGTTTTGCATTTTAAAGGAATTCATGGAAAAAAATAAAAAATTACATATAACATATATGTATGTGCATAGAAACTTATTTGTTACTATCATATAGGACTATCAAATGTATGTATATAGCTATATGTAGAGTTTATATGCTAGAAGTGCATGAATAAAGGGTTTAAAGTTGATGAAAGTGAATGAAGTATGCAAGAGTATGACCATACAAAAATGTATTTTCTTATATGAGCATATTTGAAAGTTATTTGTATAGCATATATGATAAACATGGAAAGTAAATGGTAAAGGATTAAAGTGGAATATGACAAAAAAAAAAGCCTCCAAAATGTCTGAGTTGTGGATAGATAGGCATGCCTATAGGGATATAGTTGTAGCTGCTATAGTCTGACACGTGTATCTTATCCAAAGTCTCAGCACCATCGGTGTCCATAGTTTCTTATAAGACAATAAGATCTCCATATTATTCAATATCCAGAGCCGATACCCATGGGGTATACATAGCTCCCGTTATCAACATCTATATATGGTATGCAGGCAATGTAAGGACTCGACATGTACCCTAGTCGGATTTGTAACTATTTGGAGTATAAAAGTGATTGAAATGTGTAATTGACAGGTTAAAGGGGTTAAATATAGTTGAGGACGTGTTCGATATTAATTAAAAGATTGAGGATAATTTGGGTATTTCATATTTATGGACTAAATTGAAGAAATTAATTAATTATGTGGGCCAATGTTAGGAATAATAAGTTATATGTTAAATGTAAGAAGAAATAAGAGTTGAAGGATTGAAAAGGAAGTTTGACATAAAAATCTAAAATTGACCAATAGTAAGGTGACATGTTGCATTTATGGATAAGATGGAATATAAGGGGGTATAAAAGGAGAGAGATACGGTTTGAAGGAAAAGCAGAAAATGGGAAGTCTTCTTCCTCTTCTTCTTCTTCTTCTCACGCTATTTCTTCTCTCTCACTCCCTCTCTTTAAGACTCAAAAATACATATTTTAATTTGGAGATTTTCATAGCTTAAGCTAGATAAAGGGGAAATTGTATAAGTTAAGGTAAGGATTCAACCTTTTCTTATTATCTTCTTCTTTACTGTTTATGAATTTTAAGTTTGAAATGTAAATGTATTTTGGATGAGGGGCTTTGATGGATATAATGGTGGATGTAAAGCAAGAAAAGAGAAGGAAGATGAATAAGGAGTAAAGAGAAAAGATTTTAACTTTACATGAGGTTTGGGAATTTATGTGATTTTGATTGAGTTTTGCTTTTGAACTATTGATATGATTTTGGTGAAATTAAGATTGAAAGTATGTTCATATGCATCATTGAGTTGTGTTTTAGTGTTTTGAAGTAGAAATTGGAAATTAGAAGTAAATTATAAAATTTAGGAGTAACTTTATGTGATAATGGGAATTTTTTTGGGTTTAAAGCTTTGTATTTTAATTGCCTCTTTTGCAATTTTTAGTTACTTCCTTTAAATGCAAAACTTGGGTAATATGTTTTGATTATCTTGTGATGGATGGGTTGTAGTTCTAAAGGTTAATATCATGATTTGGAGAAAGTTTTTGATGTGGAGAGCTGTGTAGCTCAGTATCAGAGCATAATGCTCGACTCTGTCGTGAGTGCGATAGAGTTCGGTAACCCGAGCTTTTGCCGAGGCATTCTCTGTTGTGAGCGCAACCTATTGCCGCAAGCACGACAGAGTTTGGTATGCCATGTAACAACCAGAAAAGAAAACTTGTAAGGTATTTACAAGGGCGTCTATTTTGGGCAACAATGAGGTTTCTTGGAGTCACCACCCAATAGAACATTGGGAAGGGTCATCTAGCCACAACGAGCCTAAGACGGCGCATACATATCCATCTTGGGCTAGCCAGAGAGATCTTGCAGGCCTCATCCTCTACCCCCTAGAGCCTAGGATTGTAAATTTAAGTCTTTTGGTGAGACTCAAGAGGTGTCTTGGAAGTCCTAGACCTCTCTCCTCATTGAGCCCCAAAGACCAGAGTGAGTTCGGGACTTCTCATTTATTTATACCTTGATCAATATTATGATTAAGTTTTAAATTTATTGTTTCATCAACTTTCCACACGATGCATTTAATTACGGCGCAATCATTCACGTCAAAAGCAATAAGTAAAGCATTACTAAAAATAAACATTCTCAAAATAAATTACAATAAAACTAGGGGCGGAATACAACCCCCATTGTAAATAAAATACAAATCATGCATGAATCGGGGTATTCATTAATGATGAGGACATTGGTCCTCGCATGCATATTTATTATAAAACACTTTTAAATGTGATGATTTTATTTTGGATAGAGAAAATTGAGACATTGGTCCCATTTTTATTTAGGAAAAATTCCAAATTAATTACTATAAAATATTTGGCCCTTTTCACTTTAACGACATTGAAATAATCTTAATAATAACATGAATAAAAGGCAAGAGTGAAGAAAGAACCCGTTTGGAAATCCTCTGATTGGCTCGACCATCATCGTTTACAACTCCAAATCCAAATTGTCAGAAAATAACTCATAGGAATAAACATTTCAGTGTCGAAATTGGTGAATAAAGTAAAGAAAAGAAAAATAATAGGAAACTTTTAAAAGAAATGAGTTAAAAGATAAAAAAAAAGGTAAAAAAAATGAAAAAATAAATATAAGTTAATTAAATCACACAAGTATTAATCCAGAATGTTTACCCTCGTATTTTACCTTTTCGGGTGGATATCGAATGGTTTAAGTCCCCGCACGCTCCACAAGGATCAAATAAATTAGATCAAAGTAAGAAAATTTGTATTTCTCCTTCTTAAAAATTTAATAGCGATCGAATGTTTGAATTAGATGTATTGATGGAAACGAATGAATGTCGTTACCTCAAATTGGCTTAATTCACAAGAAAAATTTGAGTAAATCAAATAATTGGAAGAATTTTTATCAAATAAAATCCTAAAAACAAACAGAGATTTTATAGATTTTTTGGTAGATTGCTCACAAAAAAACCTTTTCTAAAAAATTCCAATCTCTCAAAAGTGGTTAATCTTCTCCACCAAAAATTTGTCCAATTTTCTAACCCCTAAAAATGAATTCTTCTTCCCAATTTATAGAATTTTTAGAGATAAAATAAGATAAGCATCAGTTTAAAGTTTGAATTCTAAAAGGAGTTTTAAAATTCAATTTTTAACCAACATCTATCCCCATTTCAAAGATTAGAGATTAATTTTTATCAAATTCGGCGTTATCTGATCAGATCCACTACCGACGGCCATCTATGCAAGTACCGATGGGCGTCCCTACTAAGGGCACGCTTGAAAATCTGGATACAGATGGGCCATAACGCGGGACTAGGGACGGGCGTCCCTACTCAGACACGTGTCCGTTCCTAGCTATAGACGGGCCGTAACGCGGGACTAGGGACGGGCGTCCCTACTCAGACACGTGTCCGCCCCTAGCTACAGACGGGCCGTCCCTACTATGCATAGAGATGGGGATCACCCCAAGTAGAGACGGGCGTCCTTACTTCAGACGGTCATCCCGTCTATGGAGCAAAACTTCCAATTTCAAGCAAAATTTCCCAAACTCTTTCAAAACCTCACGCTATAGCGAAAAAGATTTTAATCCTTATGAAACCGAAAGACAAAAACCTCCGAATTCCATCCATTTATCCGGAAACCAACAGGGATCTCTTCATCTGGTAACTCTGACCTAGACTGCCTCAAGACCCGGTGTCTACAGTTGCCCCCAATTTTGGGGAAACTAGTGCACTAGTGTATAGATGAGCCAAAATTCAGAGGAGAAAGGAAAGAGACGCATACCTGAGGCAGTCCTTACCTTTTTGTCGGGGAAGTAGCAATGCGTCGAGTCTGCTTCAGACTTACAAAATGTGAGGATTGCTCTCCTGAGCTGCACCGAGTCTGCTCCCAACTTACAAATTGCGGATGGTGATGCGCCGAGTCTGCTCCAGACTTACAAACCGCGAGGATTGCTCTCCTGAGCTGCACCGAGTCTGCTCCCGACTTACAAAGTGCGGATGGTGATGCGCCGAGTCTGCTCCAGACATACAAAACGCGGATGGTGATGCGCCGAGTCTGCTCCAGACTTACAAAATGCGAGGGTTGCTCTCCTGAGCTGCACCGAGTCTGCTCCCGACTTACAAAGTGCGGATCCATTCTATCGTGTGCGCCCCGCTGTCCTCGTCTCGGTATGCGCGGTGACTAAATTGTCCCGCTAGCCTCATCTCAGCCCGCATGGTGTTTGATTTATATCACTAGTCTCATTTTAAGTTTGCAAACTTTCCTTGCTAACCTCCAGTCAATCGGCAAGGTACGATTCTGATCTGTTTATTCTCACCCAATATTGAATGCGATCTTGAAGGACATAATGTTTGATCTGTTTATCCTTTCTCTTGACTACTGGTCATTTTTGAATTGGTGTGAAACCATGTTCCTGTATTGTAAGAGACTCTTGTTAATTCTCGCGGAAATCAACTTGATTGGTAGATTTATGAGCATTTTTATGTTGTCCTTTATTATTTATCATCCTGTTTACTATGTGATCAATTGTCTTTTTCCTTCTTTTCTCTCTCTTCTTTTTTTTTAAGAAATTTAAATCATGAAGAAATAACATGCAAATTTAAAAGGTTAATTCATAAATGTTTGTCCACTAAAAGGTTAAATTTTGTACTATATACAGATGTGATTACAACAAAAAGTATAAATACAAAGCTAGAAGAACTCCATGAACAATCTATAATGGCGCATAATCTGAGAGCTCCTCTGGATCATCATCATCATCACCTGATAGGTGAATCGGCTGGCTTCGTGATGAAGAAGCAGATGGTCCCGCATCTGGAGTGGATTGCTGCCTGGGAGGGGCTGATGGTACGGCCTGCTGAGCAGCCGAGGCTCTGGCCTGTCGCTGGTATCTAGGAGGTACAGCCACTGGTACTGATAATGGTTGCGCTCTCGCTGGGTCCTGTTGCTGGAACTGGACCTGAGCATATCCATCAAGGAAAGGCTGTGCACAAACTGTCATGAACTGCACCGTATCAGTGACGACCCCCCTAACTCTCTGAAAGCGCCGACTAGGCGGAGGGTCTGATCTGTAGAGGTAGTCCCCATACTCTTCAGCCTATCCTCTGTATGCTCTCTAAACTCTCGCATAGACTGGGCGATGGGAGGTATGGCACCCTCTAGGACCTGGATCCTGAATCTGAGAGCCTCAACTGACTCATCCACCATCTGTACCGATGCATCTATCCTCTGGGTCACCTCATCCTGGGAGGCCCTCATCTCCTGCCTCAGCTGACCCACGAGTCTCTCCTGCTCCTGTCTCAAATGGTCAATAAGCCTCCCCTGCTCCTGGATAATACCCTGCTGCTGATCTAGCCGCTCTAAGATGACTCTATCTCGCTCCTCGAGCTGCCCGAGAAAGGCCCTGTCTCTCTCCTCTTGTCTGTGCTCAAAGGACGCGAACATAGAGGTCAAAATCGCAAAACAATATGGCTGTACCAGGTGAGGCGATGGTGTGAATGGAGGGGGAGCTGACTCTGGTGCCCGCTCTTGAGGTGGAGCTGTAGAAGTAGGTGCCCTCGGGTCCCCTGCTCTAACATATGGACTGAACCTCTCAGGTGCCCGGGGAACTGTCCGATGTACTCTTGATGGCAGAGGCGGAGTAGGACTCTGTACTCTCTGCCCTGGAGGAGTAGCAAATAGCTCATCCATGGTGAACTCAATCCCCATATCAGAGGGTGTACCCGGATGCTCCTCTTGGTGCTGCTGGGGCTCGGGAGGCTGGTGCTCCATCTGAGGGTGCTCCTGAGGCTGCTCCTCTACTAGCTCTAGTGAGGGCAGGCTAAATGCATGTCTGGTGTTATGAATGGTGCGGAGTCTGTACGGCTACCGACGGGAATGCCGTCTGTCTCTCCGAATTCTGCATTTAACCCTCATTAATTACCTAATTAATGCACGTGATATGCACGATGCAAAGACTGCCAGGTGGACAATTATAGATGGGATCACTGTCTGAGTTAGGGACTGGCTAGTCGTCGGTAGATCAATCCTATAAAATTCAGCATTTTCTTGGATTTCGTGCCTTTTCTGTCCTTTTAGCTTCATAGCAGGTTCCTTTCTTCAGTTTTTTCCTTTTTTCCTTCTTTATTTCCTTTAGCGGCTTCGATTTTAGCCCCTGAGGAATGAATTCTCCTCTTCTTCCTAAAATGCACCGTATCTTAGATGATGCTCAAACTTGGGAAAACAACACTCTTGCCCCCCTTTCTGGACTAAAATTTTTACGCAGAATCAGAATAGACTACAATGTCCTTTTGGCTGCAACCCAATTCTAGGACCCTCGCTTTCACGTTTTTAGGTTCACCTACTAGGAAATATGCCCCCTGCCTGAGGAACTTGCTGCCATTGTTGGGAGCTGGTATCCTCCTAGTGCTTTACCCTGTGTTCCTCGCTATGGTTTGGTTCAAACTCGGGATATTGCCCTGTCCTTAAGTATATCTCCTTCTGACGCTGCTCGTCTAGTTCCTAAAGGCCCTGTATTTGCCTTAGAACCTCTGATTGAAGCACTGGATGAATTCTCTAACCTCCCTTCATACCGAGTAAGTGTCATCATTCTTTTCTATCTGATGAAGTACTTGGTCGTGACTTCAGAGGAGCTGCTTGGAGACCCTCGTCTGTTTGGAATTCTGGATGATTTTCACCACGGGCTGACCCCTTTTCCACTTATTCTGGCCGAGACTATCTTGGGTTTGGACGCTGTCTGTGCCGAGCCTACCACTTCATTCTCTGGGAGCCCCTTATTACTCCAGGTACGTCATTGTTTTAAAGGTAGTGTGTCCCTTGTAGATTTTCGCACTAGCTTTTCTTAGCGGGAAGTGCGTCCTTTCGGATTTTCGCACAACCCTATGCCTAATTTTTTCCTGAAGTAAATCCAACTTACTCTAGCGGCTTTTCTTTGCCTTTTGACTTATTTTCTTTGGCTTTTATTTTTCCTTGCTTCTTCTTTCAGATTTGGTTGCAAGAGAAATTGAAGCTGCTGTCAGAGCCACCTCCTAGGGTCATTAGTCAGTACTCAACGAAGCATTTTCTTCCTCGCCAGCGTCTGTACCTACTCAGGACCCTCGACGAAGGCATTACCAGACTCAGTGAGATATCAGATGAGGATATTAGCTTCATGCACTCTTGGCTTCCCTTATCCAATGCAATTATTAATGGATCTTCAGGATGCATTCCCCTGTGCGGGCTTCATGAGGCAACCTTTTACATCACGGCCCGCTGCTCTCGTCAACTTGGAATGACTCAAGATGTGGTAAGACCCCCTCTATCCTTTCGAGGTGGAGTCCTTTCAGTGGCTTTTGCCTCCCGCTATCATGAGCTCTAGAGCCAACTTCCACTGAATACTATCATACCTCCCTTCGGGAGCCACTCTGTCACCTCTACCAGTGCGTACAAGAGGTGGATACTTAGCCCGTCATCTGATAATCGAACACAGCGACTAAAACATTTAGCTAGCGAGTAGTAGTAGTAGGGCATAGTTTAGCTTTACGAGCATTTTGAGCAATATGTTTATTTTTAAAGTAGAATTGGACAATGATATAAATGAATAAGTCAAGTCTTATTTTATTTCACAAAATTGTGTACATTTCAGTACGATTTCAGAATACATGATCGTCTTTGACACTAATTCAATTATGCAAGACTACATTCATTCATCGAACCAAATCCTGACAGCATCAAACTCCTGTCCCCAATCAGCCCTCTCGGGTTTTCATGATTGGATCTTTTCTCTCAAACCTCTAAATTTTGCCTAGGATGCCTTTTTTCGGTTTTCACCCTGACGAGGCGCCCAATTTTAGCAAGGCCGCCTTTTTTCGATTTTCGACCCGCATGGCTTTCATTCTCTTCTTTTGATTTTATAGCCTTTAGCCATGGAACCTTTTGAGTCTATCAATATTGATCGGTTCTTTGAATTCATTACAATCGCTATCTGATAGAATCGCAACTCCTTTTGACAGCAACTTCTTGAGGATAAACGGTCCTTCCCACATTGGTCTGAACTTTCCTCTGATATCCGGTGCTCCTGGCCTCATCTATTTGAATACCAAATCCCCCTCCTTCAATGGATGTTTCTTGACTTTCTTTCCAAAAGACCTAGCGAGCCTCTTTTGGTAGATCTGGTTGTGATAGTAGGCTTTTAACCTGTTCTCATCCAACATGTTCAAGCGTTGCAACCGCTGCTGCGCCCATTCGGCCTCCAGAATCTCTGCTTCCATTATCACCCTTAGTGACTTAAGTTCGACCTCGACTGGCAATACTGCCTCCATCCCATATACCAAGGAATAAGGAGTGGCTCCCGTTGAAGTTTTGATGGTTGTTCTGTAACCCTATAGTGCAAAAGGCAACTTTTCTGCCCAATCTTTATAATTCTGGACCATCTTAGCCAGGATCCTCTTGACATTCTTGTTGGCGGCTTCAACTGCCCCGTTTGCTTGAGGACGATACGGAGAAGACTTGTGGTGCTCGATATCATACTTTTGGAGTAACTTCTTCATCTCGGCCATGAACTGGACCCCATTGTCAGATACCACTTGATGTGGAAGGCCATACCTACATATCAAGTTCTTCTCTATGAATTTTGCCATATCCCGTGCATCCACTTTCTTGAAGGACTCAGCTTCTACCCACTTGGTGAAATAGTCGACGGCGACGATGATGTATCTATGCCCATTGGAGGCCGTGGGGCGTATCTCTCCAATAATATCAATCCCCCAAGCTGCGAATGGCCAAGGTGACGTCAAGTTATGTAATTCTGAAATGGGCAGATGCCTTTAATCTGCATACTGCTGGCAAAACTGGCACTGCTTTACATACTTCAAGCAATCGTTATCCATGGTGAGCCAGAAGAATCCTTGCCTCATAATCTTCTTTGCCAATGTCAGCCCATTCATATGGGCCCCACATACTCCAGCGTGTGTTTCTTCCAATACCCTCTTAGCCTCTTTCTCATCCAAACACCTCAACTGGATACCATCCGCCTGTCATTTGTACAACGCTCCATTTATGCAGATGAACTGGGTAGATAGCTTATGAAACATTCTCTGATCTTTCTCAGTAGCTTCCTCCGAAAACGTCACATTCTCCAGATAGTTCTTGATATCATAATACCACGGCTTCCCATCCGCTACTTCTTAGGGTGTCCCTACTAAGGGCACGCGTGGAAATCTGGACACAGACAGGCCGTAACGCGGGACTAGGGACGGGCGTCCCTACTCAGACACGTGTCCATCCCTAGCTACAGACGGGCCGTAACGCGGGACTAGGGATGGGCGTCCCTACTTAGACATGTGTCCGCCCCTAGCTACAGATGGGCCGTCCCTACTATGCATAGAGGCGGGGATCACCCTAAGTAGAGACGGGTGTCCCTACTTCAGACGGTCATCCCGTCTGTGGAGAAAAACTTCCAATTTCAAGCAAAATTTCCCAAACTCTTTCAAAACCTCAAGCTATAGCGAAAAAGATTTTAATCCTTATAAAACCGAAAGACGAAAACCTCCGAATTCCATCCATTTATCCGGAAACCAACATGGATCTCTTCATCGAGTAACTCTGACCTGGACTGCCTCAAGACCCGGTGTCTACAGTACCCTAGAAGAATTTATGCATATTGAGGATGAGTAGTGATCGAAGTTGTGCAAGTTGAAGTGTTTGGTATGCCATTTGGACAATTTAAGAATTTATGTAAAAGTTTCAGCAAGAGTGACAAATGGTAAATTGTGAAATATGGAATTAGGACTTGATTGAAAGAATAAGATTAATTAAGTGGGCCAATGTGAAGGATTATTAAGTTATGAATACCAATGTATGAGGTTATGAAAGTTGAAGGATTGAATGGAGAATTTGGCATAAATATCTAAATTGGACCATTGGGAATGTGACAAGTGGCTAGGGGATAAGAGGAGTATAAAAGAGGAGAGAGAAGGCAGAAAATCGGCCCTTTCCCTTTCCCGTTCTCTCATTTTTCTTCTTCTTCCTCTTCTTCATTTTCCTTTTTGTTTCAATGCTATGTGATCTCCCTAAGATCTAAATTCAAGATTGATGATGATGAAGTTGATTAGCTCAAGTGATTTAAGTGAAGGGGTTGTTAAGAGAGGTAAGATTTAGTTTTGATTCCTTCTATCTATTTTGATTTGGATAAAACCCTAGATTTATGTTTTTTGTGTGTGTTTGTGTTATTGCTGAGAATTTTGGATGAGAAAGACTTTGGATAGATTTTAGAATAAGAAAGATCAATCAAGGAAGCTATTAGGAGCAAATGAGTTAAGGTTAGGGATTTTGTTATTTTTGATGAATATTTTGATTTGGGTTTAATTCGATTTTCTTGGAAATTTTATGGAGTTAAAATTGTTTAGAAATGTTCCAAGTGTTATGTGTTTAATTAACTTTGGGTTAAGATGTTTTGTATGTGGATTATTGAACCAAAGTGCGTTTTGATTGGAATTTAGAAGTTGTTTTGCTAATTGTCAATTTAAAGATTTTGATTATGATTAATTTATGATTTGATTGTAATAATTGGAATAAAAGTTGGTTTTTATGTTGTTTATGATGAATTGGATATTTTATATGAGTTGTGATGAGTTTTGGTTTGATCGGAAGGTTTGGATAAGTTTTTGAAAAAAAAGGATTTCTGCAGTTCGCTGGAGATCTGGAAATGCGACTCTGTCACGAGCACGACAGAGCTGGGTAATTCCAGCACCTCCCGAGCAGTCGAGCTATTAGCAGAGGAATGCACGAGTCGTGTCAAGCTTCATGATGGGGCATGAGGATCCCGTTCGGCATGAGAGTCCGCTCGGAATGAGAGCACGACTCGGCATGGAGAGCACGACTCGTGCTGAGAGCCCGTTCGACGTGGGGAGCAGGACTGGTACTGGCTAGCACGAGTCGTGACAACTTCCACCCCTATTCCTGCTTGTCTCTATTCTTTTATTATGCTTTGATCGGTTTGCCTTCACGAGTCATGACAGTAAGCACGACTTATGATCGCTTCCTATGACTCGTCTGTTGCGAGTGCAACACTCGTCGTGACCACGACAAACCCCTTTGCCTAAAACATTTTTGAAAGATTTCTTCCTTGCATGGTTTTCCACTAATGTTGTGCTTATATGATATAAAAAGGTGGATCTTTCGATGTGTTTCCATGCATAGTATTTTGTGAAATATGAGAATTTAATTTACCATTATTGTGTTATAAATGTATATGTGTAATGTAAGGTAAACTTATCTGTTAAGTTTAAGTGAGGGTATGATAAATGAAATTAGTACACATGGTAGGCATTTATATATATTGATACATGTGTCTATGTGATCATAAAAGAATGATGCAAGTATTTGATGGAATGGGTATATATATGTGTAAAATGTTAAGAATTTAATAATGATATGGAGATTTAGCTTGTGTTAGTCGAGTCGTAGATAGATAGGCATGCCTATAGAGTTCTGATGCTGCAGCCCTTTATTCGGTTCTGGACCCTGATCAGGTCCTCGTTTAGGTCCTCGTGATCCCTAATGTATACAGATCTTGTTTAAGATCCCCAATGTGAAAATGTTTTGAATGAGAAAAATACAATGTTGCTTTTCGATTCTACCCACGGGTACCCCAATGTGTTCTGTTACTCGTTTATCCACCCTTTTGACTTAGCAGGCAATTAAAAGAGTAAATTAATTGATAAGTTCTATGATGATTTTTAAATAATTATGTGAATAAGCATCTGATGCATTTGTTGAAATGCTATTTGAACTTGTGCGCTATGCACTCCTCTATTTTAGATCCTTTATGGACACCTATGTGGAAATGTGCGATATCTTCGGATACCTTAATGCATAATATCTGAATCCAATGTCAGTTAAATGAAAAGAAGTATGTATGTCTTTATATAGTCTTTGCAAAGAATTATTGAAGTAACTGATATGCATATTTGCTATAGTTGGATACTAAATAAATGAGCTTTATGAATGTAGTCGATTATATGTTTATAACGAGAATACAAGTATGTTATGTATTGTCTGCCTTCTGAACCTTTGCCTGGATGACCAATGTAAGTATGTAGGTAAGAATCCTTATGTATTGTTTGTTGGTTCTCAGTGATTATGGTAATGGTATACTGATTTATAGTTAAAGGGAAGTGAAGTATTAAGCATGATATAGATAACTGAATTTAGGAAATGTGTTATGATTGAACCTGGAATAAGTGTATGAGATTTTTTGTAGAATTACGTGGTTCTGATTCCCCAACCATAGGGATATGTAGGAAGCTTGGAATAACTGTTTCAAGCCCGAACCAAATCTGAGTATTAAAATGTTTTGTTTAGTTTTGAGCAAGTAACGGTGTGATTAAAATGAAATGTTTTGATTTAAGTATTGATACTGTAATTTGTATGATTTTGAAATATTTGTAATAATGGGAATTTCTGAACTTTATATTTTGAACCTTAAAACGTATTTCGGGAATCTATGGAGTATAACTAATTATAGGACCATTAAGTGAATTAAAGTATATGACAAGTTTTGTATAATATATTTTCGATTAAAAAGTAAATAAGGATTTCTGTTTATGGTTTATAAGACGCTAATGCATGTGTAATGGATTATGTTTTTGTAATAAACTAAAGAATATGAATTTGTGATAGTTTTAACCAGTATATTTTATGCTTATGAATATGTGTAAATGCATGTGCTAGTTTTCGCCAATCACTATGAGTGGTTAGTTATTATTTATTGTAGACCCTTCCTAAGCGTTATTGCTTAGCACGGGTGTTTCTCCGTGCAGGTTAGGAGATTAGAGTAGCGTAGCGATCCGCTGAATTTTGGCCAACGAGTCGCTAGACTTTCATAGGAAATGTTTTTGATTTCGGCATGTAATTAAATTTCATTTATTTAGCATTTGTATTGAGATGTAATAATTTTTAGTGCGAATGATGGTGCCTCTGAGATAAGTTTAGGATGTGTATATGGTTGAGGTTCTAGATGTTAAAAATTTTATTATCCCGTCTTCTATTTTACTAAGTAAGTGTCTCTTCCGGTAGCACCCTTCACTCACCGTAGCTCTCTATCCTTAGTTATGCTACGTGTGGGAGTTGGGTGTAACACCCTTATACCCGTAAATAATACGGATACCGGATGTCACAACACTGCACTGCATTGCCAATCACTGATGATACACTTGAAAGCTCTGATTTTTTTTTTTAACAACATAACAATACATACATAATAACATAACAATACATTAACACATAAATTACCTACCCATACCATGGCTTTCCCCGACTACGCTCGTATACATGCCATGCAAATGCTTCGGTCCTTGCTATTGCTCAATCTTTAATTGCTTCTACATCTTCAGCCACGTCTAACTATTATAACCTATGTGCATTTAACACACCATGCGCTGAGCTTTAAAATGCCCAGTGGTGGATACTTATCCTAAGTTTTCCATCTTAATCCTACATACTTGATCACTTAATTGTTTTACTGTATTTAGATTTTGGAGACGATTATTTCTAAATCTTTTAAAAAGTTTATAACATACTTTTGTGACGCTCACTATTTTTTATCTTTATCACTGTCACTATTATCACTAATCAATGTCTTTACCTTTAGCACTACACTATAATATAATAATCGCTATCATGCTATTGATAATTTCACTATCACTTACACTGTTAATCATTACACTTTTCGATTTCACTATCATTTGCACTGTTAATCTTTAATGTTGTCAATTTTACTATTATTTGTCAATTTCGGTACTTTTCCTTATTTATTTGTTGTAATCTTTTCATTCCTATTATCACTAACTTATCGTGTGCACTAATGTCTCTTGTTGCTTAATGCTTTGTTCGGTTTGTCATTTATGATAAATTTCATATGTATCTCCTTTCAATACTTTTATCTTTGTAAATAACCTATTAGATTATTTCCTTAATATGGATGCTCAATTATAATTTAATTTCGGACACTAAATTGCTTATCAACTTAATAATTTGTCATTGTTTCACTACTAGTAGCACATCAAATACTATTACTTTCTTTGCATTTCTAACATTTCCTTTACTCTTTTACACTACACTAACTCTCTTACGTTAATATCATTTACTATGTTAAATCTTTCGATAAGTCATTTACTTAAATTAATTTCTATTGCATTTATTCTTGTGTGGTTATCACTATACTTTAATCACTATCTTATTTCTTCATTTACTATTTCGATTCTGCACTTATCAACAATTTTACTTTACAATATCACTTATCAATTTCATTTCACTTAGACACTCGTTTTGTTTAACAATTTTCACTTATCACTCAACTATCGATTGACCTATAACTGTCTCTTTTTACTATTCATTTTGTCCACATATACGTCATTATAAATTTCATTATTAATATGTTATTTCTTATTCGACTTTGGTCACTTATATTATTTTTCACAATAATGGCATGTCTATTTTCTTTTATCTTAACACTATTTATCAATCGCTCTATCCTTTATCACTTGTACTATGAAAATCCTTATTTCCCAATATACTCAATTAGGCACTTCTAATATTCTAATTTATTTCGTCTACATTTAATTTGTTAATCCTTCTTATTACCTTTATTCAATTAATTTTCATTGTAACTTAATTCACTATAGCCTCCTAATAATTAACTTTACAATTTAATCTCTCTATGTTTCTTACAATTTAAAACACTATCTTTCCATTTCACTTGATTTATATTATCATTATTATCTACCTTATTATTTATTTATTACCAAATATCCTCTCTTAATTTACATATACATAAAACCAATTTATTCATTTACTTAGTAGTCTATTTCTTTTCCATTTACACTTAAATATTATTACTAGCATTGCTATAATCAATTACATTTAAGTCCAATAAATTTCACTTATTTACAATAACGCCACTAATGTACCTATTTACCCTTCATTATTACTAGCATAGTAGTTAAATCATAATTAATTTAATCCCTTATTCACTTAATATTTAATCAAACAATATTATTCTAAAATTCTTAATTGTTTGCTCACTAATTACAGACATGCATTTATTATCTCTCTTATTGCATAATTACATTTTATTCCCTTCCCTAGCCTTAATATTGTCAATTTGCAACTTAGTCCCTTACTTTATGCTAAATTACAATTTAGCCTTTAATTGTTTTATATCTACAAAATTGGCACTACTTAATTTCATTATTACACTACTTTATTATTTAGCATACCAATTTCCACCTAGTCAATACCATAATATTTTCCTCACATTACACTCTAGTTGCGGATAAATAGGCATGCCTATAGGGTTCTGTTTGCTGCAGCCTATGTTTTTGTTTGGACCCTGATCAGGTCCCTATGTGTTTGGATCCTCGCGATCCCTATATGATTGGATTTTATCTAAGATCCCTATGTGTTTTCAAAAGAAAAGAAATATTTGTTTGTACCTTCGGGTACCTATGCGTTTACCCGTTATCCATTACTTTGTAATTGCAGGCATAATTATGCATATAATTAAGAAATGAAACGGTGTAAAATATATAATTTGATATGTGAATGGTGATATAAGGATATGTACCTTATGATTCTGTATGTTATGTGTTTTGATTGGAATTCCCATTCTGGTTTCCTCTCTATTAGGATTCTTTATTTGAATCCCTATGCGTTACGTAAATTGTACCCTTGGATACAATTATATTCTGTATTCTGTTACCTATTCTCTTAATGCGGCCAGTAATAAATAAATAAGTAAGGGAATATATGTAGACTATGAAAATATTATTTGTGACAATATAAATATGAATGAATGAAAAAGGATGTCATGATTTGCTAATGGTATGATGGATTAAGTCACACGTCAATGTTTGTGATGAAATGCTTTTGGTGAGATAGGTATATCATACATTTTGAGTTTTGGAATGAGTAACATTAACAAGAATTTATCAATAAGGGCATATCATAGTAAGAGAAAATAACAATAGAAAATGCTTAAATAGGATGATGGGATAATATGATGTCTGAATAACTATAATAGTTGGCAATGCAGATTCTGAACCTAGATGGATCCTTAAACCGGTATTCTGTTATTCTGTTTAAACATTATGAATGTGATTATTTATATGAAGGCATGACAGAAAAATTAGTGAAAATGTTTAACGATTATGTGATTGTATTTCAGTAACCAGTATATGTGTGTCATTTTGATGGGATCGTTTGCATGTAATGAAAGTATTTATGGTTAGAACTAAGTGGTTTTGATTCCCAACCTTTGGGATACGTAAGAAGCTTGAAATATCCATTTCAAGCCCTAACCAAATTTTAAAAGATTGATATATGTTTAAGAGTTTTGTAAGTTTTATGAATGGAACTAATTGAATGTATTCACTTGTAAGTAGTGAGATTGTTTATAGGTGTGAATTTTAAAATGCATGTTGAGATGAGAATTTTTAGGATTGTGATTTGACAATTAAAATAAATATGTGAGTTTTAAGAGGAACCTACAGCAAAAATGATTCAGCTAGATGAATGAATGGTATGACATTTAAGTAAGTGTGATGAGATGGTTTATATGTGAAGATTCTAAATAAAAAGAGATTTTGAAATTATAATTGGTTTAAGAACAGTCACTTAGATATATATATTTATTGCTTAATATGTACAAGATAAATGTACTTAATGATTTACATATGTTTTGGCATGAGAGTTATGATGTGAACCTATGGTATCTTCTACTTTATGTACTCACCTATGCATGTGTTTTGCATCAATGACCACTGTGAGCGGTCGTTCATTATATGGTTTCCCCACTAAACTTTTGCACTTAGCATGGGTGTTTGTTTGAGATAGAAGTATTATTTGGGCATTCTACAGTAGTGTTGGCCAACAAGTCTGCAGCAGTTGTTATACAAAGTTATTTATTGATATTTGTAATGTAATTAAGAATTGTTCTGTAATAAATTACAAGTTGCAATATGTTTAAAATGAATTGTGTTATGCAAGAGATGTATGTGTATGCGATGTTTATCAAAATTATTTTGATGAAAAGAAATTTTATTATTTTGTTTCTGTTATTGCTAAGTTTGTGTCTCCATTTGGTAGCGCCCTCCACTCATCGTCGTATATGGCCTATGTTATCATACAGTATGCTACGTACGGGTAAGGGATGTTACAGGAAAAGTACAGTTATAGAGAAAAGGTAAAAGATATATATAAGCGTATGAACACGTTAAAGAAAATATATACAAGATTATAGTATATAAACTACCGGTAATATATGCAACTACAACATCTGTTAAAGATAACCTAGCATTATATTATAGTAAAATAGGATTGAATAGCCATATGTGCTTAAATGTCTACTTACGAATATAAGTGTATAGTGTACATATATGTATAAAAGGTATGATGTTTAAAATTGTGTGAATATAGATGTATAATTGTTAAGGTAATATGGTTTGAATTTGAATATGAATAAGTTAAAGCGTGAATACTTAAATATATCTTTATATGATTAATTGGTACAAATGTATTATGTGACCATGATTGAAATATGAAACACATCAATATATTTATTTGGAAAGAAAATAGATGAATATATGAATTTATGCATGATCATTTACGTGTGAATGTGTTTGACGACTTCTGTGAGAGGTCATCCATATTATGATAGTTCCCCATTAAATTTATGCTCAGCACGGCTTTTTAATCAGTGTAGGTGTAACACCCCAAAACCACCCCAGTAGTTTGAGCCTGTCCGTGTCGGAATGTGTGTATTTTATGTGTTGCATGTGTGTGTTAAATTGGTTTATTTATTATATTAGTTTGAGAAGAGGAGTTAGGATATAGTATATGGGAGTGTATAGAAGTAAAAGTATGAGTAAGGGTTAGCCTAGATTGTATAGCCAAGTTTGGGAGTAGGGTGTGTTAAAGGGCATGTGGCTTAAGGAGAGTGTGACATGTGGTTAAGAGGATGAGTGGGCATTTAATGAGGTTTGGTGAAGAGTGAGAAATCAGCCATTTTCCCTTGTTTTCCCGTTCTTCTTCCTTCCTCACGCCACCCTCTTCCATTTCTTCTTTCTTTTCTTTGTTCTTCTATTTTCTTGACCGATCTTGCTCCCTCTCTTTTCCCTTGAGTGATTAAAGCTGGTTGGCTTGTTGATTTTGAAGTTTCTAGGTGAGTTGGGGTTTTAGATTTTCTTCTTCTTCCTCTTCTCTAGGTTTTAGTTATATGTATTTTGGTTTATGGGTTGTTTTAGAATTGATCTTGATTGTTATGGGTTTGTGGTTCAGAAGAGGCTTCTAGACCGGATAAAGGAAAAGGAATTGCTAGCGGAAGCAGAGCTCACGACTAGGAGCGAGGAAAACCAGGTTTGGGAACGTTTGTGTAATTGTGTTTTGAATAAATATTGATGGTTGCTATTTTTGTGAAATTGATGAACTATGATGAGTGGATTTGCATTTGTATGATGTGAATATGGTTAATTTGAAGTGAATTGTGTTGAATGCGAAGTATAGAGTTTGAGTTATGGTTGCAATTTGGGGATGTTTTGCTGGGAATTATCGCAACAGGGCATGGGTCACGGTGGCAACCAATTTGGTTACCACCGTGAGGTCTGTTCGGGTTGCATTCTGCCCAGGAGTTTGGTATGTCATGGTGGCAATGGAATTGATTACCACCGTGACCTACATTTGAATTACATTCTGTTTTGGGTTTTGGTATGTCACGGTGGCAATGGATTTGGTTACCACCGTGACCTACCCCAAAGTTACATTCTGTTTTGAGGTTGTGGTATGTCACGGTGGCAAGGAAGTTGGTTACCACCGTGACCTACCTCAGGTTTGCATTCTGTTTTGGGTGGTAGTATGTCATGGTGGCAATGAGTTTGGTTACCACCGTGACCTACCTTTGATTTACATTCTGTTTTGGAATTTTGGTATGTCACGGTGGCAATGGAATTGGTTACCACCGTGACCTACCTTTGTTTTACATTCTGTTTTGGGGTTCTGCTATGTCACGGTGGCAATGGAATTGGTTACCACCGTGACCCACCCTTATTTGGTATTGAATATTTATTTGTTAAACGCAAAGTTTGAGTGTGGAATTAATGAATTTATACTCATATTAACATTGGATTAATGCTTTGTTTTGATAGGGTATCCATTGTTTTGGATAATCGATGATTTCTGTATGATTTGTAGATTTAACTTATTTGATCGTAACCTGCAAACCAAATAAGTGGATAGTTAGGCATGCCTAATAGAGCTTTGTGCCGCTGCAGCTATATGTACGACTTTAGACCCTGATCAGGTCCCACGATTGGATCCTCGCGATCCCACTGTCTGAATCTTTCTTAAGATTCCACGTAAAAACAATTTGAAAACAAAATAAAAAGAATGGTTCGATACCTTCGGGTATCTATATGTTCATAAGACGATATCGATACTCTCAAGTATCTATATGTACTCATTATCCACTCATTATGATTATGCAGGTGTCATTGTGTTTTGTACATGAAATATTGAATATGAATGCCAATATTTGAATTTAACTATTTATGATTATATGCCATAATCGTATTGTTATCATATGTTTTCTGTCATCGTCACTGTGAGTGGCGGTTATGCATTTTGTGTTTTCCCCACTAAGCGATTTCGCTTAGCACGGGTGTTTATCCGTGCAGGTGTGGAAGGTTTTAGTACGCATATGCTGGGCGTGTCGCATCAGGAAGGCCAACGCAACTAGAGATTTGGGTGCTTTATAGTATAGGCTTTCCTTTTTCTTTTTGTAATAGATATATGGTTGTGCTAGCCCTTTTGGAACAGTGTATATTGGGCTTTTGTAAATTTGGTCCTCTTGTAATATGTAAAGACTTGATTTTGGTATGTTAATGAAGTATATATATTTTGTTCAGTATCACTCTTCTCTGTTTTAAAGATTTTTATTATCTCTGATTTGTCGCTATATTTATGTAATGTTTGCATGTTTGTACTAGTGGGATATGACACTCATATCTATCCTTGGAGCCTTCTCCCTCCAATCTGTTTGGAAGTCTCCTTGGTATAGGTTGGGTTGTGACATTAGGTGGTATCAGAGCCCTAGGTTTAGATGTTATTGGGTTTCAGTATGTTAGCTAGTGTTGGAGTTGTGTTGGCCTGATGCTCACTGCGTTTATGTTTTGTAGTAATGGAGTCTGCTCGTGGATTGCTTGAGGGGTCAGCGGAAAGTGCGAATCCCCAAGAGCAGGATCCTTCAGTTTCTGGTCCGGCTCAACCTCCTAGGGGTTATCCTGAGGTGCCTTTAGGACCGATGGAAGCAATGCTTCAGAGTATGACAAGAGTACTTGAAAGGGTAACAGCGCCTAGTGCACCTATTGAAAGGCTAAGAAAGCATGGTGCAGAGGATTTCTTTGGTACTGGTATAGATGAATCTAACAAAGCAGAGATGTGGTTAGAAAAGACAGCCAGAGTACTTAAGGAGATAAGATGCCCGCCGGAGCAAGAAGTAGAGTGTGCCTTGTCTTTGTTACAAGGTTCAGCTTATGATTGGTGGAAGTTGGTGGCTAGTCAACCGCAAGTTCCTGAACCGATTACTTGGGAGTTCTTTGAGGATGAGTTTCAGAATCGGTATGTGACCAAAGCTTATAAGGATGCTAAGTGGGCACAGTTTCTCACTCTTAAGCAAAGAACAATGTCTCTGGCTGAGTATGAGGATGAGTTCAATAAGCTCAGTAAGTATGCGCCGCCAAGGGTCCTTACAGAAGAGTTTCGATGTCAGCATTTTGAAGCAGGATTGAATGAGTCTTTGAAGGTGATGTTAATTTCATTGATGTCGGCTCCAAATGTGAGGTATTATCAGTTAGTGCAAGCAGCATTGAGAGCGGAGCGTTCTGAGCATATATTGAGAGAAAAGGCTCAAAGAAGAAAGTCTGCAAGAGGTGGTTCTTCTTCAGGCAAGAGATTGAGGGAATCACAAGGAAATTTTGCTGATGAGTCTACAGCTAGTCCGGCCCCTAGAGGGAGGAGACAGGGTTCTTCCAGGGGATCAGGCTCAGGTAGGGGAGATGGTCCTCCCCGATGTTCTCATTGTAATAGACAACATTGGGGTGAATGTCGGTGGTTAACAGGAGGCTGTTTTAAATGTGGTTCTATGGACCATTTGCTTGCAAATTGCCCGAACCGACTTGGAGACCTTTTGGGACAACAAGAAGGGAGTCGAGCTGGATCTAATATACCCCAAGGAAGCCGTAATCGGGGTAGAGGAAGGGGTTGTGGTGGACGGTCTCGAGATAGAGAAGCCTCAGAATCAGTAGATCGTCCAGTGCCATCATCTGGTAGGGCTTATGCTATGAAGGCCCGAGAGGAACAGAATGCTCCTGAAGTGATTGCCGGTAAGTTCTCTTTGCTTGATTCTGAAGTGTATGTTTTGATTGACCCGGGTTCTACCCATTCCTATGTGTGTTCTGGTAAGCTTTGGGATAGTTTGGGTAGTGAGGAAAAGATGGAATATGAGATTTGTGTATCTAGTCCGTTGGGTCAGAGTGTTTTGGTTAATCGGGTGTGTCGGAAGTGTCCTTTAATGATTCAAGGTACAGAATTTGTTGTGGATTTGATTTGTTTGCCATTCCATGAGTTTGATATTATTTTGGGGATGGATTGGTTAGATAAGCACCGTGCAGTGGTAGATTGTCATAGGAAAGTAATGGTTTTGAGAGATAAAGATCAGTTGCCTGTTGTTGTGAAGGGAATTGGAAGCAGTTCTTTGCATAATGTGGTATCAGCTATGAAAGCCAGAAGATTTATCAGGAAAGGATGTGAAGCGTTTTTGGCTGTGGTTTTAGATTCTCGAAGAGGTCAAGTCAAGATTCAAGATATTCCGGTTGTAAGAGATTTTGTAGATGTTTTTCCGGAAGAACTACCGGGATTACCTCCGGAGAGAGAAGTTGAACTGTCAGTAGAGATTCTTCCGGGGATAGCTCCGATTTCTAAGGCTCCTTACAGAATGGCCCCAGTGGAATTGAAGGAATTGAAGAGTCAGTTGCAAGAGTTGTTGGATAAAGGATTCATTCGGCCTAGTGTGTCACCGTGGGGCGCTCCAGTGCTGTTTGTTAAGAAGAAGGATGGAACCCTTCGGATGTGCATCGATTATCGACAGCTTAATAAAGTGACTATCAAGAATAAGTATCCGTTGCCAAGGATAGAAGATCTTTTCGATCAGTTGAGAGGTGCAGGGGTATTCTCTAAGATAGACTTGAGGTCAGGCTATTACCAGTTAGGGGTTAAGGAAGCAGATGTGGCTAAAACGGCTTTTCGGACGCGTTATGGTCATTATGAATTTCTAGTGATGCCCTTTGGTTTGACTAACGCGCCTGCAGCTTTTATGGATCTGATGAACCGTGTTTTTCAACCGTATCTGGATAAATTTGTTGTGGTGTTTATTGATGACATTTTGGTGTACTCGAGAAATAGGAAGGAGCATGAGGAACACCTTCGGTTAGTATTGCAAATGTTAAGAGATCATCAACTTTATGCGAAGCTCAGCAAATGTGAATTTTGGTTAAAGGAAGTGACTTTTCTCGGACACGTAGTTTCAGAGGCTGGTATTCGAGTTGATCCGAGTAAGGTGGAAGCAATTGTTAATTGGATGCCTCCGAAGAATGTGCCTGAGGTTAGAAGTTTTCTAGGATTGGCAGGTTATTATCGACGCTTTGTTAAGGGATTCTCAGTTTTAGCCTCTCCGTTGACTAGGCTACTTCGGAAGGAAGTTAAGTTTGTGTGGTCTGAAAAGTGTCAAGCCAGTTTTAATCAGTTGAAAGAGATGTTAGTTAAAGCTCCTGTGCTTACACAACCGGTTTCGGGTAAGGAATTTATCATGTACAGTGATGCTTCCGGGATTGGTTTGGGTTGTGTCTTAATGTAAGAGAGTAAAGTTGTAGCCTATGCGTCGAGACAGTTGAAGCCTCATGAGCAGAACTACCCGACCCACGATCTGGAGTTAGCAGCGGTGGTGTTTGCGCTTAAGGTTTGGCGACACTACTTGTATGGGGAGACATGCAGGATTTTCACTGATCACAAGAGTCTCAAGTATTTGATGACACAAAAAGAATTGAATTTGAGACAACGAAGATGGTTAGAGCTATTTAAAGACTATGATTGTATCATTGAGTACCATCCGGGCAAGGCGAATGTGGTGGCAGATGCCCTCAGTAGGAAATCTATGTCTGCATTGCTTTTTGGTCGAGGTAAATGGAGGTTTGATTCTCACGGAGCTCTAGTAGCTCGGCTTAAAATTAAGCCAAGTTTGAGGCAGGAGATTGAGAAAGCTCAGTTAGATGATCATGTACTACAGCGGGTATGTCAAGCAGTGAAAGATGGTAAGCAGTCTGAGTATCGGATTGATAGTGATGGAGTGCTTAGGCATGGAGACCGTTTGTGTGTACCCGATGTGGGCGAGTTAAGGAAAAAGCTGTTACAGGAGGCTCATTCATCGCTCTTCACTATGCATCCGGGGGGTGACAAGATGTACAAGGATCTTAAGCAATTTTATTGGTGGCCAGGCATGAAAAGAAGTATAACGGAATTTGTTTCAAGATGTCTTACGTGTCAGCAAGTGAAAACCGAGCATCAAGTGCCATCGGGATTGCTTCATCCCTTACCCATTCCCCAATGGAAGTGGGATGACATCACGATGGATTTTGTATCTGGTTTGCCCATGACTCAGCGTAAGCATGACTCGGTCTGGGTTATTGTGGATCGGTTGTCGAAATCTGCACATTTTCTACCAGTGCGAGTAGATTATTCGATGGACAAGTTAGCAAAACTCTATGTGGATGAGATAGTGCGGTTGCATGGGATTCCGTCATCCATTGTATCAGATCGAGATCCTCGTTTTACATCCAAGTTTTGGAAAGAACTTCAAGCAGCTTTGGGAACATGGTTAAATTTCAGTACTGCTTTCCATCCGCAGACTGATGGTCAATCAGAGAGGGTTATTCAGGTTTTGGAAGATATGCTTTGGGGTTGTGCTTTAGAATTTTCAGGAAGCTGGGATCAGTATGTGTCTTTGATGGAATTTGCATATAATAACAGTTATCAAGTGAGCATTGGTATGGCTCCTTATGAAGCACTATATGGAAGGAAATGCAGAACACCAGTATGTTGGACTGAACTATCAGAAAAAGCTATGATAGGTCCGGATATAGTGCGGGATACTGAAGAGAAAGTGAGGGTTGTACAACAGAACTTGAAGGCAGCTAAAGACCGACAACGTTCTTATGCTAACTTGAAGCGCAGAGACATTCAGTATGAAATGGGTGATAAGGTTTTCTTGAAAGTATCACCGTGGCGTAAGGTTCTCCGTTTTGGAAAGAAAGGCAAACTAAGTCCACGTTTTATTGGACCATATGAAATTCTGAGGAAAGTAGGTCCGGTAGCGTATCAGATAGCTTTGCCTTTAGAGTTAGCTAGACTACATGATGTTTACCATGTGTCTATGCTTCGGAGATATCGGTCAGATCCTTCGCATGTGCTACCAGTGCAAGATGTTAGGATTCAGTCAGACTTTTCTTTTGATGAAGAACCGAAGAGGATTTTGGATAGGGAAATCAGACAGCTTCGGAATAAGCAGATACCGTTAGTCAAAGTTTTATGGCAGCATCACGGTATTGAGGAAGCTACTTGGGAACCAGAAGAAACTATGAGATTGCAACACCCTCAGTTATTCGGAACAGGTATGAATTTCGAGGACGAAATTCTGTTAAGTGGGGGAGTATTGTAACACCCCAAAACCACCCCAGTAGTTTGAGCCTATCCGTGTCGGAATGTGTGTATTTTATGTGTTGCATGTGTGTGTTAAATTGGTTTATTTATTATATTAGTTTGAGAAGAGGAGTTAGGATATAGTATATGGGAGTGTATAGAAGTAAAAGTATGAGTAAGGGTTAGCCTAGAGTGTATAGCCAAGTTTGGGAGTAGGGTGTGTTAAAGGGCATGTGGCTTAAGGAGAGTGTGACATGTGGTTAAGAGGATGAGTGGGCATTTAATGAGGTTTGGTGAAGAGTGAGAAATCAGCCATTTTCCCTTGTTTTCCCGTTCTTCTTCCTTCCTCACGCCACCCTCTTCCATTTCTTCTTTCTTTTCTTTGTTCTTATCTTTTCTTGACCGATCTTGCTCCCTCTCTTTTCCCTTGAGTGATTAAAGCTGGTTGGCTTGTTGATTTTGAAGTTTCTAGGTGAGTTGGGGTTTTAGATTTTCTTCTTCTTCCTCTTCTCTAGGTTTTAGTTATATGTATTTTGGTTTATGGGTTGTTTTAGAATTGATCTTGATTGTTATGGGTTTGTGGTTCAGAAGAGGCTTCTAGACCGGATAAAGGAAAAGGAATTGCTAGCGGAAGCGGAGCTCACGACTAGGAGCGAGGAAAACCAGGTTTGGGAACGTTTGTGTAATTGTGTTTTGAATAAATATTGATGGTTGCTATTTTTGTGAAATTGATGAACTATGATGAGTGGATTTGCATTTGTATGATGTGAATATGGTTAATTTGAAGTGAATTGTGTTGAATGCGAAGTATAGAGTTTGAGTTATGGTTGCAATTTGGGGATGTTTTGCTGGGAATTATCGCAACAGGGCATGGGTCACGGTGGCAACCAATTTGGTTACCACCGTGAGGTCTGTTCGGGTTGCATTCTGCCCAGGAGTTTGGTATGTCACGGTGGCAATGGAATTGATTACCACCGTGACCTACATTTGAATTACATTCTGTTTTGGGTTTTGGTATGTCACGGTGGCAATGGATTTGGTTACCACCGTGACCTACCCCAAAGTTACATTCTGTTTTGAGGTTGTGGTATGTCACGGTGGCAAGGAAGTTGGTTACCACCGTGACCTACCTCAGGTTTGCATTCTGTTTTGGGTGGTAGTATGTCACGGTGTCAATGAGTTTGGTTACCACCGTGACCTACCTTTGATTTACATTCTGTTTTGGAATTTTGGTATGTCACGGTGGCAATGGAATTGGTTACCACCGTGACCTACCTTTGTTTTACATTCTGTTTTGGGGTTCTGCTATGTCACGGTGGCAATGGAATTGGTTACCACCGTGACCCACCCTTATTTGGTATTGAATATTTATTGTTAAACGCAAAGTTTGAGTGTGGAATTAATGAATTTATACTCATATTAACATTGGATTAATGCTTTGTTTTGATAGGGTATCCATTGTTTTGGATAATCGATGATTTCTGTATGATTTGTAGATTTAACTTATTTGATCGTAACCTGCAAACCAAATAAGTGGATAGTTAGGCCTGCCTAATAGAGCTTTGTGCCGCTGCAGCTATATGTACGACTTTGGACCCTGATCAGGTCCCACGATTGGATCCTCGCGATCCCTCTGTCTGAATCTTTCTTAAGATTCCACGTAAAAACAATTTGAAAACAAAATAAAAAGAATGGTTCGATACCTTCGGGTATCTATATGTTCATAAGACGATATCGATACTCTCAAGTATCTATATGTACTCGTTATCCACTCATTATGATTATGCAGGTGTCATTGTGTTTTGTACATGAAATATTGAATATGAATGCCAATATGTGAATTTAACTATTTATGATTATATGCCATAATCGTATTGTTATCATATGTTTTCTGTCATCGTCACTGTGAGTGGCGGTTATGCATTTTGTGTTTTCCCCACTAAGCGATTTCGCTTAGCACGGGTGTTTATCCGTGCAGGTGTGGAAGGTTTTAGTACGCATATGCTGGGCGTGTCGCATCGGGAAGGCCAACGCAACTAGAGATTTGGGTGCTTTATAGTATAGGCTTTCCTTTTTCTTTTTGTAATAGATATATGGTTGTGCTAGCCCTTTTGGAACAGTGTATATTGGGCTTTTGTAAATTTGGTCCTCTTGTAATATGTAAAGACTTTATTTTGGTATGTTAATGAAGTATATATATTTTGTTCAGTATCACTCTTCTCTGTTTTAAAGATTTTTATTATCTCTGATTTGTCGCTATATTTATGTAATGTTTGCATGTTTGTACTAGTGGGATGTGACACTCATATCTATCCTTGGAGCCTTCTCCCTCCAATCTGTTTGGAAGTCTCCTTGGTATAGGTTGGGTTGTGACAGTAGGTACAAGAATTTGGAATGAACCTGAAGGACATTCTGCAAGGTTCAATCCAACACAAGATAGGAGTAAAGCTTTATATTGGTTCCCTTTTTGTATCCAGTTATATGACATGTAAAGAATAATTTTGTATAAAAGAAGTCAATATGTAATTGTATAGCAAATGTTTATGTATTGTAATAAGACGATATAGATATGTAAATACAAATGTATATGGAAATTTGAACATAAGATTTTATTACTTAAATATGTACAGGTATATGTCTATAGTTAATCATATCGGGAATTATTCTGTATGTTTATGAGATTATTTGTAGTTAGTATAGTATTGTTGTGGCACCCCATCGTTATAGTTAGAATTATAGTTTTGCTTATAGGGGTGTTACAGAGGCTCTCAGCATCCTTCGATAGAAGCTTCAGCTTCTCATTAGCTTCATTCTCCAACCGGATCTTCTTGTTAAATACTTTCTCAATATTCAAGCTGTTGGCGTAGAGGTGCAAACCCCTCTGAACCACCTATTCAAAAGTGGAAGCCAAGTCATAAAAGTTTGAGTAAAAAACTGTTCAATGAACAATGAAGAAACTCACCTCAAAATTTGCTTGTTCTATCTCAGCCAGCTCCTGAGCAACTTCAGTGACAAAGCCCATATCGCTAAAATCCTTATTGGACACCAAGCCACAGCCGATGAAGTTTGATACTTGGGGAATGGAATACCCCTCTCCAAACTTCTAAGCCAAAAATCCTTTAGAGAGAGAGACCCAAGCTCCAATAACGAGCAAAAACTGCTTCCATAATAGAACCCTTAGGCTCAATGAACACAGTCCGATTGGAAGAAACCCTTGGGGACAACATCAAAGTCGGCGCCTCTTCTATTAGCTCCATAGCGATCGATAGAGCCAAAGGAGAGGCAGCAAGAAAAGATTGCTCTTCAGCAATAGCAATGGGAAGCTGAACAGCCTCTAATCAATGAGTCTTTCTCAACCTCTGATACTTGGTAGTCCGAGCGGATCTATCACCTCTCGGGGTTGAATTCTTCTTCCTTATCCCCTCCTCCTGCCTCTGCTTGGTGATTTCAACCACTTTCCTTGCCATCTCTTGAGGATCTATGGAAGTTGCAAAATCAAATAAACCAGATAAGTATTTGTTTAAAGTTTCTTATAACTTAAATAATGTGTGACCTAACATATGCATGCAGATGAAAAATTTATTAAGGTCTTAAAGGCTCACATTTTGCCTCCCTCTCACCAGAAGGGCTCGGCTTGTCTAGAGAGGCCAGCAAGACCAATGAGTTGATCGAATCTTTAGATTTCTCCTCCTTGTACTTCATTAATGTAGATTCAGAGGCCAGACGCCAAATGCTTCAATTATTTAACCTTGTCCTCTCTTGGGCCTATTGGTGAAATAGTATTATGTCCCATCCTCCCGAATGAATAAGTAAAAGAAGTGCATGAACTCAAAGGTTGGCGCCAATTTATATTGCCTGTACAACACCTTAAAATAGGTTAGCGTCCTCCATCCGTTCGAATTCAACTGGTTTGGTGCGATTCTATATCCTTGAAGAATGCTGATGTCAAAAGCATCAAATGGCAGCCTTAGGCTGTAATCCAAGCTGGGCAAATGGTAGATGAACCAATCGTTATGGTTCTCCCCGAGCGAACCGTTTGACATAGACATGGAGAGCGAATAGGCCATCACAAAAGTCTCTTCAGGTAATTTATATTTTGCCTTAATCTTAGCCACCTCTGAAGGTGCCAATTTGGTGGGTATACTCACATGCTTCCTAGTACTATATGGCTTTAAAAAACTAATGTCCATTTATGGGAAATCATTAGAGGCCATTTTCAGTGGAGGAGAAGTAAAATAAGTGTGAGGAATTCTCTCTGTGTCTTGCACAACTCAACAAAATGCAGGAAAAGAAGGCTGTAAAAATCTGGAAAAGCTTGAAGATTCTAGAGAAATGAAGGCTTTACACTTTTTGCAAAAGTGAAAAAGTGAAATGAGTTTACCTATTTATAGGAACAAAGGCTAACTTCCTCAACAAGCCAAGCCAAGTGTTCAATCCTATTAGCCATATGTCAAGACATGATCGACTTTCCCTAGAAACGAAGCGCTACTAACTTGAAGAGCGAAGCATCACTATAATGAGTGTGTCTGATGAAATGTCACCCATTAATGCACTGACAACAATGGTCAACAAAATAAAGAGATAAGCTCAGATTTTGAAATTCAAAATTCAAATAAAATAGCTGAGCTGCCAAAGCTTTTTACCCCTACCACTAAAACGATCAGATCTCGTTGGGGGGAGGGGTGGGACAAGGGGAGGAGACAAATGATAAAGCAATTATCTCTCTTTATGCCTGAGACAAGCCTTAGCCCAGAGCCCAACAGGAAGTAGAAGCCTAAAGCCACTGGGCCCAGGTGCGTGACACATACACATTCAGAGAACCAATGAGTTGGCAGCGCTAACTGTCCAATCAGATTGACAAGACATGCCCCTTATCAGTCAACTGACACACACCATAGACCTATGCCTCCCACCTGCTCCATGTCACATCGCAGCTCACCTGCTCTGACACCAGAGCAGACCACTCGAATGGGTTATCTCCTCCTCTATAAATACCCTAAGGCACTGTAAACCCAGGTAGAAGAAATCTTGAGACTTGCTCTCTAAAAACATTATTAATTTAAGTATCAGAGTGCTTATGTCTAGTCCGATCGGGCACGTCTTTCTGCAGGTACAAAGTCTTATAGAGCAAATCAACTCACATGCCAACTGTCTCCGGCCTTATTCAACTTCTGACATTTCAAAATTTATCAGCTAATAATATTTGTTCTTATTTGGCATTTGATTAAGCTCCGGTGATATTTTGCCCATTTAGTATCGATTTCTCCTCTGTTTTGCTTTACCTTACCGAGGAAGCCATTCTTTGCCATCACGAAATCGAAAACCCAACCCTCAAGGTTATTTTATTTCCTCTTTATTTGTTGCTTATATTTTTTTCTGCATTTTTTCTTCTTTCTTTTTAAACATCAATTCCATATGATTTATTTTTGAGAATTACCTGTTGATCATATAAGCTTTAGTTGAATCTAGTAAGAATGAGGTTTAAATGCCTTTTTCTTTAAAGGTTAAGGTTGATTAACTTATATGGTATTTTTGCTTAATTGACTTTGTTAAAGATTTACCTTCTTTTTCTCTTTTTCTTTTTTTTATATCTGATGGGTGGCATAAATTTGTCTTTATCTATTAGTGGTTTAGCTTTAATACAACTCAATTTGTGCATAATGAGTAAAATTTCTTTTTATGATTAAAGAGAAAATTTTAGTTTTTATTACCTACCATGCTTAGCAATAACAAAAGACAAATGCAGGAAATGGTTGCTACGGGTGGTCAAAATTCTTATGTGGTGAAAATTCTTAGGGATTTGTGTGTGTTTTTAGCAACAACTGACAAGTGTTTGATCTGTGGTCTCTTTGAAAGAGTTTGTTGGTTAATATGTTCCTACGAAATTTCAAAAGAAACACTAATTATACTAAAATGTTTATCAAATTTAATTCTATTGAGAAGGAGTGGTGTTTATTTGATGCTATTTTTTTCCCCTCTTTGATATTTTTTTTTTGCTACTATTGAACTTTTAGTTATTGGAAGTTTATTGGATGGTCCGTTTACACTTTCCAGTGCCTTTGGAATTACTTTTGCACTATATAATGTATTTTATGGCCTTAAGCAGGAGTCAACTGTCATTATAAATCATGTTAAATAAATTATCTGCAGTACTAGTGATCAATTTAGCATTGACCTAAGAGATTTATATAGCATGGGGGCCGGTTTATAGCTTGAGGATGACTACACTTACACACTCAGTGCATGCCTCATAAACTACATGCAACTTGTAATGCCCCTAACCTATACGTAGGAAGCTTTATCCTTGGAGGAGGATGAATGGTCCCGATAGATGAGGATTATCACGCAAAACCTCAAGCACAAACATACAATAATAAATCATACACTCAAAGCAGTGAAATAAAATTCCTTAAACAATGAACCAAAGCTAAAAAAAAGGTACAATATTATTAAAGTACATAAAAGTATTTACATATCAAAATACAAAAGTGTCGTAGCACAAAAGATTGCTTACAAATTGGTATCAAACCGACTTACAAAAGAAGAATTTACATCAATAGTTTCATTACAAAATCATTAAACTATTACATATACAAAAAGAAGTACAACAAAGAACTACAAAATCTCTATCCTAGTTGTGTCGGCCCTTCTGAAACGGATCACCCTGCTCATGGACTCCCACATTTTCCACACCTGCATGGATGAAACACCCGTGCTAAGCGAAAATGCTTAGTGGGGAAAAGCACAATGAAAACACCCACTCACAGTGGACGTTGAATACAAATCACATACACATGGCACATACTTAAATCCATACTTAAACAACTCATCATACTAAAGATAATAATATCTTTTACCATTCAATCAAACATACAGTGCCAAATCAAAACTAATAATCACATATGACCTGCTCATTCAAAAAAAAATAGTGGATAGCCAGTAACGCATAATCATTAAAAACGCATGGATACCCAAGGGTATCAAAATCATTCTTTTCTTTTTATTTCAAAACATTTTCGTATGAAATTTTAAACAAGATTCAAGTTATATGAGGATCGCGTGGATCCAATTCAAGGACCTGATCAGGGTCTGAAACGCATACACATGGCTGTAGCAACTGAACTCTATAGGCATGCCTATTATCCACTTAATTTGACTTTTGCAGGTTATGCATAATGAAATCACCTTTAAATATCTCATACTGTTTATATCAAGCACTAGAAAAATAAGACATACATAATCCAATTATATTCAACATGCAACATGCGATACAATTTACCATAAATATCATTTGGCTAAATTAAAATGCCAATTAATATCATTTACTAATTAATAATACACAAATAAAGATTAAAAACACAAATTAAAAGAAAAAGGATCAAAAAAGACACAAGTGAACATTTTACAAAAATTGGAGGTAGAAGCGTTTTACACGGCGGTATGGTTTACCCATACTGCCGTGTGAAACCATACTGCCGTGTGAAACGGGGTAACACGAGCCGTGCTTGAGGGACATGACTCGTGTCGCTCCCAAATGTCTGTCAAAGTCGTGTTCCAAAACATGACTTGAGCAGAACTCCTCCTAGCAGCACGAGTCATGTTGTGCGGGCACGAGTCGTGCTGCACACGCATGAGGCCGTCCTTCGCTGAACTGCACAACTCGTACACGCTAAAGGCAGCACGAGCCGTGCTATCTGTCTCACACGAGTCAGACGAGTGGCCCTTCTTCAGAAAAACACAAATGAAGAACTTGAATCCAGCATGCGATTACACGGGGTATGCCCAATCATACCGCCGTGTGAAACGCACCAAACCCAGATTTTTCTCAGAAAAATCACCTAACTCAAAACCAAACTTCAACACATCCCAAAATTGATCAAATACCACAAAATTACTACTCGTCAACATTCAAAGGCATACTCAATCACACTCATACCTTGATTTGCAAGCAATTAACATACAATTAACACCAAAACACAATTTTTACCCCCAAACACACACAAAACCATAAATGTTCCCAAACCTCAAATTCTTCGACTCTAATCTCGGGCTCCGCTTCCATGCACAATTTCCTTACCTTTGGGCTGTCTAGGAGGATTTTCTGAACAAATAACCATTAAAACAAACTTCAAAACTCAAACTCTCAAACCATACCCAAATACCCAAATTAGAGAGAACAAGAGAAAGAAGAAGAACAATAAGCTAACACTTACCTAGAACAACTTAAGATAACCCAAAACTCACCAAGATTGCAGCTCAAAAGGGAAGATTGCAAGAAAGATTAAGAAGAACACAAGAGGAAGAAAAGGAACGGGAAGAAGAAAGAAAACGGGAAAAAGAGATAAGGAAAATCTGACTTTTCTCACCTTTCTCCTCACTCACATACACCTTCTCAAGCCACATGGTAGCTATAGACACCGGGTCCTAAGGCAGCCCAGACCAAAGTTACCCAATGATGAAAATGATGCCTGTTCGCGAGCAAGAGGCAAAACGAAGTGATGGCTTTCTCGAAAAAATATATTTTCCATTTTTCTTTCTTTTTTTAAAAAAAATATGTTTTTTTAGGCCTGGGCAGTGAGACCCATCTCACTGATGTGAGATGGGGGCCTCACGAGCCTCATGTTAAGTGGAGAGGCTTAGCTGCCCCTCCCTCACGCGCCCAACGACTCCTTTTCTTCTTTCTTTAGAGTTTTGATGAGAAAGTATGGGTTTACAGTGGATTTGGTGGGAAACCATCAAGTCTATCTAAAAACATAAAAAAGAAAGAATTGAAAGAAAAAGGGGAGGATTATTAATTGACAGGAGGAGAGCGTGATTGAGAAAGAGGAGAGAACGAAAAAGAAAAAATACAGAGACAAGAGAAAAGAGAGAGAAGGTTTTGAGAGCAAGAAGGTTTTTTTGATTTTCAAAAGCCGTTCAAAGATTATTCTTGAATCCAAGAAGCCAGATCCACATTATTTGCACATCAAATGTCGAAATCTGAGGGTAAAAACAGGGTTCATTTCTTCTCTCTTCTTCTTCTTTTCTTTCTCTTTCTCATTTGTTTTTACTTATTATCTTTTCTTCTTTGTACATATACGTTGTTTGATTTATTTCATCCATTCATTGCATGTATGTTGTTATTATGTTTAAATAAGCATGTTTCTTTGCTTCTTAAAGCATGTTTGATCATTGGACTTTTGCTTTCGGCAGTCAGTTATTCTTCCTCTATTTACCTCTATTTTTACGTTTCTTTGTGAATTTTGGTTTCCGATTGGATTTTACCTTTATCCTTGCTTGTATTGAGTTTTCCTGATCGGATTTCATCCTTCCTTGCCGGATTGAGCCGTTGAATCGATCGGACGCGTTAGAAAACCTCCATTTTCCCATTCGGATTGCACGATCCATGAATGCCTTTCACGACTCGTGAAGGACATTCATGAGTCCTTCACGATTCGTGAATGGCATTCACTAGTCGTGAATGCCCTTCACGATTAGTGAATGTCATTCACGACTCGTGAATGCCACCCCCTTTCCCTTTGCATTTCTTTACCTTTCACATTCCACATTTCCATTTGCATTTCCCTTACTTTTGGCCACTTTTTTGTCTTTTATGCCTACCCTTTCTTACTTGATTCACTTTAATTTTCATTCTTTAACTTTCATTCACTTTAACTTTCATGGCCTTTTATTCTTCACGTGTTTGTTCTTTTTTTGTTTTAGTCTTTTATTGTTTTTTAGTTGTCTTTTAACTTGTTATTTTATTTTACTACATTTTACTATTTTTTTACTTAATTATTATTAATACTTTATATTAATATATCATCAAAGTTTATTATCATTATTATTTCATTAACCTCTTAGTATTATTGTCATCTTTATTATTATTATTATTATTATTATTATTATTATTATTATTATTATTATTATTATTATTATTATTATTATTATTATTATTATTATGCTAGCATGATTTATTTTTAATCTATCTCACATGTAAATTGCTTGTATATTAAATTGACATGTCTAATTTAACCTATTTTATCTCATACACATCTGTTAATTATTTTTGCATGTTCTCTAGCTTTATATTTATTTGATTAATTTTCCGAATTATTACCAATATTTTTTTTATTGTTTTGTTATTTTGAAAATTATTTATCTTTGTGAGTTGCATTCGTGCTCGGGTCGGCGGACCGGGAAGTTAAAGACCATCAAATTTAGGGTTTGCAGCTTAATTGTTGTATTTATTTTCATTTATATTATTTTTGTGTTTTGTATGTAAAATATATTTTTAATTATCCGTATTAAAGAAAATCACGTTTTTATAATAATTAATAATTTGGGATTTTATTAATAAAATGGACCAATGTCCTATTTTAGCCAATAAAAACTCACTTTCAAATGAAGAACTAAGTTTTCTTAAAATGGGATCACTCATCCCGGTTTTCCTCAATCAATGCCCTAAAAAATAGTTCTCCAATTTTTCTAAATAATAAAAAAGGAACCAATATTCCTAAAATTTAATGAATAACCCGATTTATGTATGTTGCATTTTTATTTTAATATATGCGTTTATTTATTTATTTATTTACTTATTATGTTTATTTATATTTTCTTATTTGGGGGATTATTCTGTCCCATTTTTATTTATTTCTATTATTCATTTGGGGGATTGTTCTGTCCCAATTTTCTATTTTTGTAATTTTTTGCTTTATTTATCGCTTTCCTATGTGAATGAATGCACTTTAAATTTAATGCATAATCGCGTGAGATGAGAGATGGAATTTTTATTTCTTAAAAACTCATTTATTAACTTAAGTCATTAATAAAAGTGAAGTTCCGGACACCATCTCTAGTTTAGACCAATAGAGGTTAGATACCTTTCCTAGTTTCTTGTAAACTGGGTGGCGACTCCAAAGTACCTCAAAGGTGCCTAAAGGCGTTATGGGTCTAGATCCTCCTTTCTAATGTTCTATTGGAATGGAGGCATCCAAGATGACTTATGATGCCCAAGATCAAAAAGACACGAACCAATCCCTCGAATCGTAAAAGCGGGTTCAATGAGGGCCTTGCTGGTTCCGATGTGAGTCACATTGGTGACTCCGCTGGGGACAGTGATCGAAACTTCGCTTTGAAAGTGACTTAAGTTAAAATTATAATTGAGTTATTAAGAATCAAAAATTCCATTTTTAATCAAAATTGTGTTACATACATTAGAGCCTTAGAATTATGATAGTTGGTCCCCTATTTACCCCGGTGCGTTCCTAAAGCACGACCCTACTTTCACTCATTATAGGGAAGTACTCGAGATAATCACCAGCCCAAGCCTTGTACCATCAAATGGTATATCAAATGGACACCCGATTGGTCACTATGCTTGTGATGAGCTAGACCTGTTGGCAGGGACCATGCTTTGATAGACCTAAAGTAACACCACCTTTGACCGAAGCCCATGTAATGGCAATAGATACTCCCACTAGGTGAAATGTACCATAATACCATGCTTGTTATTCGGGCCATCATGTATTGAAAAAAATCAATCAAATTAAATGGTCTTCTATCAAAGGCTTTCATACCCTGATGGGCCCATTTTAATTTAGTTGAATTGTTTAAATACATAATGGCCAAACACCCATACATATGTACATTAGGCAAGAGTTGTCATGCTACCGGTTCTTCACCGTGCACTATACGTGTCCAATGGGTTCCCTGTTAACCCTCGGATAAAGCCCACCTAGGAGAGAGACCGCACGACACCGTGTGTGGGAGAAATAAGGTTGGGAGGATCTATCTGCTTGCACGTGATTGTGGATGTTGCACAGCATGTTTATGCATGTCATTCATGCATATTAATAAAAAATAAAATTAAAAATAAAATAAAATAAAATAAAATAAAAAGAACATACATTTCATTTTGTGTGTGTATATCCTTTTTTACTATATAATATTTTTCACATGTACATATCATCTTGCATATAATTTCTTCCATGTATCACATTGTAATTTTTCACTCATCGAGGACCATCTGCATAGCACGACCATGCATTGCACTTCGATCATGCATCATTCTAACAATCTGAGCTTTTCAGCCATCATTGATTCATCCAAGTGGTCTAGGGGTTCCGACAATCACCGTTGGAGGACCTTTTGTTTGGGGTTAGGATCAAAATTAGGATCAAGGGCGGTTAATAGGAATTTAAAATTTTTAAGAATGGCCAATTCTTCACAACAGATTGAAGAGATTCGTGCCTTAATTGCCCAAGAGATAGACGGAAGGCTTGAAGAGCTCGAAAAGAGGTTGTTGGTCATGATTAAAGAAAGGATGGATGCCATGGCACTAGTTCTTCAGGCTCAACTTATGGCAATTACCCTTAACCAAGTTGGGTCGGCCACTGTTGAGAAAGCCTATACGGCGATAACCGCGGCGTCTCCTTTTACTTCCAAGCCCAGAGATAAGGTTACACTTATTTCACCGGTCAAGCAAATAGGAGATATGGATGGGACATTGTGCCTGAAGAGGGTGGAAATATAGTGAGGTTACATGCTCTAAAAACTGAAAGCCCGGGTATCTGCAACAACAATAAGGGCTAAGTTAAGAGGACAAGAGTGCCAACCACGAAAATGAATCAAAGGCACTATTCTCATTTAGGCAGATCCTTGTCATGCGTTTTTAAGAAGCTGATGAAGGAGGGGATATTGCAGCCATTGCCTCCTAAGCCTGCCAATAGCCAGGGACATCCCAGTCATAGGGCGGATCAGTATTGCGCCTTCCACCAACACACCAGGTATCTGACGGACTATTGTTGGACTTTAAGGGACCGGGTACAAGACCTCATTGATAGCAAGCAGATCTCTAACCCAGAAGAGTGGCAGAAGGAGAGGAAGATAAATTGAGCACCTAAGTGGGGAAGGACAACGGTTCTCATGAATGATAATGAACCATTGACTATAGCACCTGTGCAGAAGACTATATTTTAGATGCTTTGTTTCGTTTTACTTCAAGAATTTCTTATGACAGTTTGGTTATGTTAATATTATGACCAATTTTTCTTATTTGTATGGTATTTCTAATGATTTCATTTCTTATTATCATGATGCATCTATTTTTTGACATTAATTTAATTAATACGATTACATCTAATCTTGAAACTTTGGAAAATCCAAAGAAAATCTTGATAGCATATGATATAACTCCTGTAGAGAGGGAAATTCAGAGAGAAAACAAAAGAAAGAAAAACTAGTTGCAATTAGGGGATTGGATGGAAACTCATTAAGAGCACTAGAACCTTTGTGATTACCATCAAAGCAATCCCTGGATAAGACAGAACCTAGAAAATGATTTAGGCAGCCCTTCTTTGTATAGCTCTCTAAATGACCATTTCCTACCTTTATTTCGCAATCGCTTGCTAGCCCGTTGAGCCTTTATGTTGGTATGCTAAATGCGTACTAGTTTTATTGTTACACATATTAAAACTACCTTTCACCTAAAATGATTTTGGCCTCCCCTTAGAAAAATGGCCGCTCTAGTAAGAACGAATGTACATCATTGACAATTCTGTGGGTTATCAAAAATTACCCTGACAAGGATAAGTTTACATTTCGGGAAGAGGGTTTTAGCCATGCAAAAAAGACTTGAGCTCGAAAAAAAAAAGAAAAGAAAAGAAAAAGAAAAACAAAGCGAAAAATAAAGATAATAAAATAAAAATAGAACTCAAGATAGTAACCGCTTGACGAGTTTCAACGATTACCTCTTTTAATTGTTATTCTGATCTTGATGAGCTAAAATGTTACCGAGCCCAACTTTAAGAATACTTTTGTATATGCAACTGAGCCGAGAACAGTTCACCAATAAGTCGAGTAAATATTGCAGTCATTTTTCTCTAGCGACCTGATCCTTCTTTGACAGCCATCTACCTAAGCCTAACGTTACAACCAAAGTAAGACCTCTTGATTCTTGGTTCAGTCTTATCCAATTAGCGGAGATGACCTTCTAGTAAGGTTTGGTACGTAAGAAGAGGCGTATAGTGTTTCTTGAGCTTCAAGAAGGGAGCCACGAGTGCATTCATGCATTCGAGTTAAGTCTCGTCCCCAACGTTGCATCTAAAATCTGTGTTCAAAATAAAAAAAATTAAGAGCTGAGAGAAAATATTCTAACCCGAGAGGGCTGATTGATAACAAGAGTTTGATGCTTTCAAGATCCATCCCGAGATTAGATGAGGTCTTGTATTTTTTTTGAGTTAATGCCAAATAATGATCATGTCTTATGAAATCAAATTGAAATATATGCATCTATGAATGTTATTGAGGCGACCGGAGCAGTTCATCTTACATACTCAGAGTTGTCGGGTCCAATATAGAATTAGCGCATTAGTACTATCTTCCTCTGGTGCTCCATCCACTCAAGCATTTTAATCAACTCATCCTGTTAAAAAAAAGGCCTTTAGAGATGAAAGCCGTGACTGGCGCTCTAAGCAAAAGTTAGGCCAAAGGGCAGGGTGAAAACCTAGGAACAGGCAGTATGTCCTATAAAAAATAAAATGAATAAAAGCTGCTGGATTGGGTTGGGTCCATTTCAGGCAAAAAATAAGGCACAGGGTTATGTGAAAATCCAAAAGGACGCATTTCCCGCTAAGAAAAGCTAGTGTGAAAATTCACAAGGGATGCACTACCTTAAAATAATGACTATAGGTATCAGACGAGAACCTCGTAATCCACAAAGGCATGAAATTCAAAAGCAATTCCAGAGGGCACCAATCCTACTGCAATTTGTGACCGAACCAACCGGCTTTCGCATCCAAATCCACTTAGATGAATTCTTAGCCTGCATTCCTGCATAACCCATTCATTTCACTTGCATACCCACCATTTTTTTCCTGCATATTTGGTTTTCTAGTTTTGTAGTAAGAAAGATTCGATGCGGACACCTGCAAAAGGCGAGTGACGACATCAATCCAAACATCAAATCCAAACAATCAACCAAAGACCTCTCAAGGGGCACATTTAATCGAAGACCTCTCAGGGGGCACATTTAACCCAAGACATCTCAAGGGGAACATTCAACCCAAGACCTCTCAGGGGGCAGTTCCACCTAAGACCCCTCAGGGGGCACAATCAACCCAAGACCTCTCAAGGGGCACATTCAACCCAAGACCTCCCAGGGGGCAGTTCAACCCAAGACCTCTCAGGGGGCAAATCAACCAAAGACCTCACAGGGGGCAATCAACCAAGGGGCTCATAGACAGCACCACTTCAAACGGGTTAGCACGATGGCGGCACTACCATTCTACGGAAGGTTAGCACGACCCCGACACTATCACTTCAGAAAGGTTTGCACGATGACGGCACTACCGCTCCACGGAGGGTTTGCATGATCATGGCACTACCGCATCAACAAAGCATAACATGCCGACAATAAGGCGACAACCACCACAACAACAGCATCACCCAGTTCAAGAAGATAGCTACCTCAGGTACGTGTCTCTTCTTTCTTTCTTTGAGTTTTTGCTCACTTAGGCACCTAGGCACTGTGTTCGCCAAAACTGGGGGCAACAGTAGACACCGGGTCCTGAGGCAACCCAGACCAAAGTTATCCAATGATGAAAATGATGCCTATTTGAGAGCAAGAGGCAAATCGAAGTGATGGCTTTCTCAAAAAAATATATTTTCCATTTTTCTTTATTTTTTTAAAAAAAAAAATTGTTTTTTTGGGCCTGGACAGTGAGACCCATCTCATTGATCTCAGATGGGGGCCTCACGTTAGTAAGGGCCATCTCACTAACGTGAAGCCCAGCCTCACATTAAGTGGAGAGGCTCAACTGTCCCTCCCTCATGCGCCCAACGGCTCCTTTTCTTCTTTCTTCAGAGTTTTTATGAGAAAGTATGGGTTTACCGTGGATTTGGTGGGAAACCATCAAGTCTATCTAAAAACATAAAAAAGAAAGAATTGAAAGAAAAAGGGGAGGATTATTGATTGAGAGGAGGAGAGCGTGATTGAGAAAGAGGAGAGAACGGAAAAGAAAAAATACAGAGACAAGAGAAAAAAGAGAGAAGGTTTTGAGAGCAAGAAGGTTTTCTTGATTTTCAAAAGCCGTTCAAAGATTATTCTTGAATCCAAGAAGCCAGAACCACATCATTTTCACATCGAATGTCAAAATTTGAGGGTAAATACTGGGTTCATTTCCTCTCTTTTCTTCTTCTTTTCTTTCTCTTTCTCGTTTGTTTTTACCTGTTATCTTTTCTTCTTTGTACATATTGTACATATACGTTGTTTGATTTATTTAATCCATTCATTGCATGTATGTTGTTATTACGTTTAAATAAGCATGTTTCGTTGCTTCTTCAAGCATGTTTGCTCATTGGACTTTTGCTTTTGGCAGTCAGTTATTCTTCCTCTGTTTACCTCTGTTTTTATGTTTCTTTGAGTCAGTGATTTTGTTTTGCTTGAATTTTTATTTCCGATCAGATTTTACCTTTATCCTTGCTCGTATTGTGTTTTCCCAATCGGATTTCATCCGTCCCAACCGGATTGAGCCGTTGAATCGATCGAACGCGTTAGAAAACCTCCATTTTCCCGTTCGGATTGCACGAGCGGTGAATGCCTTTCACGACTGGTGAAGGGCATTCACGACCGTGAATGCCCTTCACGACTCGTGAAGGACATTCGCCTTTCACGACTCGTGAAGGACATTCACGACCGTGAATGCCCTTCAGGACTCGTGAATGGCATTCACGAGTTGTGACTGCCATTCACGACTCGTGAATGGCATTCACGAGTCGTGAATGCCACCCCTCTTTCCCTTTGCATTTCTTTACCTTTCACATTTCACATTTCCATTTGCATTTCCCTTACTTTTGGCCACTTTTTGTCTTTTATGCCTACCCTTTCTCGCGTGATTCACTTTAATTTTCATTTTTTAACTTTCATTCACTTTAACTTTCATGGTCTTTTATTATTCACGTGTTTGTTTTTTTTTTGTTTTAATCTTTTATTGTTTTTTAGTTCTCTTTTAACTTGTTATTTTATTTTACTACATTTTACTATTTTTTTTACTTAATTATTATTAATACTTTATATTAATATATCCTCAAAGTTTATTATTATTATTATTATTATTATTATTTCTTTAATCTCTTAGTATTATTGTCATCTTTATTATTATTATTATTATTATTATTATTATTATGCTAGCAAGATTTATTTTTAATCTATCTCACATGTAAATTGCTTGTATATTAAATTGGCATGTCTAATTTAACCTATTTTATCTCATACACATTTGTTAATTATTTTTGCATGTTCTCTAGCTTTATATTTATTTGATTAATTTTTTGAATTATTACTATTATTTTTTTTTATTATTTTGTTGTTTTGAAAATTATTTATCTTTGCGAGTTGCATTCGTGCTCGGGTCGGAGGACCGGGAAGTTAAAGACCATCAAATTTAGGGTTTGCAGCTTAATTGTTGTGTTTATTTTCATTTATATTATTTTTATGTTTTGTATGTAAAATATATTTTTAATTATCCGTATTAAAGAAAATCACGTTTTTATAATAATTAATAATTTGGAATTTTATTAATAAATTGGACCAATGTCCTATTTTAGCCAATAAAAACTCACTTTCAAATGGAGAACTAAGTTTTCTTAAAATGGAATCACTCATCCCGGTTTTCCTCAATCAATGCCCTAAAAAATAGTTCTCTAATTTTTCTAAATAATAAACAAGGAACTCAAGTTCCTAAAATTCAATGAATATCCCAATTTATGTATGTTGCATTTTTATTTTAATATATGTGTTTATTTATTTATTTATTTACTTATTTTGTTTATTTATATTTTCTTATTTGGGGGATTATTCTGTCCCATTTTATTTATTTCTATTATTCATTTGGGGGATTGTTCTGTCCCAATTTTCTATTTTTGTAATTTTTCGCTTTATTTATCGCTTTCCTATGTGAATGAATGCGCTTTAAATTTAATGCATAATCGCGTGAGATGAGAGATGGAATTTTGATTTCTTAAAAACTTATTTATTAACTTAAGTCATTAATAAGAGTGAAGTTCCAGACACCATCTCTGGTTTAGACCAATAGAGGTTAGAGCCCTTTCCCAGTTTCTTGTAAACTGGTTGGCGACTCCAAAGTACCTCAAAGGTGCCTAAAGACGTTATGGGTCTAGATTCTCCTTTCCAAAGTTCTATTGGAAAGGAAGCATCCAAGATGACTCATGATGCTCAAGATCAAAAAGACGCGAACCAATCCCTCGAATCCTAAAAGTAGGTTCAATGAGGGCCTTGCTGGTTCCGGCGCATGTCATAGTAGCCCCCTATTGAAAGACTATCCCAACAAATACACAAAACTCATCCTCTCACATACACACAAACCTAACCTCAATAAACATACCCTACTCCCATACACTTATTCACACCCAAGCACAACTCTACAACACCTAATACTTCAATTTAAAACATAGACATACACATAATAACAAATGCCACACTTGAACACACACACAAAATCACACATACATACAGCTTATACTAGTAGGGTGACTATAGGGCGTTACAACACTCCCCTCTTTAACAGAATTTCATCCTCGAAATTCTCACCTGATCTGAATAGTTGATAATGCTAAGCTCTCATAACTGCTTCTGGTTCCTAAGTTGCTTCCTCAATTCCATGGTGCTTCCAGAGTACCTTAACCAATGGAATTTGCTTATTGCGGAGCAGTCTGATTTCCTTAGCCAAAATTTCCTTCGGTTCTTCATCAAATGAGAAATCTGGCTAAACCTGAATATCCTGCATTTGCAACACATGAGATGGGTCGGATTTGTAGCAGCGAAGCATAGCCACGTGGAAAACATTGTGTAACTTAGCTAACTCCACTAGTAACGCTAACCGATAAGCTACTGGACCAATCTTATCCAGAATCTCATACTGTCCAATAAACCGAGGACTTAATTTCCCTTTCTTACCAAACCGAAGAACTTTCCTCCAAGGTGACACTTTTAAGAATACCTTGTCGCCAAACTCATAGCGAATGTCCCTTTGTTTCAAGTCAGCGTAAGATCGTTGCCTATCTTTAGTTGCTTTCAAATTTCGTTGCACCACTAAAACCTTTTCTTCCGTGTCTCTAATCAATTTCGGACCCACAACTGATCTTTTCGATAACTTTGTCCAACACACTGGGGTTCTAAACTTTCGTCTATAGAGAGCTTTATAAGGAGCCATCCCAATACTTGCTTGATAACTATTATTGTATGCAAACTCCATCAAGGACACATATCTATCCCAACTACCGGAGAACTCCAAAGCACAACCCCAAAGCATATCTTCCAGAATCTGAATAACTCTTTCCGACTGACCATCCGTCTGAGGGTGAAATGCAGTGCTAAAGTTTAATCGTGTACCTAAAGCCAACTGTAACTCCTTCCAAAACTTGGACATAAACCTCGGATCCCGATCAGACACAATAGAGACTGGAACTCCATGAAGCCTCACTATCTCATTCACATAAATCTCAGCTAGCTTTTCCATGGAATACTCCATCCGAAATGGCAAAAAGTGTGCTGATTTCGTCAATCGGTCGACTATCACCCAAACAAAATCGTGCTTACGCTACGACAAAGGCAATCCAACCACAAAGTCCATCGTAACATCGTCCCACTTTCATTGTGGAATGGGTAAGGGATGCAACAATCCAGTAGGGACTTGATGTTCCGCTTTCACTTGTTGGCACACTAGACACTTCGAAACAAAATCTACTATATCCCTCTTCATACTTGGCCACCAATAGAATTGCTTCAGGTCTCTGTACATCTTATTTCCTCCTGGATGCATCGTGAAAACCGATGAATGAGCTTCTTGCAAAAGCCTTCTTTTCACTTCATCCATATTGGGCACACATAACCGATTCCCAAATTTGAGCACTCCCTCACTGTCTACAAAAAATTCAGTCTGCTTACCATCTCTAATCGTGCGAGAAGCACATTGCAACACCGGATCACTCAATTGTGCATCCACTAACACTTGCTTCAAGTTCGGTCTAGCCTTTAATCGAGCAAAAAGTGCTCCTTTTGAATCAAACCTCCACTTTCCTCTACTCAGAGACAAAGTTGACACTGATTTCCTACTCAAAGCATCTGCTACTATGTTAGCCTTGCCTGGATGATAATCAATGATACAATCGTAGTCCTTGAATAACTCTAGCCATCTTCGCTGCCTTAAGTTCAATTCCTTCTGAGTGAGCATATACTTTAGACTTTTGTGATCTGTAAAGATCCTGCAAGTATCTCCATATAAATAATGCCGCCACACCTTAAGAGCAACTGCTAGTTCTAATTCATGTGTCGGATAGTGTTGCTCATGAGGTTTCAGTTGCCTGGAAGCATAGGCAATCACTTTCCCGTCTTGCATAAAAACACAGCCCAATCCTATACCCGAGCACTACAAGAAATTTGACTTTTTGTGACGAATTTTTTAATGACACATAAAATTTCGTCACTAATTGTAACTTACAATGACGAATTTTTTAAAACGTCACCATACTATTTATTATTGTGACCAAATTGTCTTGCGTCATTTCATGTTTTAATTATCGTCACTAAAAGATTAATTTGGTGACGAAAAAATATATTTCGTCATGGTTTATTTAGGAGGGATAATTTCCCACCATTTTTTTGGAGGGAAAAAATTTAATGACAAAATAATAATTTATTGCAACGTATATAATCGTCACAAAATATTTATTTTTTGTGACGAATTATTTTTGTCATAATTAAATAAATTAGTGACGAATTATTTTTGTCATAATTAAATAAATTAATGATAATAAAATCATTTTGTCACGAATAACATATCGATATAAATAAATATTATATTTATGACAAATAAATTTATCACAAAAAATTAATATACTGTGACGAGTTACAATTTCGTCACCTTTGATATGAAAGAAAAATTTCTAATCTTTTTTGTTTTGGAAAAAGAAATATAACTGAAAAATTTACTATTTGCAACATATAAATCCGTTATAAAATAATTAATTTTTTGTGACATTAATTATTTTTGTCATAGTTTAATGAATTAGTGACGATAAAATTATTTCATCACAATAATATTATCTATGTTAAATAAATATCTTACAAAATTAGTTTGTCTTTTATATTTTGTCAAAAATAACTAAATTATATATACAATTTAATTAATTAATAATACAATAATAATTTAGAATAAAATAAATTATTTATTAAAACAACATTTTAATGTGAATTTGGACAGGAAACGACGTCGTTTCTTGCTGCTTCCTCATATCAACCGCTCGCGCCGTCGCTCGGCACTCCAGCCTCGTCCATCGCCTTTCTCCCCCTCTTTCTCTCTCGTGTTGGATCTGATCTGCCTCCTTCACACTTTAACCTCCCCCGATGCTGCTGCTGCTCTCGCCGCCGCTCATCGCTCCAGGCTCTTCGGTCGCCACTCATTCCTCACCGTGGGCGTCGCCACTCCAGAATTGCCGCCGTCTTGCCTCAACAGGTAAATCACTTGGATCGCTGCCAAGAGATTTTCCAGGGTTGCTTGGCCCGATCCTAAACAGTTCCCTGTAATCATCTACTTTGGGATTTTTCTTCGTTTTTTCTTAAAATAAAACATTTCTCCGTTTGTTAGGTTTTCTTTTTATCAATTTTCATTAGCGTTCATCTCTCTGGTAAATAGCTTATTGAAGGATGAGGCGTGGGGTGTTGGCAAGTTAAGGCACAAAAGGCAAGCTAATTTAATTGGAGACTGCTTCGATGGCGAAGAAAGGCTTCTGGTTGCAGAGTACATGCCAAATAACACCCTTGTGAAGCATCTGTTCCACTGTACGTCTTGCTTTTCTAGGTTCCTAATCTTTTTATTGATATTTAATCTTTTTTTCAGATTTCCTGTTCTCTTTTTTAGTAGTGATTATTTCAATTTATAGCATTCTAGGATTGTTATTAGGTAGGCAAATAGAGGAGTTTTAGAGATATATATATTTTTTAAAAGACGTTGGAACTGAGGAAGATTCTTCAATATTATAAGGATGTCCACCGTTGAATTGTATATTTGAATTTTAGTTATCATATTGCTGCTTCTTGAGATCAATTGATTACTTATTATCACCTGCGAGCAAATTTATTCACATGCTTGTCTTTTGGTTTTAATTTGTGCCTCTGAATATAATTTTACCTGCTTGACAGGGGAGAATCAAACTATTGAGTAGGCCATGCATTTAAGAGTAGCTCTGTATATTGCTGAAGCTTTGGATTATTGTAGTTCTAAAGGCCGTCCCTTGTATCATGATTTAAATGCTTATAGGGTTCTTTTTTATGAGGTACTGTAACTCAAGAAATTTTTCTTTTATGGAGATTTGTGAGAGCAGAAGTGATAATTTAGTAGATGGTTTTTGGCATTTTGGCAGAATGGAGATCCCTTGACTTTCATGTTTTGGCTTGATGAAAAATAGCAGGGATGGAAAAAGTTACAGTACACATCTTGCTTACACTCCTCCTGAGTATCTAAGAAACAGTATTTCCATTATCATATTTAAATCTTCTTTGTGGATCTGTAAGTAATGTTTTCTTTCTTATGTGGGTGTATTATATGTATTATTTGCGGTGCAAAAACTGGATTAGGTGATATTTATGTGATATTTCGAATTCGATTTTTATAAAAAAATAAAATTAATGTTAGAATAGCATTTTTAAATTAAATCAATTGAAATTTATTAACTTCCAAGTATCAATAGAGAGATTTAGACCAATGATAATGGTCTGTTGAATGATAATGGCCTGTTGAATGTACAGTACGTGGGCTTTTAGCTGGAATTTATTTGGCTGGTGTGTTTTTCATTGAGGTTTAGACCAAAGTTTGGTGGGTTCTTAGTCAGAAGGGCAAATTATTTAATTTTAAGATTCTCCAGGTGCTGTTTCTACTGAGTCTCAAGTTTCTGCCTCTCAAAATTTTTCTGCTGCTACTCTGGTTGCACCTCTTTCTGAAGAGCATAAAATTTCAGGTGCATAAAATTTCAAAATTAGTTTTAGTTTATCAAAATTAGGTTTAGTTGATCTAAATGGAGGCCATGAATCTAATTGCCTTTTGAATGAACTACTACAGCTCTGTCAAACTGCATCAGATTTTCCATTGTGGCTTCAATTGCAGTAGTTATCTTTTTATTGATTATGGTTGGTGAAGCATTTGAAATTAGTCATGTGCTTGGTTTAATTTGTTTATCAGCCTATTGCTCTATTTATGAGGCTGGATGTTTGAAACTTACCTTTGTAGTTGTTTTAATTTTTAGATACAATGTGATTTAGCATAATGGCTAAACTATCTTCATTCATAATAAAAATTCATTTAGCATAATGGCTAAACTATCTTCATGATATAAGTATATTATAAGATATGGTGTGTGAGATTGGATCTAAATTGGAGGATGGGCAAACTTGTGTTAGAGTTTGAATTGAAGTGGGGTGAATAAATATATAATTATTTGAAATGTAAAGATTTTATTGATTACAGGGGGATAGGCAATATTATAGAGGGAATTCTGTCGAAATTTCGGTAGAATTAAGTGACATATTTGTATTTTAATTAAATGAATAATAAAACTAAATAGCTATAGGGCAGATGGGTATAGATGAAGGGTGTTACATGATTGAGTTTTTTTTATCTAATATAATTTTTTTTTTTGCAGGAACATGATGCAAATTTTGAAATTTCAACAAATTTTATTTCTTGATTAGGATGCAAATTTAATTTTTTGTATTAGACAGTATGTTTTTTTTTTAATTAACCTTCTATTTGAATAAATACATTATATAAGATTTTCTTTAGAAATTTAATTGATTGTATGACATTAAATTTAAAATGTGTCATTTTTACTACAATGCAAATATGATAAGTATATTTGTCATAATTTGTCGACTTATTAGTTCATAAATAACAATATAATTTTTATAATTACGATATTAATATTGTAATAAAAAAAATATAATTTAATGACAATAAAAAATTGTCATTAAAACTATTTTTTGTGACAATTATTTTTATCCCTATTTATGTCACTAAAATGTAACGTAATATGACGATTTATATTCATCGTTAATACACATTATTTTAATGACGAAATCATTTTTCGTGACTTAAAGTATTAGATTTAGTGACGAAATTAAATATTTTATGACAAAAATTATATTTATTTATGACGATAATTACGTAACTAATGCTTAATTGTTTTAATTAGAAGCAGAGTTTCGTCATTAAAAATATTTAATTTCGTGACGAATTTTAAATTTGTCATAAAAAAAATACTAATATTTAGTGACGATAAACAATATAATGTGACGAAATATAATTTTATTTATGACATAATTTTTGTCATGAAAAGTAAGAATTAAAGATGACGATAATCATTTTCGTCACAAAAAATATACTTACGGTGACAAAAAAGTAAATCGTCACGTAAACTTTTATGTTACGCGCCTACCGTTACGTTCTCTGTGACGATAAAAAATCGTCACCTTATCTTTTCAGCGACGAAAAATGAATTTTTCGTGACAATATTTTGCGTCATAAAAGGTGTAATTTCTTGTAGTGGAGGCATCACTGTACATAGTATACTCTTTACCTAAAACGGGTTGAGTAAGTACAGGAGCCTTTGTCGACATATCCTTCAACTGCTCAAAACTTGCTTGGCACCTATCAGACCAATGGAACTTGACCTCTTTTCGGAGAAGCCAAGTTAGAGGCGAAGCTATCACTGAAAAGCCCTTCACAAACCGTCTATAATATCCAGCTAACCCCAGAAAACTCCTCACTTCTGGTACAGACTTTGGTGGCAACCAGTTCACAATAGCTTCAACCTTGGATGGATCTACTCGAATACCTTCTGCTGAACCACATGTCCAAGGAATGTCACCTCTTTTAACCAAAACTCACACGTACTAAGCTTGGCGTACAACTGATGATCTCTCAACACTTGCAATACCAATCTCAGATGTTCCTCATGTTCCTTTTCATCCTTGGAATAAATCAAGATGTCGTCGATGAACACCACAACGAAACGATCTAAATACTACCTTGTTCATCAAATCCATGAAAACTACGGGCGCGTTAGTCAGACTAAATGGCATCACCAAAAATTCGTAGTGACCATAACGCGTCAGAAAAAGCCGTCTTTGCCACATTCGTATCCTTGACTCTCAACTGATAATAACCCGATCTCAAGTCTATCTTCGAAAACACTCCAGCTCCTTTTAGCTGATCAAACAGATCCTCAATCCATGGCAACGGATATTTATTCTTCACCGTAACCTTGTTAATCTGCCAGTAATCAATACACATTCTCAAAGTGTCGTCCTTTTTCTTGACAAACAAAACCGGTGCACCCCACGGCGACACACTCGGTCGAATGAAGCCCTTATCTAGAAGCTTTTGCAACTGACTTTTCAGCTCCTTCAATTCCATCGGAGCCATCCTATACGGAACCCTAGAAATCAGAGTGGCACCCGGCACAATATCTACAAACAATTTTACTTCTCTTTCTGGTGGCAAACCCGGTAATTCCTTTAGAAACACATCTACAAAATCTCTTACTACTGGAATATCTTGTATCTTTACTTTCCCTATTCGGGAATCCAAAATCAAAGCCAAATACGCTTCACATCCCTTCCTCATAAACCGCTTGGCTTTCATAGCCAAAATCACATTATGAAGCGAGTCACTTCCTATACCTCTTACAACCACAGGCGTCTGATCCTTATCCTTAAGCACAACTGTTTTCCTCTGACAATCCACTGTAGCTCGATGCTTGGACAACCAATCCATACCAAAAATAAGGCCAAACTCACAAAATGGTAGACTAATCAGATCAACCAGAAATTCCTTACCTTGCACTATCAGAGGACAATTTCGACACACCCTATTCACTTTCACACTCTGCCCTAATGGACTAGTGACACGAATCTCATAATCCAAATTATCCTCATTAGACATTTCATCACACAACTTGTCAAAACACAGATAGGAATGTGTAGAACTCGGATCTATCAAAGCATACATTTCAGTACTGAAAAGTAAGAACTTACCGGCTATCACCTCCGGAGCATCTTGGTCATCACGGGCTCTCACCGTATAGGCTCTTGCAATCGCAGGCACTGGACGATCAACTGTCTCAGAAGAATCTCTTTCCCGAGGCCGTCCACCACGACCCATCCTCTACCTCCAGCACGACTGCCTTAAAGAACATTCAACCCAGCTCGACTTGCCTCTTGCTGACCCTAAGTGTTTTCATACAAATTCGGGCAATTGGCAGGAAAATGGTCGGTGCTACCACATCTGAAACATCCCCCAGTCAACCACCAACACTCGCCCCAATGTCGATTATTACAATGAGAACATTGAGGCACTCCATCACCTCGACCACCCGAAGCTCCTCTACTCGCACTAGACCCTCTGAAAGAATCCTGCCTCCTCCCTCTATTAGCCGGACTAGGTTGCGACTCATCAGAGGGATTCCCATGAGACTCACGTGACCTCTTTCTTGAAGAAGAACCTCCTCTAGAAGCCTTCTTCCTCTGAGCCTTCTCCCTTAAAACATTCTCAAAGCGTTCCGCTTTTAAAGCTACCTGCACAATCTGATAGTAACTGACATCCATTGCCGACATCAATGAAACCAACATTACCTTCAGAGACTCATTCAAACCCGCCTCAAAATGTTGACATCGAAAATCCTTGGTGAGAACTCCTGGCGGTGCATACTTGCTGAGTCGATTGAATTCCTTCTCATAATTAGCTACAGACAACACTCTCTGACGAAGATTCAAAAATTGCGCCCACCTAGCCTCCTTAAACGTCTTAGTCACATATTTATTCCGAAACTCCCTTTCAAAGAACTCCCATATCATAGGCTCGGGAAGCTACGGATGTCTGAGCACTAGCATCCACTAATCATAAGCTGAGCCCTGTAATAAGGAGACTACACACTCCACCTCTCTCTCCGGAGGGCAACGAATCTCCCTTAGCACCCGCTTAACTTTCTCAATACAGATTTTCATTTTATCCGATTCATCTAAACTAGTTCCAAAGAAGTCCTAAGGCTCTAAACTTCCTCATATTCTCTATCGGAGCTCTAGGGGCAGTAACTCTTTCTAAAACCCTGGCCATATCCTGAGATATCTTGAGCATAGCCTCGAAAGGGACCGTAGGGGCCTCAGGTTGCACCCAGGTGGCTGAGCTGGACCCGAAACAGATGGATCTTGCTCACGGGGATTAGCACCCTCGGTTGACCCCTCAAGTGATCCACGAGCAGACTCCATCAAACTACAAAACATACACAATGATCCGCATCAGGCCAACACAACACTAAACATACGCTCTATCTTACACTAGCCCAGAAATGTCTAAACCTCTTGCTCTGATACCACAAAATGTAACACCCCTTACCTATACTTAAGAAGCTTCATCCTTGGAGGAGGATGAAGGGTCCCGATAGAGGAGGGTTGTCACGCAAAACCTCAAGCACAAACATACAATAATAAATCATACACTCAAAGCAGTGAAATAAAATTCCTTAAACAAAGAACCAAAGCTGAAAATAAAAGGTATAATATTATTAATGTACATAAAAGTCTTTACATATCAAAATACAAAAGTGCCATAGCACAAAAGATCGCTTACAAATTGGTATCAAACCAACTTACAAAAAAAGAATTTACATCAATAGTTTCATTACAAAATCATTAAACTATTACATATACAAAAAGAAGTACAATCCAGAACTACAAAATCTCTATCCTAGTTGTGTCGGCCCTTCTGAAATAGATCACCCTGCTCACGGACTCCCACATCTTCCACACCTGCACGGATAAAATATCGGTGCTAAGCGAAAACGCTTAGTGGGCAAAAGCACAATGAAAATGACCACTCATAGTGGACGTTGAATACAAATCACATACACATGGCACATACTTAAATTCATACTTAAACAACTCATCATACTGAAGATAATAATATCTTTTACCATTCAATCAAACATACAGTGCCAAATCAAAACTAATAATCACATAAGACCTGCTTATTAAAAAAAAATAGTGGATAGACAGTAACGCATAATCATTAAAAACGCATGGATACCCGAGGGTATCAAAATCATTCTTTTTATTTCAAAACATTTTCGCATGGAATCTTAAACAAGATTCAAGTTAAATGTGGATCGCATGGATCCAATTCAGGGACCTGATCAAGGTCCGAAATGCATACACATGGCTGCAGCAACTAAACTCTATAGGCATGCCTATTATCCACTTAATTTGACTTTCGCAGGTTATGCATAATGAAATGACCTTTAAATATCTCATACTGTTTATATCAAGCACTAGAAAAATAAGACATACATAATCCAATTATATTCAACATGCAACACGCGATACAATTTACCATAAATATCATTTGGCTAAATTGAAATGCCAATTAATATCATTTACTAATTAATAATATACAAATAAAGATTAAAAACCCAAATTAAAAGAAAAAGGATCAAAAAAGACACAAGTAAACATTTTATAAAAATTGGAGGCAGAAGCGTTTTACACGGCGGTATGGTTTACCCATACTGCCGTGTGAAATGGGGGAACACGAGTCATGCTTGAGGGACACGACTCGTGTCCCTCCCAAATGTCTGTCACAAGTCATGTTCCAAAACACGACTTGTGGCAGAACTCCTCCCAGCAGCACGAGTAGTGCTGCACGCGCATAAGTCGTGCTGCGCTCCACTGCTCGCCGTCCTTCGCTGAACTGCACGACTCGTGCATGCCAAAGGTAGCACGAGTCATGCTATCTTACACTAGTCGGACGAGTGGCCCTTCTTCAAAAAAACATGATTGAAGAACTTGAATCCAGTATGCGATTACACGGGGTATGCCCAATCATACCGCCGTGTGAAACGCACCAAACCCAGATTTTTCTGAGAAAAATCACCCAACTCAAAACCAAACTTCAACACATCCCAAAATTGATCAAATACCACAAAATTACTACTCATCAACATTCAAAGGCATACTCAATCACACTCATACCTTGATTTGCAAGCAATAAACATACAATTAACACCAAAACACAATTATTACCCCTAAACACACACAAAACCATAAATGTTCCCAAACCTCAAATTCTTTGACTCTAATCTCAGGCTCCGCTTCTACTCTCAATTTCCTTGCCTTTTGGCTCTTTAGGAGGGTTTTCTGAACAAATAACCATTAAAACAAACTTCAAAACTCAAACTCTCAAACCATACCAAAATTACAGAGAACAAGAGAAAGAAGAAGAACAATAAGCTAACACTTACCTAGAACAACTTAAGATAAATGAAAACTTACCAAGATTGCAGCTCAAAAGGGAAGATTGCAAGAAAGATTAAGAAGAACACAAGAGGAAGAAGAGGAACGGGAAGAAGAAAGAAAACGGAAAAAAGAGATAAGGAAAGTCTGAATTTTCTCACCTCTCTCCTCACTCATATACACCTTCTCAAGCCACATGGCAGCCCCCTATTGGAAGACTACTCCAACAAATACACAAAACTCATCCTCTCACATACACACAAACCTAACCTCACTAAACATAGCCTACCCCCATACACTTATTCACACCCAAGCATAACTCTACGACACCTAATACTTCAATTTAAATCATACACATACACATAATAACACATGCCACACTTGAACACACACACAAAATCACACATTCATACGGCTCATTCTAGTAGGGTGACTAGGGGGCGTTACACAACTGCTGACGTCAATGAACACACTAGACATGATGCTGAGGGGCAAAATGTCGCATTTGAAATAATAACCTAGTAAAATTTTCTATTTGGCTCAAATTCTAAAAGGTTACTTATAATATCCAATTACCCTCTAAGGCCTAATGTCCAACCTTACAAGTTAAAATTTCATGCATAAATAAATCTAAATTATTAGCTTATTAATTGCTCAAACTTAAGAGTGAAATTTTATTGGTTTTGTTTTATTATGTCTCTACTTAATAAATATGCAATCATTTTACTCAAAAAATATTGCAAGGCAATTAACAATTAAAATAAATACATTTATTATAAAGTTAAATGCCAAGAATAAATGCATTCATTCAACCAATAAATAAAATCCAATAATCCAAAAATAAGACACTCATGTCAAATAACAATAGGAAATGTAAATCGTGTTTAATGAAAAATAAACACAAACTAAAATTAACACTCATGTTAACTATCTAGAAGTCTAGATTCCGTAAAATCTTTCTTGCTATTGGGTTTATTTCATTGACCTTGTTAACCAACTCATATGGTAAACCATTAGTTCTCTTAATCCATGGACGATTCACTCTTAGTCCACTCCTCAATTCCATCACAGATTTAGTGTTGCTCATCAACACTTCCCTTTTTGGTAACTCTAACCAAAAAGTTAAAAATAGAGTTTTTATAAATCTATCTCATATGAACTAGGCAGTTTTCAATAATTTCATCAGTTCTTGATGATATTTAAAAGAGTCAGTCAACACTTTAACTAAGACTCGGACCACCAATCCAAATGCACTCTTTCATTTGATGTTACATGTGTACTTAATGATGCATTATTGCATCAATATAATCGGCTCGAATCTTCCTTTGCATTCTAGTGTTGCTTATTGATTGCACTCTTACATTTCTCAAAGCAACCTATGCGTAATTTAAGGAGGAACGGGCATCCTTATTAATATTTCTAAAACACATTATATAAATTTAAGTGGTTAATACACTCATGTATAAACACAAATAATTATAACACATTTCAATTAATAAGTAAGGATAGATCTCAAAAAAATTTCAAAATATTTTTTTACATGTCTAAAGGCAGAAAACACATTTTCTACAACTTTTTATAATATTTTTTAAATTTATAAAATACAAATTTATTTTTTGGTAATAAAAAAATTTTGGAAAAATGACCAAAAAATAGGAAAAAATTGAAAATTTTATTTGACAAAAAACGGAGCTGATTTGGTGGCCGGAGGATGCCTCACACGCCGACAGAGGGAAGGCAGACACGCCCACGTGTAATACGAGCTGTTGGTCCCGATGACACACAAGAGGGGGGGGGGTGAATTGGGTGTTTTGAAATTTTAACTCAATTTCTGATAGAACAGAACGGAAGTGTTCTGGTGTAATTTTTTAGTTTGAGCAGAACATATGGATATGCAATGGATGAATATAGAAAGTGATGAACAACAGAATGTGCAATAAAAACTCTGTAAAACGGATTTAAATCTTGCAGTAAATCACTATTAGATAACAGAAATGGTTTTAAAGATTTCTTTTGAATTAAAATAAAATTTAGCTAGAACAGAGTAGTTAAAATATTTTAGAAACATAATAGAGAAGAGGGGAGAAGAAATAGATCAACATAAATTATTTATAGTGGTTCGGCCTAGCTGCCTTCATCCACTCCCCAAGACACAGTCTTGAGCTTATCTCTCCAATAACAACTCTTTTCAATGGGCAAGAGTTAAAGCCAATATATAAACCTAGTATATTTTCTACCCACAATCTTTTTCCCAAGTAAAAGATTTAAACACTTACTAGAAAATCCTAAGGTTCTAGCCAACCCTTTCTCACAATCTTTTATAAAGATATCTCACACTCTTTTATAAAGATATCTCACACAAGAATTACAACAAAAAGGCTATAATCTAGTTGAGGAGAATGAAAATGAATGAAGTGCAAGATGTGGAAAATAGTTTGAATAAGATGAAAGCTTGAATCTCAAGAGATATAAATGTTTTCCAACTTTTCTCACCTTTTTGAAACCAAAAACAACTTTAATTTATAGCCAAAAACTCATTGTAGCCATTAGAGATTAGAATATAGCCGTTAAAAGGAAGACAAACTGGTTAATTTTGAAAAACTAGCCGTTATTTTGTCTTTTAGTGAAAACAGGTCTGTTGTTCTGTCCAACTGTTCTGCTGCGACAGAAGAGAAGACTTTTCCAAAACATTTTCTAGAAACCTTTCTGCTTATCTTTTCAAAGTACATTTTAACAGCTATTCTAAAGAAATGTTTGACAAGTATCAGAAAATCATTTATAAAAAAACTTTTTAAAGTATTTTTTCTGTTTATGGTAAAACATCTTTTGTACTTTCGACAAAATACTTTTTCTATTTGCAACAGAACACCATTTTAATGCATGTGAAAATTATTTTTATGCAAGGAAGGACTTTTAAAATGCATGAACATGTATATAAAGCTCCTTAAAAGATTTTACAAAATTAATACCCTAACTTCCAATAGAGCTTAACAACTTTAAGTTTCTTCAAGCAATTGGCTTGCATACTTGGCTTGGTTCCTGCACAACTTAGTGGAGAAGGAGCTGAAAGAAAAGCAAATAAATAGAGTTTATGCAAAGTTTATACAAGGTTTTATTATCATCAAAATTGAGATGTAGCCTTAAGCCAACATGAGCACCCTCCCACTTGGCCTGTCACGTGTCAGAACCACATCATGCCACGTGGCGACATGTCAGACCACAGTCTTGACACTTATCAGGACCCTATTGGTCCACCTGGTGCCCATGTGGCATGACACCTATCATCCACGTAGCGTGGTCCCATTGGGCCATTTGTGGCTGATGACATGTCATCACCTACGTGTGGCACGACACGTGGCACCACCTCAATGGTCCATGTGTCTCCTCCTCCTTGGGTCACCTAATGCCCACGTGGCATCCAGTAACCCGTCACTGCCATGTGGTATGATACTATTAGGCCACATGTTCACAGTGACACATCACTGAGGACATGTGTTTGAGTGTGTGTGAGCCACTGCCCACATGGATGTGCCTAACGTGTGATGGTGCGTGTAGTCCACGTGCTTCCTTTTTGCCTGAACCGAATTTCAGTTGGTCGAGGGTTTTTGGAGTCTGTGATTCTAATGGTGAGGTCAAAAATTTCAAATCTAAACTTTTAGTTTTGCGTTTTGAACATCCATGTTCGTCGAGTCGCAGTATACAGATACACAATTTTGAGCCGAAATATATACACTTATATATTTTTCACACAAAAACAAATTTTTGTTGCATTTCATGCGTCTTAGATCTACCAATTTTACACATAAAATTTATAGATCAATTTTTAGCCATATGATAGGATGAAAAAATGACTGCTTTGATACCAATAAAGGGAAAACTATACACATATAATTTAGAGGTAACAATAAAAATTATACCTACCTCTTGTAGCTCTGAATCATTGCGGAAGCGTCTATAAGGATCCCGTTGTTCTTGGTCACTGGCCTAGCTCTTACCCATATGTAGGATAATCACAGCTATTTCACAATCTAAAAGACCCTGAATGATTAAGATAAAAAAAATGACTGTGGGTTCGAACTAGCAGCCTTGCGGCGGATACGCTTTCTCGTTACCAAATGCTGAGATCTCTCATCTATTTATAGAGATCCTAATAGCTAGAGACCTATCTCTACTATAACTCAAACTCCTTCTGAGATAGGATTTGGTAATCTTAATCAGATTGAATTACTCAATTTTTTTCTGAATTGGAACATTATCCAAAATAGAGTCATGGGCGTATCCCAACTCTATCAATTAGAATTATAACTTAACAGAGAAAATTCTAGATAATCTATCCATATAAGACTATATTAATCAAATTTAACTAGAAGTAAAAAATAGTAAGAAAGACCCTGTGCAATCATAGGACTGCCTAACTATACGGGACCACCTATTCGCCTCACTCTAGGCTTTTAACGGCTGACCAACACTAAGCCTTCAGGGCTGACAAACGTTTCAACACCATAAGCTCTATTTCTATACTTTCTTCTTCTAATTAAACTTAATCAAATAATCTTATTTGAATAAATTAACTAGCTTTCTTTTCTATATATCTATTAAAGAAAGCTTTCTATAAAAATCTTGACAATCTCAAAAATCTTCCATATGCATTTATATATGTTGTTGCAATAAAAATATTTGTTAATGCAATAATTCTTGTCTTAAAATAAACATTTCTTAATTATTAGAAAAATCCAAAGTTAAAAGAGCATCAATTTTCTACTAGAATGAAATACATGAAATCTTATTAATTTTTGGAGAAGAATTACAGATAGAGGTTAAGGGAGTACATGAACAAGCTTTTGAGAATATAATCTGTAAGTCTAAAGATTTATTACACAGTGAAGTTAAAATTATAAAAGGTTATTTTCTTAATTTCTCTAATTTTTGAATAAAATTGATATATAACGCCATTGAATAGGTTGTTGATGCTCTTTAAACAGATTAGAAAAGTGGCTTTGTATTATTGCTATTGAGAATCTCTCTATAGATGAACATTGCACGATAATGGAGAATCTTACTGTTGATGAATAGTGCTTTACATACTTGAGAATCTCTACTATTGATGAATAGTGCTTGCCATGTTTGAAAATTTTTACCGTTAATGAATAGTATTGGGATAATGGTGAATCTTTTTAAATAATTGAAAATTCGACTATTGAGTTATTAGCTATTTATGCCGACAACTAAGTTCCTTCAAAAAATTTTGTTAGAAAAAAACTTTTTTTTACATTATAATGTCTGCAAAAGGATCTTAAGAAGGTGATGGGGAGGCCTCATCATCTTTAGAATTAATCTTTTGAGAAGAAACTCTATTGAGAATGTCTACGAATTTGGCTTCTATAGATGCTGAAGATAATAGGTTTATAATTTGGTTTTTATTAGCCAAATATCCCATTTGTTGATACGAAGGTTGAGAGGTGGTTGTTATAATAGCTTGAGAATTTGTTGTTTCAATGCAGAATGAATTCCACCATTTTATTATTCGTAGTAGAGGATAGGCAAAGAATTTTCATTTTTTGAGAAATAGTAGGTCCAAGCTATAATCCAAGGAACATTAAAGGTAGCAAAAAATTGCAAGAGTTTTGTGGTAATATAGAAGGATAATAACATAGAAACTTTATGTATCCTTGATGAATTGGTTGAGTAAGGGCATCTTTAATAAGCCCAAAATATCTAAACCACCGAATAAACTAATTACGAAAACTTCTTGAGATCTTTTGGGAGAAATGGAAGAACCATGAATGATTAAAATTCCTTAAGTAAAATGCTTTGTACCAACCTTCTTAATAATTATAATATTGCAGACCATACGAGCAGGATATCTTGATAAAGTTTTCAAAGAATACGGCCTTTGTCTCCAATAACCCAAAGTTATAACTTGAATAATCTTTACTCTACTAGAATTTATCTTTCTTGAATCCTAATTATCATAGTTGTGTTATATCTTAACTAATCTAAAACCAACTAGTACTGCTTTGTAGAATTCTCAAGCTTTATAACAACCCTTTTCATAAAACTGAAATCTATTGGAAAAAATATAGTTAATTAACTCATAAAAACTCTAATTTTCAGCTAAGCTAATGTCTTCTTGTTCAAGAATTTTAATAAATTGCCTATTAGGATTTTGAATATATTGAGAAGAATATGTTTTAAAGGTGGAAGGGTTTGGAGAATTTGACGAGGATGAAGCTACTGCTATTAAATAGTTTAGAGGTATGGGAAGAGTAGGTGGGGAGGGAATATGTGGCCTAAGAATTATAGATAAAGAAGAAGGAGATGAAGGATGGGGTCTTAATCCTAAAATAGCAAACCTCTTTAAAGATATAGGAATTGTCTGATTAGAATTTACTGCCTAATAGAATTCTTACTTCCTACTGATAATGAAGCTTTTATTGAAACTTCCATACTAGAATTCATTTTCCCTATAAAAATTCGCGGGAAAGAAAATCAAGTAAACTGTTATTTTTTCCTAAAATTACGTAATAAAGTTTGCCATTGTGCGAAAACTTATTTAGAAATCAAATTTTTAACATCTTTTTCTTAAATTATGTTTTGTTGAAAAACAATTAATTCTTAGTAAAAATCTTTTCATTTATTAATCATCTTCAAATTTCGTTATGCATAGAACAATACTTAATATTTCCTTTTCAATGAAATAATAGTTCTTTTGAGTATAATTCCAACTTTCAGAGTAAAATCACATAATTCTCCCCTATTTTCTTCTTTTCTCCTTTACTTAAGAATACCTTTATATCCTATATCCCTAGCATCCATTTCAACTATTAAGAATGCTTCAGGGTGAGGAATAGTAAGGCAAGGAATGTTGTTCATTTTTTATCTATTTAACTATCATAGTATGTTCTTCTGTCTACGGTTCTGGATTATTTTTTAGCCTATCATATAACACTACAAGAAAATTGGCCTTTAACGGAGGAAAATCAAGTCATTAAAAATCGAAATTCGGTCATTAAAGACCAATAACGACCGAAAAATTCGGTCGGTAAAAGCCCTTCGTTAAAGGTATAGACGACTGGATTTTGAATCCGGTCGTTAATGCCTTTAACAACCGGAATATTTTCGGTCATTGAAGATATCTTTTAGCGATCAAATTTTCCCTTCGTTGATTATGTTAAACCTTTTAATGAAGGGAATTTCGGTCATTGAAAATATCTTTTCGCAACCGAATTTTCCCTTCACTAATTGTGTTCACTTTCACCGAAAGGAATTCTGGTTGTTGAAGATACCTTTTAGCTACTAAATTTTTCATTCACTAATTATGTTGACTTTCAATGAAGGGAAGGGAACTCCGGTTGTTAAACAGTCATTTTACCAACCGAATTTTTCTTTGTTAAAAGGAAATTCAGTCATTAATAATAAATTTTTAAAATAAATAAAATATTTTATTTGAATATTACCTGTACACATCATTTACATACACATATATATCCAAAATTATAATAAATAGTATTTTCATAGATTACAAAATAGCAGTTACAAAATATATCAATATTTCGTAATTGTTTGACATTCTATTTGTCACGTATAAATTTGTTTACAAAAATAGCCCCTATCTATACCATTTTCTATTCCCTTAAAATCTCTAGAAGAATGCATAATTAGCCTCATATCTTCATTGTCCATTGTTTTGAAGACCTGTAGAATTTTAAACATAAAATTATAATTAATATTCATGCACAAATTCAGTAAACCAAATGGCAAAATAATTTAATATTTTTAATCTTAAATAGCATTTACTTTAAACCAAACACAACAAATGATAAAATTTTTACATACCAAAAAAAATTATAATAAACATGAGAATGAAGCTACAAGAAGAGGTATGCATGCAATGAGAGAAAATGTAATAAAATGGAAATTAGACTCAAATATAAATCAAATTCACTATGAATAAACTTATAATATAATAATTATAAGATCTAATTACCTTCAGGTCCTCCTAGCATATGAAGCACCAGCAGGAACCTTGCATGAAGTTCATCAGTCCACTGCCTCCTATTATTTCTCCACATAGGCTTTGTTAATGGAATCAACTTAAAATCCATCATTTTCCCCTTATTTGCTCCAAAATTCAGATCACCAGGGAAGTTCTTTTGATAGGTAAAATGGCATACCTGAAATTGTGGAAGCAAAAGAAGAAAAAATAGCTAAAGATATCTTAAGTAGATGCAGCAATGAGATATTGAAACCCATGTTTACAAGAACAAACAATACAGGTAGCAGGGGAGCACCATCACATCCTATGGGCAGCCAAATTAATTGCAAGAAATCAATTGGCATGTCTCTAATCTATAATAATAACTGTATAGTAAGATTCCAAAAGAAAAAAATATATAAAATAAAGCCAAACAACACAATCATCCACTCATTACCATTTAGTCTTTTCGAAAGTTGCATACAGAAACCATAGCATAAGAGCAAAGAGGATCTTAGATTTGTACTTCAAAACCGGAATAATGCTAACAAGTTCCAGAAGACCATTTTATTAGATTTAATTAAAGTATGTAAATAACTTTTATATCTTGGACATAAATGATAATTATATTGCTATATTTCATACACTAATTTTTCTTTTTCATTTACCAACATGAATTTCTTCTTGCTACATAAAGTTGGTTTTTAACATCCATATATTTCATATATTAATGCTTAATATGAATAGCTCAAGCAGTGTACATCATCTCTGATTTGTATCTCTAGAATATAGTATAACTATTGAAGCATATAAACACAATATATAAACACAGCTCCATGGATGTAAAGCATATTACATTTTCAATTACAACACTCTGACCTTCTGTAACAACAATGTTCAAGAATACTGACCATTTATTACCACTTGCGTGTACTGAGATAGTTCCACTTTTAAAAAATTAGTAAGGAACATCCAAAAATAGAAAGCACAGCCTTGATATGTCGCATGTACATTAGCACATGAACCACACCATCAGCGAAGCAGACCAACTGTGGTTTTTAAATAGTCTGAGCCACTCTTCCATCAATGCAGAGCCCTAATCTTAAAACGCCATTGGCTTGATATATTGCATCCTTTTGGCCCATTTGGTCTGTCTAATAGCAAGAGAAATGGTACAACCACTAATTGAATAATTTTATGGCGATTGACATAAAAATTAAACGATATTGTTGAATAATACACGCTAAAATTCTATGCAAATATCCCGTATAACTTGAATGATAAGATTCCCACCAACAAAAGAGATATGCGGTCATAAATTGGTCCGGTTATTTTCAGGATAACCATGAAAATCATACATTACACAACTCAAAACATAATAAAACAGAATTCACAAGATTAGACTCAACTAATGCTGATAATTTTATTGCCATGGTATGTCGAGCAACATTTTGTACGAATCTATACACATTTCCAATTCAAGTTTCTCAAGCCTTAACACAAGTAAAGGCCAAAAAGAGGTAAAAGTTTACATGATTGAATATTATAGCTTAAAATGTAGGCATACCAGCAAAGCACAAACGCCACCCTCTAAAGCCCTAGCATACCAGAAGAAATCAGCAGTCAATCTAGCTAGTTCTAAAGCAGTGGAACAGTGATTATTGGCATCAACATGTGACCCTGCCAACAAATAGTAATCCCCTATTGTCTTCTGTGCATGGGCGAGTCTTCGATTCTTGGCTTTGATCACCTACAGTGTTTACCAAAATAAAAATTACTAAAGCTGCATTGCATTCTAAATAAAAGTGAAAGGTTTCAAATGAAGAAATTATAGATTAAAAATCCTTTGGACACCTAGACATAAACCTCCACTGAGCTTAAACTGGCTAGAGAACAGGAATGTGAAGAACAGGGCAGAGTCGTCGGTGAGCAAGAGACGAGGAAAGAGCGGCGACGAGGGCAAGAGATGAGTGGTGATGGCGACGAAAGGTGAGCTACGATGGGCGACGACGATGATCTGACAGCACTCGAGGGAGACGGCTCTAGAGGCAGTAGCAGCGGTGAGACCGGATCTGCGACGGCAGGGTGGGGAGTGAGCGGCGGAAGGGTGGAGGGTGATGCTAGATCTGGTGCCTGGTGGCTCGCAAGGGAGGGGAGGTGCAATGGATGGGGCAACGTAAGAGGGAGGCGTGGAGAGTTGACGAAGGTAGTGGGAAAATGGATTTTGTGATTTTAGTTATATTTGGAGGTAAATAGAAGTCCTGGCATTTTTTTTAACCCTTCAACAATCGGATTTCGAGCCTTTTAGCGACCAGATTTAAACCCCTCAGTAAAATTTGAGTACTAACGACCAAATTAAATTTCCTTCGTTGTTTGTATCTTTTTCCGACCGAATTTTTGTCCCTTTGCTAAATTTTAGTCGTTGAAAGTTAATTTTCTTGTAGTGTAATGGTTTACATAATTTTCCTAAATCTCAAAAAAAAATCATGAATATAATTTAAGCAACCCAAAAACCTTTGCAAATGTTTCTTACCTATAATTTTAACAGGGAATTTACTAGTGAAATCTAGACTTTTATTAATTAGCCTAATTGCTCCTTAATCTATCTTATGTCACAAAAACCTTACTTTTGTTTGAAAAAGTTTCACTTTGGTAGTTGATACTACTAGTCCACTTGAATGAATAACATTATAAAATCTTTTTAATTAACTAATAGACTAATCAATAGAATTTTAAAATATTAGTACATCATCAATATGTACTATAGAAAATTCATTTACAGACTTTAATATATCATTCATAATATTTTTGAATTCTGATAGGGTATTTTTTAAACCGATGGGCATAACATTCAATTCAAAATGTCCAAAAGGTACATTAAACCCAATTTTCTATATTTCTTCACTAATTTTTGAATTTGCCAAAAACCAGATTTAATGTCAAACTTAGAAAATATTTTTGCATTAAAATGTTTCTTTAACAAATCCCTTTTATTAGGTATTAGATACCTAATCCACTGTAACTTATTATTTACAGGTTTATAATTAATAACTAGTTGAGGGGCACTGCTTTCAATTTTTACTGCATTCATTACACAAAAAGTAGAGCAAGAACAAGATATCTTAGAGTCACAAATTAAACCTTTATCTTTTAAATTTTAAATTTCTTTCCTACATACTCTTTTTAGTTCTCCCAACATACGAATAGCCTTTGATGAATCTAATAGGAATTTTCTTTTCATCAATGTCTTTAATATAAGCAAGATTTGCTATCTGTTTTCTTCTATTCTAGAAAGCATTTGGTAAGGGAGCAAAAATTCCTTTAGAAAAAACATTTTCAATTTCTTTTATTTTCTATTTAATATTCAGTTTTCTAATTGAATTTTTATGCTTTTTTCTTCAATTTCATTTATTAAATATTTAATCTATTTTTGTTTATTTTTATTAAATCATTCTCCTGAATAATATTTTCTTTTAACTGACCAATATCCCTTGAAATCACAGGAAAAGCAAATTTTAATAAAATATCTTTATTAAGAATTTTTGTTAATATTCCATTATCACTCACTTGAAATGGATAAATCATAGTAATAAAAGGAGTGCCAAGAATGATAAATCATACCTTCATATCCTATATCCCTAGCATCTATTTCAACTATTAAGAATGCTTCAGGGTGAGAAATACTAATGCAAGGAAGGTTCTTAATTTTTTTTTCTTTTATCTATTTAACTATCTTACTATGTTCTTTTGTCCAGGATTCTAGATTCTTTTTCAGCCTATCGTACAATGGTTTACATTATTTTTCTAAATCTTGAAAAAAATCATGAATATAATTTAAGCAACTAAAAAACCATTGCAAATGTTTCTTATGTATAATTTTATCAAGGAATTAACTAGTGAATTCAAAACTTCTATTAATTAGCCAAATAGCTCCTTGATCTATCTCATGTCCTAAAAACCTTACTTTTGTTTGAAAAAGTTTCATTTTGGTACCTGATACTACTAGTCCACTTGAATGAATAACATTATAAAATCATTTTAAATAACTAATATACTAATCAATAGAATTTTAAAATATTAGTACATCATCAATATGTACTATAGAAAATTCATTTACCAACTTTCATATATCATTCATAATATTTTGCAATTCTGATAGGGTATTTTTTAAACAGAAAGGCATAACATTCCATTCAAAATGTCCAAAAGGTACATTAAACCTTGTTTTCTATATTTCTTGTTCAGTAATTTGAATTTGCCAAAAACCAGATTTAATGTCGAACTTAGAAAATATTTACTATAAAGTTTTATTTACAGGTTTATAATTAATAACTAGATGAGAGGCTCCGCTTTCAATTTTTACAACATTCATTACATAAAAAGTAGAGCAAGAATAGGATAACTTCGAGTCATGAATTAAACGTTTATCTTTGAAGTTTTAAATTTCTTTCCTACATACTTTTTTTAGTTCTTCTGACATACGAATAGCCTTTGATGAATCTAGTAGGAATTTTCTTTTCATCAAAGTCTTTAATATAAGGAAGATTTGCTATCTATTTTCTTCTATTCTTGAAAGAATTTCGTAGGGAGCACAAATTTCTTTAGCAAAACATTTTCAATTTCTTTTATTTTTTGTTTAATATTCAAGTTTCTAATTGAATTTTTATTATTTTTTCTTCAATTTCATTTATTAAAAAATTATCCTATTTTTGTTTATTTTTTATTAAATCATTCTCCTGAATATTATATTCTTTTAACTGGCCAATATTCCTTGAAATCAAAGGAAAATAAAATTTTTAAAATAATATCTTTATTAAGAATTTTTGTTAATATTCCTTTATCACACACTTGAAATGGATAAATCATAGTAATAAAAGGAGTGCAGAGAATGATAAATTATACCTTCATATCCTATATCCCTAGCATCCATTTCAACTATTAAGAATGCTTCAGGGTGAGGAATACTAAGCCAAGGAAGGTTCTTAATTTTTTTTCTTTTATCTATTTCACCATCTTAGTATGTTTTTCTGTCCAGGGTTCTGGATTCTTCTTCAACCTGTCATATAATGGTTTACATAATTTTCCTAAATCTCGCAAAAAATCATGAATATAATTTAAGCAATCCAAAAACCTTTGCAATTGTTTCTCATCTATAATTTTATCAAGCAATTTACTACTGAATTCTAGACTTCTATTAATTAGCCTAATTGCTCCTTCATCTATCTCATGTCTTAAAAACCTTACTTTTGTTTGAAAAAGTTTCATTTTGGTTGCTGATACTCCTAGTCCACTTGGATGAATAACATTATAAAATCTTTTTAAATAACTAATATACTGATCAATAGAATTTTAAAATATTAGTACATCATCAATATATACTATAGAAAATTCATTTATAGACTTTAATATATCATTCATAATATTTTGGAATTCTGATAGGGCATTTTTTAAAGCAAAGGGCATAACATTCCATTCAAAATGTCCAAAAGGTACATTAAACCCTATTTTCTATATTTCTTATTCACTAATTTGAATTTGCCAAAAACTAGATTTCATATCGAACTTATAAAATATTTGTGCATTAAAAATTTTCTTTAAAAATCCCTTTTATTATGTATGGGATACCTAATCCACTAAAAAATTTTATTTACAGGTTCATAATTAATGACTAGACGAGGGGCTCCTCTTTCAATTTTTGCTGCATTCCTTGCATAAAAAGTAGAGCATGAACAAGATAACTTAGAGTCATAAATTAAACCTTTATCTTGTAAATTTTAAATTTCTTTCCTGCAAACTCTTTTTAGTTCTTCTAACGTACGAATAGCCTTTGATGAATCTAGTAGGAATTTTCTTTTCATCAAAGTCTTTAATATAAGAAAGATTTAATATCAATTTTTTTATATTGTGGAAAATATTTGGTACGGGAGCACAAATTTCTTTAGCAAAACATTTTCAATTTCATTTATTTTTTGTTTAATATTCAGTTTTTCTAATTGAAATTTTATTATTTTTTCTTCAATTTCATTTATTAAAAAATTAATATGTTTTTGTTTATTTTTTTATTAAATCATTCTCCAGAATATTATTTTCTTTTAACTGACCAATATCCCTTGAAATCACAGGAAAAGCAAATTTAAAAAAAATATATCTTTATTAAGAATTTTTGTTAATATTCCATTATCACACACTTAAGATAGATAAATCATAGTAAAAAAACCTTTATATCCTATATCCCTAGCATCCATTTTAACTATTAAAAATGCTTTAGGGTGAGAAGTACTAAGCCAAGGAAGGTTCTTAATTTTTTTTCATCTTAGTATGTTCTTCTATCCAGGGTTCTGGATTCTTCTTTAACTTATCAGATAATGGTTTACATAATTTTCCTAAATCTCGAAAAAAATCATGAATATAATTTAAGCAACCCAAAAACCTTTGCAATTATTTCTCATCTATAATTTTATCAAGCAAATTACTAGTGAATTCTAGACTTCTATTAATTAGTCTAATTGCTCCTTCATCTATCTCATGTCTTAAAAACCTTACTTTTGTTTGAAAAAGTTTCATTTTGGTTGCTGATACTCCTAGTCCACTTGGATGAATAACATTATAAAATCTTTTTAAATAACTAATATACTGATCAATAGAATTTTAAAATATTAGTACATCATCAATATATACTATAGAAAATTCATTTATAGACTTTAATATATCATTCATAATATTTTGGAATTCTGATAAGGCATTTTTTAAAGCAAAGGGCATAACATTCCATTCAAAATGTCCAAAAGGAGCATTAAACCCTATTTTCTATATTTCTTATTCACTAATTTGAATTTGCCAAAAACTAGATTTCATATCGAACTTAGAAAATATTTGTACATTAAAAATTTTCTTTAAAAATCCCTTTTATTATGTATGGGATACCTAATCCACTAAAAAATTTTATTTACAGGTTCATAATTAATGACTAGACGAGGGGCTCCTCTTTCAATTTTTGCTGCATTCCTTACATAAAAAGTAGAGCATGAACAAGATAACTTAGAGTCATAAATTAAACCTTTATCTTGTAAATTTTAAATTTCTTTCCTGCAAACTCTTTTTAGTTCTTCTAACGTACGAATAGCCTTTGATGAATCTAGTAGGAATTTTCTTTTCATCAAAGTCTTTAATATAAGAAAGATTTAATATCAATTTTTTTATATTGTGGAAAATATTTGGTACGGGAGCACAAATTTCTTTAGCAAAACATTTTCAATTTCATTTATTTTTTGTTTAATATTCAGTTTTTCTAATTGAAATTTTATTATTTTTTCTTCAATTTCATTTATTAAAAAATTAATATATTTTTGTTTATTTTTTTATTAAATCATTCTCCAGAATATTATTTTCTTTTAACTGACCAATATCCCTTGAAATCACAGGAAAAGCAAATTTTAAAAAAATATATCTTTATTAAGAATTTTTGTTAATATTCCATTATCACACACTTAAGATAGATAAATCATAGTAAAAAAACCTTTATATCCTATATCCCTAGCATCCATTTTAACTATTAAAAATGCTTTAGGGTGAGGAGTACTAAGCCAAGGAAGGTTCTTAATTTTTTTTCATCTTAGTATGTTCTTCTATCCAGGGTTCTGGATTCTTCTTTAACCTATCAGATAATGGTTTACATAATTTTCCTAAATCTCGAAAAAAATCATGAATATAATTTAAGCAACCCAAAAACCTTTGCAATTATTTCTCATCTATAATTTTATCAAGCAAATTACTAGTGAATTCTAGACTTCTATTAATTAGTCTAATTGCTCCTTCATCTATCTCATGTCTTAAAAACCTTACTTCTGTTTGAAAAAGTTTCATTTTAGTTGCTGCTACTACTAGTCCACTTGGATGAATAACATTATAAAATCTTTTTAAATAACTAATATACTGATCAATAGAATTTTAAAATATTAGTACATCATCAATATATACTATAGAAAATTCATTTATAGACCACTACAATAAAAATAGCATTTCCCTACGGAAATTCCCGACGGAAAATAAGGAATTTCCGTCGGGAAACTAAATTGCCGACGGAAATGCATTCCGTCGGCAATATAGTCGTAGGCAAATTTCCCGACGGAAAAAATTCCGTCGGGAAATTTACCGACGGAAAATCAATTTCCGTCGGTAATTTTACCGACGGAAAACAAATTTCCGTCGGTAAAATTACAGACGGAAAATTTTTTCCGTCGGGAATTACCGACGGAAATTGATTTTCCGTCGGCAAATTTCCCGACGGAAATTAAATTTCCGTCGGGAATTACCGACGGAAAATGATTTTCCGTCGGTAATTCCCGACGGAATTTAATTTCCGTCGGGAAATTTTAAAAATTAAAAAAAAAATTAATAATAACAATACAATTAACATAAATAAATAATAATAATAACAATACAATTTATAAATAAATAATAATAATAACAATACAATTAACATAAATAAATAATAATAATAACAATACAAATAACATAAATAAATAATAATAATAACAATACAAATTATAAATAAATAATAATAATAACAATACAAATTAACATAATAATAATAATAATAATTTAATAATAATAATATGTTGAATAATAATAATAACTAAAATTAACACTAATTAACAATAATAATCATAATATGAAAAATTCTATTAATAAATTTAATAACAATAAAGTTTTAAGAAATATAAATTTAAACAATAATTAAAATTTACCAATATTCATATAACATAAATAAAATAATAATAATATTAATAATAATAATAATTCTTATTATACCCAACAATAATAATAATAATAATAATAATAATAATAATAATAATAAATAAAAGAGAGAGGCAGATCCGTACCTGGCGCCGGAGGAGGAGGAGAGGTGGTCGGCGGCGACTGGGCAGAGGGCAGAAACGGGGAGAGGAGAGGGAGGAGAGAGGAAGAGAGAGAGAGAGAGAGAGAGAGAGAGAGAGAAGGGAAGGGAAGGAGGAGCGGGAAAAGAGGGAGGGAGGGGAGGCCGATCGGCGCCGGAGGGAGGGGGAGGGGCGGTGGTCGGCGGCGACTGGGCAGAGGGCAGAAACGGGGAGAGGAGAGGGAGGAGAGAGAAAGAGAGAGAGAGAGAGAGAAAGAGAGAAGGGAAGGAGGAGCGGGAAAAGAGGGAGGGAGGGGAGGGACGGTGCGCCGATCGGCGCCGGAGGGAGGGGGAGGGGCGGTGGTCGGCGGCGGCTGGGCAGAGGGAGGAGAGACGGCGCGAGGAGAGGGAGAAGAGAGAAAGAGAGAGAAGAGAGAGAGAGAGAAAAAAAAAAGAGGGAAATTTAATTTAATTTAATTTTAGCGACGGAAAGCATCTTCCGTCGCTAAAAAAAGAGGGAAATGGAAATTTTGTATTTTTAGCGACGGAAAGCATATTCCGTCGCTAAAAAGAGAGGGAAATTAAATTTTTTTATCTTTAACGACGGAAAGCATATTCCGTCGCTAAAAATAGCGACGGAATATTCAAACCGTCGCTAAATTTAGCGACGGTTTGAATATTCCGTCGCTATTTTAGCGACGGCTTTTTATTCCGTCGCTAAAAATACAATTAAGTTTTTTTTTTTTTCAGCGACGGCAAAAAAATTAAAATAGCGACGGTTTATAAAAACCGTCGCAAATATCGGTCGGCAATTTTGGTGGGAAATGTTGGCGCCATTTTTAGCGACGAATTTTATTTTCCGTCGCTATTTACCGACGGAATTTAAATTCCGTCGGTAAATAGCGACGAAAATTAAATTCCGTCGCTATTTACCGACGGAATTTAAATTTCGTCGGTAAATAGCGACAAAAATTAAATTCCGTCGCTAATTAGCGACGGAGGTTAATCTCCGTCGCTATTTAGCGACGGAAATGACTCCGTCGCTAAATTTCCGTCGCTAATTAGCTATTTTCTTGTAGTGGACTTTAATATATCATTCATACTATTTTGGAAATTTGATAAGGCAATTTTTAAACAGAAGAGCATAACATTCCATTCGAAATGTCCAAAAGCTACATTAAACCCTATTTTCTATATTTATTGTTCTTCAATTTGAATTTGCTGAAAACTATATTTTATGTCGAACTTAGAAAATATTTTTGCTTTAAAAAGTTTCTTTAACAAATCCCTTTTATTAGGTATGGGATACCTAATCCACTGTAAAGTTTTATTTATAGGTTTATAATTAATAACTAGACGAGGGGCTCCTCTCTCAATTTTTACTGCATTCATTACATAAAAAGTAGAGCAAGAACAAGATAACTTGGAATCACGAATTAAACCTTTATCTTTTAAATTTTAAATTTCTTTCCTACATACTCTTTTTAGTTCTTCTGACATACGAATAGCCTTTAATCTAGTAGGAATTTTCTTTTCTTCAAAGTTTTTATTATAAGGAAGATTTACTATTTGTTTTCTTCTATTCTAAAAAGTATTTGGTACAAGAGCACAAATTTCTTTAGAAAAATCATTTTCAATTTCTTTTAATTTTTGTTTAATATTCAAGTTTTATAAATGAATTTTTATTCTTTTTTCTTTAATTTCATTATTAAAAAATTAATTTATTTTTGTTTATTTTTTTTTATTAAATCATTCTCCTGAATGTTATTTTCTTTTAACTGGCCAATATCCCTTGAAATCATAGGAAAAGCAAATTTTTTTAATAAAAAATATCTTTATTAAGAATTTTTGTTAATATGCCACTATCACACACTTGAAATGGATAAATCATAGTAATAGAAGGTATGCCAAGAATGACTCGTGAATTTAAATCTTTAACTAGAATTAATTAAGTGGGCATTAAAATAATATCCTTTATTACAAATTTTTACTTTAGGTAGCTTGTAATTAATTATTAACCTAAAACCGCTTGCAGTACTTAACTTTTCAGAAGATTTTTCATAATATTTTGTTGGTATTAAACCTTCCTGAATACAATTTTGATTAGTACCATTATCTATTAAGAATAGTGTTGATAAATGAAAGCCATCATTAATTACTATTTTTAAATATACATACTGTGATGCGCGCCGAACCTTGCAAAGGCCCTCGTAACGAGACCCGCTTTTAGGGCTCTAGGGATTAGTTCGCGTCTTTTTGATCTTAGGTGCCATGAAACATCTTGGAATCCCTTCCCAATAGAACATTGGGGAGTTTATCTAGCCTCATGGTACCTTTAGGCACCTTTGAGGTATTTTGGAGTGCCATCCAATTTACGAGAAATTGGGAAAGGTCATCTAACCTCTACGATCTAAACCAGAGATAGTGTTTGAAACTTCACTCTTATTTATATCTTGGTTAATTATAAATGAGTTTTAGATTCATAAAATTCTATCTCTTATCTCACACGATTAGTGCATTTAATTAAAAAGCACATCGCAAGCATTCGAAAGCGGTAAATAAAAGCTGTAAAAAAAGCGATAAAGAAAAGCAGTAAACATGCCGAGCACACAATTACAAGAGAAATTGGGACAGAATACAATCCAAATGAACGAAAGCCAAATGAAATTAAAATGAAAATTGGGATAGAATACAATCCTAAATGAAAGCTAAATAAAATTGCCCCAAAAATAATTAATTAAAAGGGCCCACAAGATATATATGAACATAAATTTAAAATAAACAAACAAAGTCAAGTATATAAAAAATAACATACATAAATCAGGATATTTATTTGGGCTAGGAACATTGGTTCCTTCACGCTCACTTAAAGAGTGATCGGAGAGTTGTTCGATTGTTGGTTTGAAAATTGGGATAAGTGATCCGCTTTTTGGAAAACTTAACTATTCATTTTAATTCGCGATATTTTACATTCCTTAGCTAAAATGAGGGACATTGGTCCCAATTTATTAGTAAAAATTCCAATTTAATTATAAAAATATTTTTGTGATTTTTTATCTTACATGTGCATAAAATAAAATATTTTATTTACAAGTAAACACAAACGCAAGAAAGGGGATAGGAAAGGTCTCACCGGGAGAAGATTCCCTACGCATTGTGACCGCTCCGTGAGATCACGGGAACGCTCATACAAGGCAAATCACATTTAAATCCCATACCAAAAAAAATAACATTATAAATGTTAGTAACAATTCTAAAATTAAACAAATAAATATAAAGACAAGATAAATACAAAACATGTTAAACATAAATGCATGAGATAAAATGGATTGAATCAGACATGTTAATTTAATGTACAAATAATTCACATTCAAAGGAAATAAAAATAAGTCATGTAAAAGCCTAAGAATAATCATAATAATAGTAATAAAATAATAGTAGCATAATAACAAAGATAATAATAATAATAATAATAATAATAATAATAATAATAATAATAATAATAATAATAATAATAATAATAATAATAATAATAATAATAATAATAATAAAAAAAATGGAGGCAACAGGATGATAATAATCAAATAGCAACAATGGCAAAATAATGAGGTAATAATAATAATAATAACAATAGTGGCAATAGGAGAGCAATAATAATAATAATGAAGGCAACAGGAAAATAATAATAATAATAATAATAATAATAATAATAATAATAATAATAATAATAAGAATAATAATAATAATAATGAAGGTGCAGGCGTGCATAGTGATGAAAAGATAATAAAAGTGACAATAAAAGGGAAGGAAAGCCAATAGTAAGCAATAACACTAAAAATGCTGGAAATAAATGATAAACATGGTAATAATAACAAAAAAATGTTAACAACAATAATGATAAACAAAATTGAATGAGAACAGGTCCAAGAATTTTTACCCTCAGAGTTTATAGATCTGAAAAATGATGTCTTAATCCGTCTCCTTGTAAATTTTGCGGTGTCGAAGCACACAAAAAGTTGGAGAAAATCTAAGTTTTTAATAAATAAAAAACTCAAGAAAATAATTTTGATGGATTAATCAAGCCAAATAAATTAATTTTCCTTGCTCGAAGCAAACCAATAATGATGTGTTTTTTAGAGAGAAAGAAGAAAAAATTGGATCTTGAAATTCCTAAGCTTTTTCTCTTGAAAAACCCTCGTCTCCCTTTTTTTCTAGAGAGAAAAAACCTATATTCTTGAAAGCCAGCCCCATTAAAATGAAGACAAAGTCTCCATTTTGTTTCCCTGGTCTTTCCCCAAAATGGAAAAAGACAAAACATCTTTTTATCTCATTGTCCCAAAAAAAACATAAAAACATGAAATAATCAGATATTTTCAGTCTAAATTTTGACTTTTTTGCAGGTAAGAAAGAGATTGCACAGGCGGGACTGGGGGAGCAAGAGAGGCCGTATGTCATTTGAGTGACATGCGGCCTTGGGGCTGCATGCCATTCAAGTGACATGCAGCCTTGAGGCCGCATGCCATTTGTGATGTGTCCTCACGCGAAGCCACGCGTTTGGCTGCAACTGCGCGCGGTACCTCGAGTATGCTGCCATGGACAGTACGCTTCACGCGCACCGTGCTGTCGCGCAACCGCAGGCCACCGAAATTTGTTAAACTAAAATAAAATAAAAAAGAAAATAAAATAAGATAAATGTAGGAATAAAATAGAAATTTTTACATTTTTACTTTTGAAAAAAAAAAAGAAAATTCTCGACAAGGGAAACATCATTTTCGAAACTTTTGCCTATGAGCAAGTATCATTTTCATCATCGGATAACCCTGATCTTGGACTGCCTCGGGACCCGGTGTCTACACACATACCATTTTTTATAATTGTTTCATAAAATGCTACTAATATATTCATCTTTTGAATCTCTAATGACCAAAGAAGAAGAAGCCTGTTCTTTTGCCTTTCCATCATTCTCTTTATTTTGAATTAGATTACTTATATTAGTCTTAAAATTTTCTTCTTCTAAAATTTGAACTTTAATAATATTTATTTCTTTTGTTGTTGAGGATCTTGGATAGACGATTTTTTTTAATATTAAACCTATCATACATTTCTTTAACATTATAAGGTTTAACATCTTTATTTTCTTTTGCTCTTATTAATTTTTTTAATCTTAATAAATGATTCTTCTTGACTTATGGGTCATCTATTTTTTCTATAATATCTAATAAAAATTTATTTTCATTACTTGACATATTTATACTATTGCACCAACTATGATTAACACAAATGCAAGTTTAGAATTCACTACTATCACTAGAGTTTTCACTTATAATATTTAAATTATTTTCAAAATAATTAGAGATTTCGCTTTCATTGCTTGAAGAATCATTAATCATAATTTTCATAATTTCATTTTTCAATTCTTTTGATATGTCTTGTTTTATAACTCTACAATCTCTTGAATAATGACCTTGTCCTTCACATTTATAACAACTTACTATATCCTTTTTATTATTCTGCTGCCTAGGTCTTATGGGTTTATACTATTTATGTTTTACTGGTTTTTCTTCCTTATAATTTCTTTTCTGATTATAATTTATTTTCCTAGAAACATATTTTCTTCCTAATTTCCCATTTTTCTTAAAAAAGGATGGAGCACTGATTTGCTCATAACCATATTGTAGACAAAAAGATCTTAATTGTTCTCTTCCTATAATACTATCTTTCTTTAATTTTGCTTTTAGTTTCAAATCTGTAAAAATGGCTAATCCTTCATTATTGATATAATATATTATTTATGCATAAGTTAAATCTTGATAAGCTACCATACCATTATATTCTTTTTTATCTTAGTTCTCACTCTTTTTGCAAATAACTTAGGTAAGCTTGCTATAAACCTTTCTTTCCAATAGACATTATTACAACTAAATCTCGTTAAGGCATTTGTTAAGAATAAATCCTTATAACACCTAAAATCCTATAATTTTGAACAGGCCAGATTTTGCAGAATTTTTGAATTATTTTCTTAGTGTTAGCGTGTATCTCTTATAAAATTTTTCATTATAGCAAAAAGAAAAGTAGGTATTATATTATCTTATTGAGTTTCTAATTGAATACTATTTTCTATTTTTACTACAAATTTTTTAGCTTTTAAAATATGCTATTTATCATTGGCTAAGACAGTAGTCCCACCATCTTTTTAATTGGCTAGTAAATCTTGAAATTAATACTTGAGCAACTGATAATCCACTATTATTTTTAGCACGATAAGCATTAGCTAGCATTGATATTTTTTGTAACATATGATGACTTTGGTATGCTGCTAAGCCATCTATGTTCCATTCATATAAAGATTTTCCATCGTATTTGGCTTAAATTACACTAGATCTTTCTTGGTATTGAGTATCAGGTGGAGTAGGTCTAGGATAACTGTTTTGAGTTTTAGGTTTTGAAGTGTAAGTATTAAAATGTATGTTTTGAATTGTAAATTGTTCTTCAATCATTTCTATACTTTTTGTTTTAGATTCAGATTCTTAAATTATAACTGTTATTTATTTGTCTTTAATATTTAACTGTGCTAATTTCTCTTTTATTCTTTTTAGAATTAGGTCTTCATTTTCTGCAACACCCTATACCCATACATAGCGAACTACATCCTCATTAGATGAGTCACCATGACGGATAAGGTTTGCACCCACAAATATGCAATATGGGCAACATACACAACTATCAAGTTCGCATGCGTTAAATTATGCCAAAAAATTATAAAATTTCTTTTCAATATGATAATGGCATACATTCCATTTGCTAGACATATACAATTTATACGCATCATATTAAGGTCATTAACATCATAAGCAAATTACATTACATCATTGTTCATATAAATATATAATCTATTAATTTTAATACTTACATACCACAAATTACAATATTACATCCTAAAAGATTACAAGTACATTAGTATGTCAACATATAAAACCTAAAAAGAGGAACGATAGCCCCTAATGTGTTGGCTCTTAGGGATGCGGGTTTGTCATACCAAAATTGCTATCAGTAAGACCTGCACCCGTGCTAAGCATAAAAGCTTAGTGGGGAAACATGTAATGGATGACCCCTCACAGAGGTCATCAATGCAGAACACATGCACATGGAACATTCTTATAATATAATTAAATAAAAACATATATATAGCTCAACATACAAAACCATGTTCAGTCATACATATATCTCATATCGTTCAGTCATTTATTTTTACTCATACATTGGCTGCATTTTCAAAGTAGTGGATAACGGGTTAGACACATACGTACCCGAAGGTACAATTACATTTTTATCATATACGCATAGGCATCTAAGTAAGATCCATGAACACATGGGGATCCATTAGGACCTGAAACGCATAGGGACCCAAATAGGGTCCAAACACATAGGCTGCAACAATAGTAGGCCCTATAGGCATGCCTATCTATCCACGACTCACTTATTGTAGGGTATTTATTAAACCATATTCATTAGGTTCACATTGAAATACACTAAAAATTGCCACACATATGATAACATTATAGAATAATGAATGATATTCCATGCTTTACCAAATTTCATACATAGATAATATTTATGAATCATCATTTAGATTTCTTACAAGTCATATTGAATGCGCATCAAAAATTATTTCAACTAAAAGAAGCAAAGTAGTACATATAATAAAGTTGGGAGGGTCACATGACGGTCAGGAAATCATGACAGCCGTGTAAACCAAGACGTACACATTAAATTGAAAACATAATGTATTTACACGACGGTCACAAAATTTCAAACGGTGGTTAGACAAGGTTACACGGTGGTCACAAATTCACGACAGCCGTGTAAATTGAGGAATCAAAAGATTTTAGAAAGATGCTATCCATAATGGTTTTACACGACAGTAAAAGCATTTAACACGACAGTTAGGGTAGTTACACGGTGGTCAGAAATTCGCATGAGCATTATTCATCAAACACTAGCATTATTCATTTATGATCACATAAATACATGCATCAATATATATATGCCCATCATATGCATTAATTTCATTTTAATTCTCCAACCTAGTCATGTGTAGTTTTATAGATTAAGATATTCGCATGAGCATATTAAACGTAATCATGTTATTATTCATTATGCATTCACTTGTTTTCATATCACATGTACCAATGATACTTATCATATGCATATGAACATACTGAACACATCTATATTATTAACATCATGCACTCATATAGACTTAACAAATAAATGACAGTGCTTTATGCACAACCAGCCATTAAATAATAATGGTAAACAAAAGTCTCATAATTAAATTAACAACATGTACAGAAGCAGTTGAATAATTAACAAATTAAAACACTCATATTAATTATAGGGACATAACACAAGTGATAAACCATGCAGGGTGAAACATAAGAAAATTAGTTTTAGAAAATAGGCCAAGCAGGAAAATATTCTGTCGCGATCGCGACAAGGGGTCGAGCTCGCGACAGGAACTAGAATCACATTTCTGAGAAGAAGCTGTGCACGACTCGTGCTCATGTGCACGACTCGTGCACTTGAGCATGATTCGTGCTCTCCCGAGTGGCCTTGTCATTCCTACCGAACGGATCATCTCAGCCTAGCATATCGCATAGATGCATGACTCGTGCTCATTGCACGACTCTTGTACTTGAGTATGATTCGTGCTCTCCCGATCGGCCTCATCACTCCTGCCGAACGGATCCTCTTTCCATGCGGTTACTCTTCACGACTCGTGAAGAACTTCACGTGTCGTGAAGAGCCACATACTGATCGGTTTCCTATGCTGAACGAGCCAATCTTCACGACTCATGAAGAACTTCACGTGTCATGAAGAGGCTCATGCCAATCGGTCCGCACGACAGAGTTGCGTTCCCAGATCTCTAGCAACTGAAGAAATTCTTTTCTTTCAAAACTTACCCATCAAACCAAACTTCAACGCCACACAATTTTCACATTCAAATCATCGATGATGACACAAGATCCAATTTCTATACCAATTAAAAACATTATTAAACACACACTTTTCCAGAGTTTCAAACAAAACCCAAAATCACAAATTAAATCAAATACACAAATATCACTAACCTTAACTCCTTTGCTCCTACTTGCTTTCCTTGGTTGAACTTTCTTGTTCCAAAACCCATCCAAAGTCTTTCTCATCCAAAATCCTCAGCAAAACACACAAATTCAGAAAACATAAATCTAGGGTTCCAAAAACCACTCAAAGAAATGGAAGAAGAGATCAAACTTAAACTTACCTCTTCAAACCTAGCATAAATCTCAAACAAAACACCCATCACCTTGCAACAACTCCAGCCAAAAGAAGATGGATAAAGATAAAACAAGAGGAAGAAGAAGAAGAGAAGAGGAAATAGCGTGAGGAGGAGAGAATGGGAGAACAAGGCAGCTAAAATACTGCTCTCTCTTTCTCTCTCCTTGCTATTTATACCCCTCTCTAATTCCTTGCCACATGTCATCTTTCTATAGGTCCAATTTAGATATTTGTGCCCAATTCTCCTTTTTAATCCTTCAACTCTCCCAATCTCAAGCATTGATATTCCTAACTTAAAATCCATCACATGGCCCACTTAACTAATCTTATTATTTCAATTAAACTCAAATCTCATATTCCACAATTTTACCATTAGCCACACTTGTCGAAACTTTTACTTAAATCCTTAATTTGTCCATTTGGCAATACCTGCCCCGTCAAATTACACAACTTTGATCATTACACATCCATAATATGCTCAAATCCTTCTAGGGTACATTTTAGGGCGTGACAAATGCCAAGTATGCTTCGCATGCTTTCCTCATAAATCGTCTTTCTTTCATAGCCGAAACCACATTATTCAATGGATTAAAACCCAAACCTCTCACAACCACTGACAACTGATCACAATCTCTGAGCACAACAATTTTCCTATGGCAATTAACTATAGCCCGATGTTTACATAACCAATCCATGCCCAAAATCAAACCAAATTCATGAAAAGGTAGACTAATCAAATCCACTGGAAATTCTTTACCTTGCACCACCAAAGGACAGTTTCTAAAGACCCTAATCACATTAACACTATGCCCTAATGGACTGATCACACAAATCTCATAATCCAATCGATCAACACTAAACAATTTATTATAAAACTTATCAGAACATAAATAGGAGTGTGTGGAACCAGGGTTTATTAGAGCATATAATTCGGTGTCAAGCAGTAGAAACTTACTGGCGATCACCCCAGGCACATCCTGCTCATCCCGACCTCTCATTGCATAAGCTCTCGCTGGTGTCACTCTGGGACGGTCCACTACCTCAGAGGATACTCCTTCCCGAGGCCGTCCACCCCGACCTCGTCCTCTTCCTTTGCCATGACTACCCTAAGGGACATTAGACCTCGCTTGACTGGCTTCCTGCTGTCCTTGGGTATTCTCATACAAATTCAGGCAATTAGCCAGAAAATGGTCTATGCTACCTGTGACACGCACCGAATGGCCACTCGGCCGCCCCTATGACCGCCCGCTTGAGGGCGATCGGGCACTTAAGGGTCCGTTAACAGCTTGCAATAAATCGTAAGTGCGTCTATGTTGGGCAACAAGGAGGTTTCATGGAGTCGCCACCCAATAGAACATTGAGAAAGTTTCTCTCACCTCGGAGAGCCTAAGACTGCGCTTAATATCCATTTTGGGCCAACCAAAGGGGTCTTGGAAGGTAAACCCCTCGGCCTAAGGAGCCTAGGATTAACGTCAAAGTCTCGTGACACAAGAGGTGTCTTGGAGGGTAAACCTCTCGCCTCTTTGAGCCCAAAGACCAGAGATGGTTCGGGACTTCTCATTTATTCATACCTTGATTAAGTTAAAATTGAGTTTTGAATTTAAGATTTTATCCCATTTCTCAAATGTTTTAATGCAATAATTAGAGCGCAAGTTGGTCATCCCAGAAAAAACATTAAATGTAAGCATACTTAAGATAAAGTGCATAAAAATAAATTACAACAAAACTAGGGGCGGAATACAACCCCCACTGTAAAATAAATGTAAATCATGCATAAAATGGGTTATTTATTAAAGATGAGGATATTGGTCCTCACATGCACAATTAAAGAAAACAATTTTGAAGTGACAATTTATTTTGATAAAAATTAGGACATTGGTCCCACTTTATTAGGAAAAGAAAGTTCCAAGTTAACTTAATAAAAATAGTTTTGTGACTTTTGATTAACGTGCATGAAAAATAAATTTATTACATATTAAATAATAAACCGCAAATAATGGGAAACAATAAAAATGACAAATTAATTAACTCCCAAATAGCATCTTTAAATCTCCATGGGCTCCCACTTGGAATTGAAAAGGCTCACACATGAAAAATAAGTATTGAAATAAAAGCAAATAAAAAATAATGTTAATAAAAAATGGATTTAAACATATAACATGTAAAAATGAATTAAAATAAATATAAACAACATGCATAATGTATGATAAATTAATTAGATGGCATAATAAAATAAACATATTAACATTTAACATTTAACATTTAACATGCAATAAATAACATTTATAAAATTTAACATGCATGAAAATTAATAATAATAATGATGATGATGATAAAAAATAATAATAAATTATAATAGACAAAACTAATAAAAATAATAATAATAATGATAATAATAATAACAATGATAACAATAATAATAATAATAATAATAATAATAATAATAATAATGACAAATAATAATGATGATGGTAATAAATCCAAAGAATATGAACAATCCAATTAAACATGCAAGTAATGATAATAAATAATAATAATAAAAATAAATCCAAAGAATATGAACAATCAAATTAAATATGCAAGTAATGATAATAAACAACAATAATAATAATAAATAAAATAATATATAATAAATAAAATAATCTATAAAAATAATGATGGTAATAATAATAGTAAATTATTATAATAATGATTATAATAATAATACTAATGATAATAATAATATATGAATAAAAATAATGACAAGAATATGAACAATGAACAATTAAATAAGAAATAATAATATGAACAATTTAATAAAAGATTAAGAATAAGAAATAATAATATGAACAACTAGATAAAAGATTAAAAAAATAAGAAATAAAATAAATAATAGATCTAAAAGAATTTACATGATAGCTAACTAATTGTAAATAAAACAAAATTAAAAACTAAGTTAAAAGTGGAGCCAAGAATGTTTACCCTCAAATTGGATATGATGAATGAAGTTGGATAATAATTCCTTGCTTTGATTTAGAAAAATAAATAATATATAATGAAATTTTAACCCAAGAACAAATAATTAATTTATTTGTCTCAAGAAAAAATTATGAAAATCAAGAAGTAAATAAATTCACAAGAACAAATAATTGATTTATTTGTCTCAAGAATTAAATTTAAAAAATCATATTAAAATACTTGGAGAATTTTTCTTTGAAGAAGAAAAGAAAAAGAAAAAAGATGAAGAAGAAGAAGAAGAAAGTGTATTTTTTCTTAAGAAAAATTCCCCCTAATTCCCCCTAAAAAACTCTTTTTATTCCCCTTAAAATTCAGATTTTTTAATTAAGAAATTAAATTAATTTAATTCCCATAATTACAAAAAACCACTGAATTTATTGGGTTGGAAGATAGAAGGCTTTTTGAATTAAATTTTGCAAAAAAAAAAAGAGTTAAAAAGCATTTAAAATGAAGAATTTATGGCCAAAAAGGCCAAAATAGGCAAAACGGACGAACAGGGGCGCGAAGCGCGACCGACGGCCTGCCCGCCTGAAGGCGCGACCGACGGCCAGCCCGCCCCTCTCGCGATTTTTTTTTTATAAAATATTATAATTTAAAAACTCACTTTTTTCATCACAAAATAAATTTTAAAAATATTTTTGAAATACATTTTTATTAAATTTTAAAACAACAAATCGACAAGGAAATCGTCACTTCCAACTTCATTCTTTTTGCCTATAGATCGGCACACTTAATTTCATCATTGGGTAATCCTGATCTAGGCTGCCTCGGGACCCGGTGTCTACAGTTGCCCCCAGTTTTGGGGAAACTAGTGCACTAGTATCTAGGTGAGCCTAAACTCAGAAAAGGGAAAGAAGCGCTTACCTGAGGCGGCCGTCTTTCCGGAACGGATGATGCTGTTGTGGTGATTGTCGCCAGTTTGTCGGCGTATTGAAGCGGTAGTACCGTGATCGTGCTAACCCTCCGTGGAGTAGTAGTGCCGTCATCGTGCTAACCCTTTTGAAGTGGTAGTGCCGTGGTCGTGCTAGCCTTCCGTAGAATGGTAGTGCCGCCATCGTGCTAACCCTTCGATTTGGTGAGGTGGTAGTGTCGTGGTCGTGCTAACCCTCTGTAGAGTGGTAGTGCTGCCATCGTGCTAACCCTTCGATTTGGTGAAGTGGTAGTGTCATGGTCGTGCTAACCTTCCGTAGAATGGTAGTGCCGCCATTGTGCTAACCCTTCGATTTGGTGAAGTGATAGTGCCGTAGTCGTGCTAACCTTCTGTAGAGTGGTAGTGCCGCCATCGTGCTAACCCTTCGATTTGGTGAAGTGGTAGTGCCGTGGTCGTGCTAACCCTCTGTAGAGTGGTAGTGCCGCCATCGTGCTAACCCTTCGATTTGGTGAAGTGATAGTGTCGTGGTCGTGCTAACCCTCTGTAGAGTGGTAGTGCCGTCATCGTGCTAACCCTTCGATATGGTGAAGTGGTAGTGCCGTGGTCGTGCTAACCTTCCGTAGAATGGTAGTGCCGCCATCGTGCTAACCCTTCGATTTGGTGAAGTGTTGCTATCTGTGAGCCCTTTGGTTGATTGCCACCTGGGAGGTCTTTGGTTGATTATTTGAATTTTGATGTTTGGAATGATGCTTGGACTGATGTCGTCTTGGTTGGTTTCCCCATGAGAGGTCTTTTGCTGATGCTTGGGCTGATGTCTAGATTGATGTCGTTTTGGTTGGCTGCCCCTTGAGAGGTCTTTTGCTGATTGTTAAATTGGTGTTTGATCTGATGTTTAGAATGATGTCGTCACCCGGCTTTTGTCGGTGTCCGCATCGAATCTCTCTTACTGCAAAATTGAAAAAAAAAACCAAATATGCAGGAAAAATAGTGAGCATGCACATGAAATGCATGAGTAATGCAGGAATGCAGGATAAGAATTCATCTTAATGGACTTTGGAGATGATAGTTGGGCTGGCCGCAACTTGCGATAGGATCGATGCCTTTTGTAATTGGCTTTGAATTTCATATCTTTGGGATTGTGAGGTTCTCATCTGATATCTGTAGTCATTATTTTGAAGGTAGTGCGTCCCTTGTGGATTTTCACACTAGCTTTTCTTAGCGGAAAATGCGTCCTTTGCGGATTTTCACATAACCCTGTGCTCATTTTTGCCTAGAATGGACCCAACCCAATCCAGCGGCTCTTTTTCTTCTTTTTTTTTTTGAAGGACAGACTGCTTGTTTCCAGGTTTTCACCCTATCCTTTTGCCTTACTTTTGCTTAGAGCGCTAGTTACGGTTTGCACTCTAACGGCCTTTTTTTCTTTTTTTTTTGGTTTTGGTTGATAGCTGAAGAAGCTGAAGATATTTTCCTCGGGATCTACTTCCGTTTTATCCAGGAGTCTTGGGACATGGTTGTATGAGCTTAATTCTTCACATTTGATAGCAGGATAAGTCAGTTGAAGCGCTTGAGTGATGAGAGTAGCAGAGGGCAGACAATAGATGATTTTGATCACACAAAGTGAGCTGCTATGATCATACCAATATATCATTGCATAAATGCATGTGTTTCAATTTGATTTCATTAAACATGATCATTATTTGGCATTAATTCAGAGAATATAGGACCCCATCTAATCTCGGGATAGATTTTGGAAGCATCAAACCCCTGTTATCAACCAACCCTCTCGAACTTTCATGGTTGAATATTTTCTCTCTGCTTTTTTTTAAAAAAAAACTTTTTTTTAAGCAAATTCTAGATGCAACGTTAGGGATGAGACTCAACTCAAATGCATAAATGCACCCGTGGCTTCTCGCTTGAAGCTCAAGAAACACCATATGCCTTTTCCTACGTACCAAACCTTATTAGAAGGTCATCTCCGCTAATTGGATAAGACTGAACCAAGAATCAAGAGGTCTTACTTCGGTTGTAACGTTAGGCTTAGGTAGATGGCTATCAAAGAAGGATCAGGTTGCTAGAGAAAAATGGCCGCTCAATTCAATGGTGTACTATTAAGGTATAACCCAATTTGCGATAGGATTAGGATTTGATAATATTTTTAGCTTATCAAGCTCAGCATAACAATCAAGTTAAAGCGATTGCCACTGAAACTCATCAAGAGATTACTATCTTGAGGTCTACTTTTTCTTTTTCTTTTTTTTTTTACTTTTCCCCTATGTTTTTTCTTTTTCTTTTTTTTTTTCGAGCTCTTGTCTTTGACACATGACTAAACCCTCTTCCCAAAGTGTAAACTCAATCATATTAGGGCAATTTTTGATAACCCAAAGAATTGTCAATGATGTAGAATTGTCAATAATGTACATCCATCCTTACTAGAACGGCCATTCTTCTGAGAGAGGCAAAAATCATTTTAGGCGAGGGGATAGTTTTAACATGTGTAACAATAAAATTGGCACGCATTTAGCATACCTCCATAAAGGCTCAAGGGGCTAGCAAGCGATTACGAATATAGGTAGGAAATAGTCATTTAGAGAGCTAGACAAAGAAAGGTTGCCTAAATCATTTTCTAGGTTTTGTCTTATCCGGGGATCGCTTCGACGGGTAATCAGAAAGGTTCTAGTGCTCTTAGTGAGTTTTCATCCAATCCCCTAATTGCATCTAGTTTTTTTTCGCTCTCAGAATTTTCCTCTCTTCAGGAGTTATATCAGATGCCATCAAAATTTTCCTTTGGTTTTCCAAAGTTCTGAGATTAAATGTAATCGTATTAATTGAATTAATATCAAAAAATGAATGCATCCTAATCATAAGAAATGAAATCATCAGAGACACTATATAAATATGCAAGATTATTCACTTTATTGAAATTAGCAATACTGCAAATATTGTCATAGAAAGTGTTCTTCTAATAAAAGATGCAACTAAAAAAAAACATAATCTTCTCCATCCGATCACATTCAAGGTGGTGGAACTGTAAGCACCGTGTCCCGGAGCGGTCCGGATCAGAGGTTACCCTATGATGAAATCAATGTCCGAGCCTATATGAGGGGCTGGGTTAGGAGGTGTTAGTCCCGCATTCCATGAGAAATGAGGCTTTTTACCATTCCTGGGCAGAGGGAGAGAAAAACAGAGGTTTTTTTCGAGTCAAAAGGAATTTTGTCCTCCATAAACGGCCAGCCCGTCTATGAAGTCCGCCCGTCGCTCCGAGTCACCGACGGCTTGTGGTATTTTTCGATGCCCGTCGAAAAGTCACCGCCCCTGTCAGAATGCCGCCTGGTTTCCCGGAGCACGCAACCGCTCCGACGCCCGTCGGTGGATGTGGCAGGGCCGTCGGACGAATCCTTGTGTCAGAAGGATTCTTCCGACGCCCGCCCCTGTACACCGACGACCGTCGGTCATGTCTGGCTATAAAAGCTCCGGATTTTCACTTGAAAAGGGTGGAAAAATTTTCAAAGGAGGAAACTCTGCCCAATTTCAAGCAAATTTTCTCTCTCTTCCAACAAAACACATTCACTAAAGAAATTTATTTAATCAAGGATCAAATCAATTGAAAGGAACTAAAACTAATTAGTTTTCTTTAGATTTTGACTCCAAAATCGATCTTTTGAGGGGTTGAAGAAGAAATAGTTCATTTTCTTTCCTTAAATCCTTCATCTTTTGCTTCTCGTGGAACGCGCGGAGCTCTAATCAACACAAAAATCTCACCCAAAGTGATTATCTGAGAGTAAATATTTCGGATTCTTTCTCCATTTCATCTCATATTTATTTCTTATTTTGTAGAATTTTTTAATATCTGTCATTACTTTCTTTTATTTTGACTCTCTTATCTCCTTTTGGGATAAAACCCACCTTTTTTACTTTGAAAAGGTTTCTCTCCATTCTGTCTTTTTCGGAGACAGTGGTGACCGACGGGTCATCTTTATCACCGACGCCCGTCGGTCACCCACCTACAGACGCCCCTCCTTGAGTGACAAACGGACATCTCGGTTACCTTAACCGATGCCCGTCGGTCAGCTAAGGAAGGCCGTCGGTGGGTTCTGTCCCCATCTTTTAAATCGTTTTTTTCATCTCTTCCAAGTCTTTTTGATTTCTTATATGTTAATTTTATGTATATTAACATCTCTTAATTTTCTATGAGTGTATATTGATTCTCTTGGATAAATCCCGAGCTTGAGCGGCTGTCTACCATATTTGGAGGACGTCATCCGGTTTAGTTTCCTAATCCTCTTAAGTATTTCCTTCATTTGTTATTTATTGATCATTTTATGTATATGGATGTACTCCTTTCATACCCCGTTAATGTATAAAAGTGACTCAATATTTTATATTCAATAAAATGAGGTTTACACAAAAACTAGGGTCCAATCCCCGATTTTTATCCAATAAAGATCATCACAAACAAAAATCTCCAATTTTAATAACGATGCATGCGAGGACCAAAGTCCTCAAAATAAGCAATGCCCCGATTTATGCATGATCCGCACATTTACGAAAGGGTGTTGTATTCCGCTCCTTGTATTATTGTAATCTATTGCTTTCATTATCTATTTGATCATTTATCGCTTTCAAGATGTGAATAAATGCGCCTTTTAATCAAACTACATAGTGTGGAGAGAGAGCGAATTAATGATATTAAAATTTGGTCATAAAATAATTGAGGTAGAAATAGATGAGAAATCCCGGACCCAGCTCTGGTCTTTGGGCTCAAGAGGTTAGAGGTCATCCTTCAAGATACTTCTTGAGTCACGAGGCTTTAGCGCTAATCCTAGGCTCCTTAGGGTGAGGAGTTCACCTTCCATGATCCCTCTGGCTGGCCCAAAATGGATACCAAGCGCAGTCTTAGGCTCTCCGAGGCGAGAGAAACTTTCCCAATGTTCTATTGGGTGGCGACTCCATGAAACCTCAGTGTTGCTCAACATAGATGCACTTGCAATTCATCGCAAGCTGTCAACGGACCTGGAAATGCCCCGATCGCCCACGTGTGGGAGGTCCGAAAGGGCGGCGCGCGGGATCCGGCGCACGTCACAGTGGCGACTCCACTGGGGACGTTTATGGTTCGAGATTTCAATTTGAAAATACCTCTTTTAACATTTATGATTAAAATTTAATTCATAAATTCACCTTCTCTCAAATTTGCATTTGCATATCATTAGAGCCTTAGAATACGCTAGTTTGGTCCCTCTTTTAGCCCCGGTGCGTTCCTGAAGCACCTCCTCATTTTCACTGAATTTGGGGAAGTGTTAAGCATAATCGCCAGCCCAAGCCACGTACCTTAATGGTATATCAAAATGATGACCCGATCGGTCGCTATGCTCGTGATGAGATAGACCTGTCGGCAGGGATCATGCTTGGGTAGCCTTAAAGAAACATCTCCCTTGTCCAAAGCTCATGTAATGGCTGTAGTTACTTTCCACAGGTGAAATGAACCCTAATTCCATGCTTGCTGTATGGATCCTCATGTATTGGGTGAGTCCAAATGTCTCGCTTGGTAACCTAGCCAAAGGCTATCATGGCCCGGTAGGGCCATGTCAAAATTTATGGAACGTCCAAATACGTAACGATCATTATCCATCCGCTTGTACATTAGCATAGGAGTGTCATGCTGTCGGTTTTTCGCCGCGCACCATGCGCGTCCATCGGTTCCCTCGTTGACCCTTGGGCTAATCCCACCTAGGAAAGAGACTGAACGACCACGTGTGTGGGAGAAATAAGGGTGGAAGGACCTACTTGCTTGCTTGTGCTCTGTAAGTGTTGCATATCACGATCATGCATTATACCTGCATTTTATGCATCATGCCTAACTTTTTGTCCCTACAGCCATCATAGATCTGCCCAGGTGGACTAGATCACCAACCGGACGACTGATCCGAGTTCCTACTCCCGAGCTGTCAGATAGAGAGGGTCTACCAGAAATCTTATCAGAAATTAGTGGTACAATATTTCAGATGGCAAACTCGCCTAGGGGGGAAGATGCCACCAGGGCCATGATTGCGGAAGAAGTGGGCCGCTGTTTTGAGGAATTCGAGGGTAGGATGATGAATATGTTGACCGCCTTGGCACAGCAGAATGCTCTGCAGAATCCTCCTCCTCCTCCTCCAGTGAGACAGAATGAGCCTGAGGAAGAAAGGATTGAAAGACGAGAAGAGCCCGTTTGGCCGCCTCTAGTAGAGTTAAGGTCAGTGGCCTCGGGAGAGCAGAGAAGAAGGCCTGTGCTGAGAGTTGATAGTGATATCGAAGATGATAGGATGAGCCTCGCATCTGAGAAGGGGAAGGCGCCTCAAGCTGACGACTTTATTTTAAGGAAAATGGAAGAGAGGTTCGAAGCTATGGCCTGTATGATAGGCAGAGCTCATGGGATGAATCCGGAGGATAAGGAGTTGGACGGAGAGGACCCAATCCCTTATAACTTCAAAATGCCGGATGTGCCGAAGTTTGATGGTACTTCTGACCCGACCGCACATGTGAAGCAATATTCTCTGGTTATGAAGGGGACCACGTTGTCCAAGAAGCAGAAAGTAGAATACTTTTGTCTGAGTCTGACCTCTCATGCCATTGACTGGTATCATGGCCTTGACTGCCGCACTAAAGAAGATTGGGATCTGCTCACTGAAGAGTTTTTGAAACAGTATGACTGTAACACCAGAATGGAGTTGACCCTAAAAGATCTTGAGCTGCTCCAGCAGAAGACCGGGGAATCTTTCCATGATTATCTCACCCAATGGCGGAACCGAGTAATGGAGATGCGCCAAATGCCGGACACCCAGGATCAGATTCGTTTATTTATCAAGAATGCAAGCCCATACTTGAAGGAGGGGTTGAAGATGAAGGGGTTGAAGGACTGGGAATCTCTCAAAGATATAGCCATCGAAGCAGAGGGAGAATTCTTGGCTTGAAAAGCTAGCAATGACAATTTCGCCAAAAGGGCTAACCCTGGTCAAGGAACCAGCAGGCCAACAGGTCCCAGTAACAGCACTAGAAGAACGGGTGAAGTGTCTGCTACTGAGGTAACCACCCAGAGGAAGTTTTCGAACTTGGGGAGACCATTATCCTGGGTCCTGAGGAGGTTAATGAAGGAGGGAAAATTGCACCCTCTGGCTCCTAGGCCAGCTTTGACGCAATGGAAACCTGGACACAAAGATAACGAATTCTGTGCGTTCCACCAGCACTCAGGCCATATCACAGATAAATGCAAAGCGCTCCGACACTCTATCCAAGACTTGATTGATAGCAAGCAAATCTCTAACCCTGAGAAAAGAGAAACTAAGAAGAAGCCCAGTTATAATGCCGTACCACCACCCGTGTTATGATCCGATCTAGCCTGCCAGAGTGGTACGTGCTACAAGATCTATATGGGAGTGAGAGGTTCGCTGCTGGTTATCCCAAGGATAGAGAGGAGAAGGCAGTTGTGGCGACCCTTGATTGCTGGTCCAGCAGTGAAAGCGGTGGGGAAGCCGAGGATGAAGAAGGAATGAACCTTGATTTGTGGGGCTCCGATGGAGACGAAGGAGAAATAGGGGCTGTAACAAGGAGTTGAAGAGTGATCCCCGAGATTACGAGGCTACCTGAGCCAGTGTAGCCATCAGCCGAGAAAGGGCCAGAGCAGAATCAGATTGTCAAACAATTGAAGAAAACTGCAGCTCAAATATCCATTTGGGATCTGTTGAGGCAATCCCCCTCTCATAGGCAGAAGGTAGTAGAAGCTTTGGTTGAGGCCACGGTCGCCACCACTATTTCCCCATCAGAACTTTTGGGTTTAATTAAGGGAGGATCTGAGGAGAGATTGGTCTTTTCTGACGCCGATCTACCTGTTGAAGGCCGCAACCACAACCGACCCTTGTACATTAAAGCGCAGATTAACGATAAGCACACTGCTTGCGTTATGGTAGACGACGGGTCTTCTATTAATGTGTGCCCCCTGATAGCTCTGCAGGCTTTTGGTTTAAACGAAGATATGCTCAGTGGATCTGATCTGACTATCACAGCCTATGACAACTCGAGGAGGCAAGCCTCAGGAACCTTTAAGACCTTGGTCAAGACAGGACCTATTGAAGTGGAGGTTGAATTTGTAGTTCTGCCCATACCCGCTAACTTCTCAGCTTTGCTTGGGAGACCCTGGTTTCATAAATTAGGGGGAGTGCCATCCACACTGCATCAGATGATAAAGTTCCCACACGAAGGGGAGGTGGTGACTATCAAAGCGGCCAGGGAAAACTAGGTCTCAGCACTGGAAATAGCCAATCAACCATTTAGCGGCTTCCACGTGTCCATGATAAGGGAAGAGTACGGGTCAGTGGATAGCCCAGCTGTGGTTAATATGATGAAGAAGATGTATTATCTTCCTGGGGCTGGTTTAGGCAGAAACTCCCAAGGATCGCAAACCGCAATCACCACTCAAGGGCAAAAGAGCCGGAAAGGTCTGGGGTATAGAGGTGGCTTTGGCAAGAAGAAGGTAACGGGTAAGATCCCCCACATAACAGAGAGCTTCGTACCAGCATCCTCAGTTTGTGCTTACACTGGCGAAGACGAGCCACATTGGGTAGAGGGGAGGATTGTCCCTGGCTTCGAGATCTTTAACGATATGTATGACTGGCATGTCGGGTTTGTCAAGACTGTCAAAGGCTTCTGGGATGAGGAAGTTATGACTTCGGGTATCACTTGGGACAGATGCGAGCTTGAGGAAGTCGTTACTGAGAAGATGATAGCTGCCAGGCTGGAAGGGAAAGGGAAGATAGCAGAATTAGAGCTAAAAATGGAGAATTTGAATTTTTCCTCCGACGAGCTTGAGGGGCCTCTGCTGAATCAGGAAGTCAGTAAACAAGCCGTAGCGGCATCGACCTCTGGAGTAGCAGAAGAAGACTCTAGTTTAGACTATCTTTTTATTCCCGAACTCTTTTATGATGTAAATGATAACTATAATATTATTAATAAGACAAACAATTTCTCTTACTTGTGCGATGTTTCTAATGATTTTAACATGCATGAACATGATCATACTCCATCAATTTTTGACATTGACTCCACTGGTACAACGCCTTTTAATCTTGGAACCTCAAAAAATCCGAGAGAAATTCTAATAGCATCAAACATAACTCCTGAGGAGAGAAAAAATTTTGAGAGAATAATAAGAAAACATGAAAAGGTCTTTGCCTAGACCTATGAGGACATGCCAGGAATTGACCGAGACGTGGCGGAACATGCCATCCCAACTTACCTAGATTGCAAGCCTGTGAAATAGAAGTTGAGAAGGCTGAGGCCAGAATGGGCTGACAAGGTCAAAGAGGAGATTCGGCAGCAGATAGAAGCCAAGTTTCTTGTTGAGGTGCAGTATCCTACATGGCTGGCAAATGTCGTCCCTGTAGCAAAGAAGAACGGAAAGGTCAGGGTGTGCGTGGACTATCGAGATCTGAACAAAGCTTGCCCTAAAGATGATTTTCCACTACCCTATATCAATGTATTGATAGACAGTGCCGCCAATTGCGCGATGTATAGCTTTCGGGATGGATATGTGGGGTACAACCAAATCCTGAACAAGATAGATGATCGGGTTAAAACCGCTTTCATCATGGAATGGGGAACCTATGCCTACCGAGTCATGCCTTTTGGCCTGAAGAACGCAGGGGCCACATACCAGAGAATGGCGACCAAGATCCTGAGTGACCTAATTCATAAAGAAGTGGAAGTGTATGTCGATGACATGATGGTCAAATCAGCCACCCGAGAGGGACACTTTGAAGCTCTAGAGAAGTTCTTCACCAGGATCGACAAGTATAATCTGCGACTTAACCCCAAGAAGTGCATTTTCAGAGTGACTTCAGGAAAACTATTGGGACATGTCGTTAGCCAGAGGGGAATAGAAATTGTCCCGGAAAAGGTGAAAGCCATCAGAGAGATGCCTGTGCCGCAAAAAGAGAAGGATGTTAGGAGTTTCCTGGGCAAGCTGCAGTATGTTAGCCGATTCATTGCCAAGCTCACTTCAATATGCGAGCCCATTTTTAAGCTGCTTAGAAAGAATCAGCCTATGATCTGAATCGAAGATTGCCAGAAAGCTTTTGATAGCATTAGGGAATACCTGTTGAATCCGCCAGTGCTAAGGCCGCCGCAGCCGATTAAACCACTTATCCTGTATTTGGCAGTAGAAGGCAGTTCCGTGGGCGCCATGATGGCTCAAGAAGATGAATTTGGGGTGGAGTTTGCAATTTATTACCTTAGCAAGAAATTTTTGGCTTATGAGATAAAATATGCTGAAGTAGAGAAGATCTGCCTTGCAGTAATTTGGGCATCAAAGAAACTGAGGCATTACTTCCACTCGTACAAGGTTCAAGCAGTGGCCAAGCAGAATCCGTTGAGATATTTACAGGAAGCACCGTCTTTGCTTGGAAAGATGGGGAGGTGGCTGCTCTTGCTACAGGAGTTCGATGTGCAATACATCACCCGTAAGACTATTAAAGGGCGAGCCGTAGCCGAATTTCTTGCTGAACATCCCATTCAAGGAGACACCCCCGAGTTCACCTTTCCTGATGAAAGCATAGTCGCGATTTCTGTTCAGGGATGGCAGTTGCACTTCGACGGGGCAGTAAATAACAGAGGAGCCGGAGTTGGAATCATCTTGACATCCCCATATAATGAAAAACTTCCCCTTGCTAAGAAGCTGAGATACAAAGCAACCAATAATGAAGCCGAATATGAAGCTTGCACTTTCGGGCTAGAAGCTTTAGCGGCATTGGGGGCAAAGAACATAGAAGTCTTCGGTGACTCATCCTTGGTGATTAACCAGATCTGAGGTAAGTGGGCTGTAAAAGAAGAACGACTGGTCCCCTATGTTGAATATTTAAAAGAGATGTGTGGGCAGTTTGAGACTTGCACCTTCCACTTTGTGCCGAGAGATGAAAACCGTCTGGCTGATACGTTGGCGACCTTAGTGTCAATGTGGGATAACCCTGAAGGAGTGGCTATGAAGCCAGTGCTGATCTCGAGCTCTGATAAGCCCAGTTTTGAAACCGAGCCTGTAATGGAAGTAGAAGTGGCAAATGGGAAACCATGGTACGTCGACATCATGAATTACTTGGAAAACAATAAATTCCCAGAAGAAGCTACTGAAAAAGACCAGAGGATGATCCGTAAGCTATCTACTCAGTTCATATCCTTAGAAGGGGTGTTGTACAAAAGGCAGTCGGACGGGATTCAGCTCAGGTGCTTGAATGAAAAAGAAGCCCGCAAAGTGATGGAGGAAACCCATGCAGGTGTCTGTGGGGCTCACATGAATGGTTTGACCTTGGCCAAGAAGGTTATGAGACAAGGCTTTTATTGGCTTACAATAGACAATGACTGCTCGAGATACGTCAAACAATGCCAGTTGTGCCAACAATACGCGGACTTGAGACACCTGCCAGTATCAGAGCTACATAACTTGACATCACCTTGGCCGTTTGCTGCTTGGGGGATAGATATCATCAGAGAAATTCGCCCTACGGCGTCCAATGGGCACCGATACATCATAGTCGCAATTGACTATTTTACCAAATGGGTAGAGGTGGAATCCTTCAAGAAGATTGACGCGAGGGATATGGCCAAGTTCATAGAGAGGAATCTGATCTGCAGATATGGTCTTCCTTATCACATAGTATCTGATAATGGGGTGCAGTTCATGGGAGAAACCAGGAAGCTCCTCGAGAAGTATGGTGTCAAGCATCATAAATCCTCCCCCTACCGACCACAAGCTAATGGAGCAGTAGAAGCCGCCAATAAGAATATGAAGAAGATCCTATCCAAAATGGTCCAAACCTACAAAGACTGGGCTGAGAAGTTACCCTTCGCCCTGTGGGGATACAGAACGACGGTAAGGACGTCTACAGGTGCTACACCATTTTCTCTGGTATACGGAATGGAAGCAGTACTGCCAGTTGAGATAGAGCTCAAATTACTGCGGGTGGTCATGGAAGCCCAAATCCCAAAGGCCGAATGGGCGCAGCAGAGGCTACAACACTTGAATTTACTGGATGAGAGTAGGCTGAAAGCCTATTATCATAATCAGATTTACCAAAAGAGATTGGCAAGAACTTTCGGAAAGAAGGTAAGAAAGCATCCGCTGAAAGAAGGGGACTTGGTGTTCAAACAGATGAGGCCAGGCATACCAAACATCAGAGGGAAATTCAGACCTACCTGGGAAGGGCCGTATATCCTTAAGAAGCTGCTGTCCAAAGGAGCTGCAATCTTGTCGAATAGTGATGGGAACGAATTCAAAGAGCCGATCAACGTCGACAGACTCAAGAGGTTCCATGGCTAAAGACCCAAAAATAAAAAGAAGAGAATAAAATGCCCTGCAGGTCGAAAATCGAAAAAAGGCGGCTGTGCTAAAATTGGGCGCCTCGACAGGGTGAAAATCGAAAAAAGGCATCCTGTGCAAAAATTAGAGGCATGAGAGAAAATGTCCGATCGTGAAAACCCGAGAGGGCCGATTGGTAACAGGAGTTGATGCTGTTAAAATTTGGTTTCATGTATTAACAGTGCGAAAACAGCTGAGTAAATGCCAAAACTGATCATGTATGCCGAAATTATATGAAAATGTACACAGATTCGTGAAATAGGATGAATATTATTCTTTTTATTTTTGTCATTTCTCAGTTCTGCAATAAAAAGAAAAGTAGTACCCAAAGAAATACATATGAAGGCTAAGTTAAGTCCTGCTGCTGCTCTCGCCGAGAAGATGCTTGAGCCCTCGAGTCCTGTTATCAGACGCTGGACTAAGGATCCACTTCTTGTACTCACTAGTCGAAGACACATAATGATTGCCAAACCTCGGGATAACAGTCTTCACGGGTAATCTGCCCCACAGCTCATGATACCGAGAAGCAAACGCAGCAGAGAGAGCTCATCCTCGGAAGGACAGGGGAACCCTCACTACATCCTGGGTCGTCCTAAGCTGGCGTGTACATCGAGAGGTGATGCAGAAGGTGGCCTGACGGAGGCCGCAGAGGGGAACACACCCCGATGGCCCATCAGTGACCACATGAGACAGTGGGAGCCAGGCAGACGTAAAACTGATGTCGTCATCTGACAGCTCGCCAAATCGGGCGATGCCTTCACCAGTAGTGGCACACCCGTACAATCGTCGACGCGGCAGAAAATGGCTCGGCGAGTACTGTGGAGTGACTCGAGGGGGTGGCTCAGACAACATCTTCAGTTTCTCTTGCAGCCAGATCTTAAAAAAAAAAAAAAAAAAAAAGGGGGGACGGGGGGGGGGAAGAAAGAGAGAAAGCCGCTGGAGTAAGTAGGGTTTACTTCAGGGAAAAATAAGGCACAGGGTTGTGTGAAAATCCGAAAGGACGCACCTCCCGCTAAGAAAAGCTAGTGTGAAAATCCATAAGGGACGCACTACCTTTGAAATAATGACGTGCCTGGAGCAATAAGGGGCTGCCGGAAAAGGTTATGCTGGATCCAGAGCTCACAGCGTCCAAGCCCAGAATGGTTTCAGCCAGAACGAGTGGTAGGGGTGATGACCCCGAGTGAAAGTCGCTCAGGACTCCGAACAGGCGAGGATCACCTGTCAGACCCCCTGGGACAACAGTAAGGAAGTTCACCATGCAGAATAAGAATATGATGCTTACCCGATAGGTGGGGATGTCAGTGAACTGATCCAGAGCCTCGATCAGTGGCCCTAGGGAAAAGGAAGAGCCCGGAGGAATCAGCCGGACGGCCTAGGAGGAAGGTATGCCCAGAGCCATGGCTATGTCCCGGGTCTGAAATAGGCCGCAGCGGGGGATGCAAGGCAGAGCGCTAGGTGGGAACCAGGCTCCCAGAATGGAAGCTAACTCTTCAGGCGAGGGACACAATTCCTGATAGGTGAACCGGAAGACGTGGAACCGGGGATTCCAGAAGTGGGTCGCCGCCAGTAGGAGGTTCTGGTCAACTTTCACCCAGCACAGGTATTTCAGCCCAGACAAAGAAGAGAGGGCGCCTTCTTCCCAAGTGTGTTTGTCATCTAAGATACGGTGCATCTTTTGGGTTAGAAGGGAAGACATGTTGAGAAAGGTGAAAGGCTCAAAACGCTGGAAAATGAAGAGATAAAAAGAGCAAAATTTTGTAAGATTTTATAGGGAAGTGTCACCGACGGCCTACCCGCCTCTCTACAGAGACGGCCTGCCCGCCTGTTCAAAGGGACGGCCTGCCCGCCTCTCCATAGGGACGGCCTGCCCGTCGGTATAAATCCACCTGGCAGACGCATACGTCAGCATTGCATTCATCACGCGCATTAACTCGCATTTATTGCGCGACAGACGGCCAGCCCGTCGGTCACTTGTACAGACGCCCTGCCCGTCGGTCACGAAATTCTATATAAGGGCGAGTGACAGACGGTGCAAACGCTGCTGTCCCTTTCTTCTTCCTCTCCCAAACCCTTTTTTTAGCGTTTTTTTTTAGTGTTTTTCAAGCATTCTTCATCTTTCTTCATATTTTCACATTTTTTATTCACCGGGCGCTTTGATATTTATATTTTCTCCAGTTTCTACACTTCTCGTGACCACAAGTAAGTAAATAATTACTTTCGTTTGAATTTTATTTAATTTATTAATTCATTTCTCCTTCTTTCAACTTTAGAGATGTTTAGAAATTTCCAAATGCTTTAGGAATTTAGGGAGAATGCTGCCTTTTTTTTTATTATTAGTGCAATTAAACCTAAATTTTTGATTGATCACAAAGAAATAGAATTTTTCTATAATTTTGGAGCTTTAGAACTACATTTTTTTAGCGCACCATTCTGTGCATATGTTGCTTTTGCGGCCTGAGGCCATTATTTTGTGTTGTTGGGGGCACACTCTTGCCGGGGTGCGTCCCATTTACATGCGTGTATTATTGTTGAGGCCTGAGGCCTATGTTTTTGCCTTTTCATGCAGGAGGTTGGGCATACTGTGATGCGCGCCGGACCCCGGTGAGCGCCGCCCGCACGTGGGCGACCGGGACATTTACGGGTCCGTTGGCATCTTGCAAATAATCGCAAGTGCGTCTATGTTGGGCAACAAGGAGGTATCATGGAGTCGCCACCCAATAGAACATTGGGAAAGTTACTCTCGCCTCGGAGAGCCTAAGACTTGCGCTTAGTATCCATGTTGGGCCATGAGGCCTAGGATTAGCGCTAAAGTCTCGTGACCCAAGAAGTATTTTGGAGGATAACCTCTAACCTCTTGAGCCCAAAGACCAGAGCTGGGTCCGGGATTTCTCATCTATTTCTACCTCGATTGATTTGATCCTTGATTAAGTAAAGTTCTTTGGAAAAGGGTGTTTTTTGGAAGAGAGAGAAAACGTGCTTGAATTTTGGCAGAGTTTCCTCTTCTGAAAAAATTTTCCCACCTTTTTCAAATGAAAATCCGGACCTTATATAGCCAGACACGACCGACGGGCGTCGGTGCGTAGGGGCGGGCATCGGAAGAATCCTACTGACACAAGGACACTTCCGACGGCCCTGCCACATCCACCGACGGGCGTCGGAACGGTTGCATGCTCCGGGAAACCAGGCGGCTCCTAACAGGGGCGGTGACTTTCCGACGGGCGTCGGAAAATACCCTGAGCCGTCGGTGACTCGAAGCGACGGGCTACCTCCACAGACGGGCTGGCCGTCTGTGGAGGACAAAAAACCTTTTCGACTCGTAAAACTCCCGTTTTCTCCCCCTCTGCCCCTGAAGTGTAGAAAAACCTCATTTCTCATGGAACGCGGGACTAAAACCTCCAACTTCAGCCTTCCGTACAGGCTTGAACATTGATTTCATCATAGGATAACCTCTGATCCGGACCGCTCCAGGACACGGTGCTTACAGTTGCCCCCAGTTTTGGGGAAACTAGCGCACAAGTGCCTAGATAAGCCAAAACTCAGAGAAAGGTTGGAAAGAAAGCGTACCTGCGACGGCTTTTCACCTTCTGTGCCTTTTGCCGGATAGACCTCATCTCGATCTGTAGGGCTTGGTGAGATGCAGCATGCTTTGGCTACAACCTCGATCTGGTGAAGAGCAGTGTTTCTTCAATTGCAGCTTCGATCTATGAGATGTAGCGCTCTCTGGCTACAGCCTCGATCTGGTGAAGAGCAGTGTTTCTTTAACCGCAACTTCGATTGGTGAGACGCAGCATTCTCTGGCTACAGCCTCGATCTGGTGAAGAGCAGTGTTTCTTCAACTGCAGCTTCGATCTGGTGAAGGGCAGTGTTTCTTCAACTGCAGCTTCGATCTGGTGAAGGGCAGTGTTTCTTCAACTGCAGCTTCGATCTGGTGAAGGGCAGTGTTTCTTCAACTGCAGCTTCGATCTGGTGAAGGGCAGTGTTTCTTCAACTGCAACTTCGATTGGTGAGTGTGGAAATTGCGTTGGTTTCCTTGTTTCGAAAAAAAAATCTCTTTAATCGATGTCTATGCTCAGGTTGGTATTCCTTTGTACCTGTGAGATAGGAGATTTCGTTAATTCACGTTTGAATGGTCATCTTTTGACCCGTTATTGATGGCATGATTTTGCTTTATTCATTATGCCATGTTTCCTTCATTTTTTCTTATTGAGATGTTATTGATTATTATTCTTTCGTTGTTTGTCTTTGTTTCGTGTTATTTTTTCATTGTCATTTTTATCGACTCATGAGTAAATATGAGAATATACACGTTCTGTGATGTTATTCAAGCGATTAATCGAAAAAAAACATGCAAATAATGAAGCAAAAGTTTTCCATAAGACATGTCATTTTTGTACAATGCGGATATAAAATATACAAAAATATACAAGAGATACAAAAATAGCTCCCTGAAGCTCAGAGAGGTGTGTAGTCGGAAGGCTCATCGGGATCCTCATCATCCGATATATGCACGGTCCCTGGCGGAGGTGGACGGGCCTGAGGTGGTGGCGGAGCTGTAGAGGGTCCTGCCTCGTGATCGTGGGCTCGCCTGAACTGCACCTGAGCATAGCCGTCCAAGAAGGGCTGGGTACAGGTGCCCAAAAACCCTAAGGTCTCCGAGATCTTTTCCCCCAACTTCTTGAAGGCTTGGCTCAGCTGAGTGGTCTGCTCAGCGGCGGCCGTCCTCCTATGCTCTAAGCTCTGCTCCGTCTGCTGCCTAAACTCCCTCATGGTCTGAGAAAGAGGAGGGAGAATCCCCTCCATCGCCTGGACGCGGGATCTCAGAGAGTCAAGTGACTCATCAATCATCTGAAGGGTCACATCGATCCCCTGAGACGCCTGGTCCTGTGACGTCCTCACATCATGAGCGAACTGCTGCCTCAGCTCCCTCTGCCCTTGAGCAATCTGCTCAACCAGCCTCATCTGCTCCCCTCTGGAGGCCTCTAGAACTCGAGTCTGCTCATCTCTAAAGGCGTCCATGACCCGAGTCTGCTCCCTCGCTGCGTGCTCCATGTAGCCTGCCTGCTCTCGGGATAGGCGCTCCATCGTCTGAGGCTGCTCCTGGCGATCCAACCTCTCATGAATGGCCCTATCCCTCTCATCCTGTCGCCGCTCAAAGGCCATAAACATGGAGGAGAGGAGCTAGGAATAGTCCGGCTGAGCTGGCTGATGTGGTGCTAGCTCCGGTGGTGGTGCCGAAGAAGTGGACGCCCCAGGATCGCCTCGGGAGTACGGATGGTATCTCTCGGAGGGCTCGCGGGCAAACCTCTATACCCTGGCGCTCGACGATGGGGCTGGAGTCGGGGCCCTAGATGCTGGTGGAGAGGCAAAGAGCTCGTCCATCGTGATCTCAATATCGAAATCCGAGGGGGTCCTAGGAGGCTCCTGCTGCTATGGCGGAGGCGCTGCCTGCGACTGAGGAGGCTGATGCTGGTGCTCCGGCTGAGGCTGTACCTGCGGAGGCTGAGGCTGTGGCTCGGGCTCTGGCTGTGGAGGCTGCTCCTCCTGGTGCTCTGGATGATCAGGATCTGCCCCCAAGGGTGGAAGGTGGAACATCTGCCGGGTCTCGTGGATAGTCAACACCCTATAGGCCTCTGCCTGGCCAGGAATCGGGGAGATCATCCCCATCTGAACTGCCGCTGCAGCGTCTACATGAATCCCCTCCGGCAAGGGTCCTCTCAGCCTCTCGGGGGTAAACCCCAATCCCAATAGTAATCGAGTGATGACTCCTCCCACCATCACCACTGGCGTCGACCCTCTGCCAACTCTGACCAGGTTGGCCAAGATCTCGTGGCTAACGTTGAGACGCCGGCCTACCACCATAGCCCAGAGGCTCCAGATCTCGGCCGCGTTAAGCGACCCTGGATTACCAGCTCGATCGAGGTACGAGCTGGAAAGCACTCTGTGCAGATACCGGAGTGCCTGAGACACCAGTACGATGCTCTTCACTGTATCGTGATCGTACAGCACTCCTGGTATTGCAATAGCCGCCCAATGGGCGCGTCTCACCGCTCGCCGCGGGATCTCAACCTCCTCTCCCGTAGGGAGCTCCATAGCCTGAGCGAACCTCTGCCTGGTGATGCTGACATGGTCGCCATCAAACCAAAACTGTACCACCCCCGGGTCAATATCTGCACTCTGAAAGCCCGTGTAGCGGAGAGTGGCCAAGACCTGACGGGTGGCCTCTGGAAATGTCTGGAAGGCAAGCTCGAGAAACTCCGTCCAACCAGCTCCCTCGGCAAGTAGATCAAACTCCGGGGCCAACCCAAGGGCCTCTAGAAAAGGGCGAGATACAAAGCGGCTGGCCCGAAACTCTACCTGAGCCAACGCTCTGTACCTCTGAGCGGACTCGTCATCCATCCAAGCCGGGGCCTCAAGCTCGGGCTGGGCCTGTGGTGCTCTGCGTCTAGGAGGCATCCTGTAAAAGGGAAGGAGTCAGATAGCGAAAACTTGGCAAAACAAGCACTATCAGGTTTATTTTCCAAAATCTAAGGTCCATCTAGGCCTTAACAGGGCAATGGCGGCCCAAACATGAGATAAAAAAGAAAGGTAATGACAGATAAAAATAGCAAACATCCTGTCTAAGGAAGTAGCCTAACATGCCTTGCATGCATCATGGCAAAAGGAACATGAAATCCTCATGGAGATAATTAAAGTGAATAAAAATGGGCTTCCTAAGTCCTAAGGCATGCATTATACATGGAAAGTAAATAAATATTCAATTCTAGAATAAAGAAAAATAAAAATTTGGGCAGCACCCCGGCAGGGATGTGCCCAACCTCCTGCATGAAAAAGCAAGATAATAGGCCTCAGGCCCTAGCAATATTAAATGCCTGTAAATGGGGCGCACCCCGGCAAGAGTGTGCCCCAACAACTCAAAAACAGTGACCTCAGGCCGCAAAAGCAAGTCATGCACAAAAATGGTGCGCTAAAAAGATGCATTTCTAAAGCACCAATATTATAGAAAAACTCTATTTCTATGCGATCATGCAAAAAGTTCGGATTTAATTACAAAAAAAATAGAAAATTGGGCAGCATTTCCCCCTAAATTCTAAAATTATCTAAAACTCCTTAAAGTTAAAAGAAGAAAGAATGTAGAAATGAATTGAATAAAAATCAAAAAAAGTAATTATTTACTTACTTGTAATCCGGAGAAGTGTAGAAACTGGAGAAATACAAATATCCGAGCACCGGGTGAGTATATAATGCGAAAAACTGAAGAAATCGCGAAAAAATAAGGAGAAAAGACTCAAAAAACGCTAAAAACCGCTTAGAAACCGTTTGGGAGGGGAAGAAGAAAGGGACAGCAACGTTTGCGCCGTCTGTCACTCGCCCTTATATAGAATTTCGTGACCGACGGGCAGGGCGTCTGTACAAGCGACCGACGGGCGGGCCGTCTGTCGCGCAATAAATGCAATTTAATGCACGTGATGAATGCAATAATGACGCGTGTTTCTGCCTGGTGGACTTCAGATGGGCAGGCCGTCCCTATGGAGGGGCGGTCAGGCCGTCTCCGTAGAGAGGCGGGCGGACCGTCTCGGTAGAGGGGCGGGTAGGCCGTCGGTGACTCTCCCCTATAAAATCTGCAAAATTTTTTGTCTCTTCATTTCCAACACCTTGGGCCTTTATTCTTCTCAAAATGTCTCCCCCTCCTGCCCAAAGGATGCACCGTATTTTAGATGACAAACACACTTGGGGAGAAGGCGCCCTTTCCTCTCTGGCTGGGCTGAAATATCTGTGCCGGGTGAAGATTGACCAGAACCTTCTCCTGGCGGCGACCCACTTCTGGAACCCTCGGTTTCACGTCTTCCAGTTTACCTATCAGGAACTCTGCCCTCTTTCTGAAGAATTGGCTTCCATTCTGGGAGCCCGGTTCCCTCCTGGCGCTTTGCCTTGCATCCCCCGCTGCGGCTTACTTCAGACCCGGGATGTGGCCTTGGCTCTGGGCATATCCCCCTCGGAGGCCAACCAGCTGATCCCTCTGAGTTCCTCCTTTGCTCTGGAGCCACTGATCGAGGTCCTAGATCAGTTCACCGACATCCCCACCTATCGGGTAAGCATCACGTTCCTATTCTGCATGGTGAACTTCCTTACTGTTGTTCCAGGAGGCTTGACAGGTGACTTTCGTCTGCTTGGAGTTCTGAGCGACTTTCATCTGGGATTGTCACCTCTACCACTTGTCTTGGCCGAAACCATCTTGGGTCTGGACGCTGTGAGCTCTGGGTCCACTACAACCTTTACCGGTAGCCCCTTATTACTCCAGGTACGTCATTATTTTAAAGGTAGTGCATCCCTTATGGATTTTCACACTAGCTTTTCTTTGCGGGAGGTGCGTCCTTTCGGATTTTCACACAACCCTGTGCCTTATTTTTGCCTGAAGCAAACCCTACTTACTCCAGCGGCTTTTTTTTTTCTTTTTTTTTTTCACAGATCTGGCTACAGGAAAAATTGAAGATGCTGTCTGAACCACCCCCTCGAGTCACTCCGCAGTATTCGCCGAGCCATTTCTTGCCTCGCAGGCGATTGTATGGTTGTGCCACGGCTGGTGAAGGTATTACCAGATTTGGCGAGCTGTCAGATGACGATATCAGTTTTACATCCGCCTGGCTCTCGCTGTCTCATGCGGTCACTGATGGGTCATCGGGTTGCGTTCCCCTCTGCGGCCTCCGCCAGGCCACCTTCTGCATCACCTCGCGATGTACACGACAGCTTGGGATGACCCAGGATATAGTGAGGGTTCCCCTGTCTTTCCGAGGAGGAGATCTCTCGGTCGCATTTGCTTCCCGGTATCATGAGCTATGGGGTAGATTACCTGTGAAGACCGTCATCCCGAGGTTTGGCAACCATTCTGCATCCTCAACCCGCGGGTACAAGAAGTGGATCCTCAGCCCAGCCTCTGATAATAGGACTTGAGGGCTCAAGCATCTGATCGGCGAGAGCAGCAGCAGGACCTAGCTTAGCCTATATGTGTATTTCTTTTTGTGCTACATTTCTTTTTAATGCAGAACTAGAAAATGACAAAAGTGAAAAGAATAATATTCATCCCTTTCACGAGTTTTGTGTACATTTCTAGATAATTTCAGCATACATGATCAGTTTTGGCATTTACTCAGCTGCTTTTGCGCTATCAATACATGAAACCAAATTTTAACAGCATCAACTCCTGTTACCGATCGGCCCTCTCGGGTTTTCACGATCGGACATTCTCTCTCATGCCTCTAATTTTTGCACAGGATGCCTTTTTTTCGGTTTTCACCCTGTCGAGGCGGCCAATTTTAGCATAGCCGCCTTTTTTCGGTTTTCGACTTGCAGGGCATTTTATTCTCTTCTTTTTATTTTGGTCTTTAGCCGTGGAACCTTTTGAGTCTGTTGACATTGACTGGCTCTTTGAATTCATTCCCATCGCTGTCTGATAAGATTGCAGCCCCTCTGGACAACAGCTTCTTAAGGATGTACGGCCCTTCCCAGGTAGGTCTGAATTTCCCCCTGATGTCTGGTATCCCTGGCCTCATCTGTTTGAACACCAAGTCCCCCTCTTTCAGCGGGTGCTTCCTCACCTTCTTTCCGAAAGTTCTCGCTAATCTCTTCTGATATATCTGATTGTGATAATAAGCTTTCAGCCTACTCTCATCCAGTAAGTTCAAGTGCTGCAATCTCTGCTGCGCCCATTCGGCTTCCGGGATTTGGGCCTCCATGACCACCCTTAGTGATTTAAGCTCTATCTCTACTGGCAATACTGCTTCTGTTCCGTATACCAGGGAAAATGGTGTAGCGCCTGTAGATGATCTTATTGTCGTTCTGTATCCCCACAGGGCGAAGGGTAACTTTTCAGCCCAGTCTTTGTAGGTTTGGACCATCTTGGACAAGATCTTCTTCACATTCTTATTGGCGGCTTCTACTGCTCCATTCGCTTGCGGTCGGTAAGGAGAGGACTTATGATGCTCAACACCATATTTCTCGAGAAGTTTTCTGGTCTCTCCCATAAACTGCACTCCATTATCAGATACTATGTGGTGAGGGAGACCATATCTGCAGATCAAGTTCCTCTCTATGAACCTGGCCATATCCCTTGCGTCAATTTTCTTGAAGGATTCTGCCTCGACCCATTTGGTGAAGTAGTCGATTGCGACTATGATATATCTGTGCCCATTGGACGCCGTAGGGCGAATCTCTCCAATGATATCTATCCCCCAAGCAGCAAACGGCCAAGGTGACGTTAGGTTATGTAGCTCTGATACCGGCAGGTGTCTCAGATCCGCGTACTGTTGGCATAACTGACATTGCTTGACATACTTTGAACAATCAGTGTCCATCGTAAGCCAATAAAAGCCTTGCCTCATTATCTTCTTGGCCAAGGTCAAACCATTCATGTGGGCCCCGCAGACCCCTGCATGGGTTTCTTCCATTATCTTGCGCGCTTCTCTTTCATTCAAGCATCTGAGTTGAATCCCATCTGACCGTCTTTTGTACAGCACCCCTTCCAAGGATATGAACTGAGTAGATAACTTACGTATCATCCTCTGGTCTTTTTCAGTGGCTTCTTCTGGAAATCTATCGCTTTCCAAGTAATTCATGATATCAAAGTACCATGGCTTCCCATCTGACGCCTCTAGTTCCATTACAGGCTCGGTTTCAAAACTGGGCTTATCAGAGCTCGAAATTAGCACCGGTTTCATGGCCACTCCTTCAGGGTTATCCCACATTGACACTAAGGTTGCCAACGCATCGGCCAAACGGTTCTCATCTCTGGGCACAAAGTGGAAAGTGCAAGTCTCAAACTGCCCACACATCCCTTTCAGATATTGAACATAGGGGACCAGTCGTTCTTCCTTAACAGCCCACTCACCTCGGATCTGGTTTATTACCAAGGACGAGTCACCAAATACCTCTATGTTTCTTGCCCCCAACACAGCCAAAGCTTCTAACCCGAAAGTGCACGCTTCATACTCAGCTTCATTGTTGGTTGCTTTGTATCTCAGTTTCTTAGCAAGAGGAAGCTTCTCATTATCTGGGGTTGTCAGGATGATTCCGACTCCTGCTCCTTTGTTGTTTACCGCCCCGTCAAAATGCAACTGCCATCCTTGAACAGAAATCGTGCCTATGCTCTCGTCAGGAAAGGTAAATTCGAGGGTGTCCCCTTGGATAGGATGTTCAGCAAGGAATTCGGCTACAGCTCGCCCCTTAATAGTCTTGCGGGTGATGTATTGCACATCAAACTCTTGTAGCAAGAGCAGCCACCTCCCCATCTTTCCAAGCAAAGATGGCGCCTCCTGCAAATATCTTAAAGGATTCTGCTTGGCTACAGCCTGAACCTTGTATGAGTGGAAGTAATGTCTTAGCTTCTTTGATGCCCAAATCACTGCAAGGCAGATCTTCTCCACTTCAGCATATTTTATTTCGTAAGCCAGAAACTTCTTGCTCAGGTAATAAATTGCAAACTCCACCCCAAATTCATCCTCTTGAGCCATCATGGCGCCCACTGAACCGTCTTCTACTGCCAGATACAGAATAAGCGGTTTAACAGGTTGCGGAGGTCTTAGTACTGGCGAATTTAACAGGTAATCCCTGATATTATCAAAGGCTCTCTGACAGTCTTCATTCCAGACTAAGGGCTGGTTCTTTCTAAGTAGCTTAAAAACAGGTTCGCATATCGAAGTGAGCTTGGCAATAAACCGGCTAACATATTGTAGTTTGCCCACGAAACTCCTTACATCTTTCTCCTTCTGTGGCACAGGCATCTCTCTGATAGCTTTCACCTTATCGGGGTCAATTTCTACCCCCCTCCGACTGACGACATGTCCCAACAGCTTTCCTGAAGTCACCCCGAAAATGCACTTCTTGGGATTAAGTCGCAGATTATACTTGTCGATCCTGGTGAAGAACTTCTCTAGAGCTTCAAAGTGTCCCTCTCGGGTGGCTGATTTGACCATCATATCATCGACATACACCTCCACTTCTTTGTGAATCAGGTCACTTAGGATCTTGGTTGCCATCCTCTGGTATGTGGCCCCCGCATTCTTCAGGCCGAAAGGCATAACCCGATAGGCATAGGTACCCCACTCCGTGATGAAGGCAGTCTTAACCCGGTCAGCTATCTTGTTCAGGATCTGGTTGTAGCCCACATATCCATCCCCAAAGCTGTACATCGCGCAATTGGCGGCATTGTCTATCAATACATCAATATGGGGTAGTGGAAAATCATCTTTAGGGCAAGCTTTGTTAAGATCTCGATAATCCACACACACCCTGACCTTTCCGTTCTTCTTAGCCACAGGAACCACATTCGCCAGCCAAGTAGGATACTGGACTTCCACAAGAAACTTAGCTTCGATCTGCTGTCGGATTTCCTCCTTAACCTTGTCAGCCCATTCTGGTCTTAGCCTTCTCAACTTCTGCTTCACAGGCTTGCAATCTGGGTAAGTCGGGATGGCATGCTCCGCCACGGCTCGGTCAATCCCCGGCATGTCGTCGTAGGTCCAGGCAAAGACTTTTTCATGTTTTGTTATTATTCTCTCAAAATTTTTTCTCTCCTCAGGAGTTATGTTTGATGGTATTAGAATTTCTCTCGGATTTTCCGAGGTTCCAAGATTGAAAGGCGTTGTGCCAGTAGAGTCAATGTCAAAAATTGATGGAATATGATCATGTTCATGCATGTTGAAATCATCAGAAACATCGCACAAATAAGTGAAATTGTTCATCTTATTGATAATATTATTGTTATCATTTACATCATAAAAGAGTTCTGGAATAAAAAGACAATCTAGGCTAGAGTCTTCTTCTGCCGCTCCCGAGGTTGACGCTGTTGCAGCTTGCTTACTGACTTTCTGATTTAGCAGAGGCCCTTCAGGCACGTCGGAAGAAATCTTCAAATCCCCCATTTCCAGCTCTAAATCTGCTATCTTCCCTTTTCCTTTCAGCCTGGCAGCTACCATTTTCTCAGTAACGACATCCTCAAGCTCGCACTTGTCCCAAGTGATCCCCTGAGTCATGACTTCTTCATCCCAAAAGTCTTCAGCGGTCTTGACAAACCCGACGTGCCAGTCATACACATCATTAAAGATCTCAAAGCCAGGGACAATCCTCCCATCTACCCACTGTGGTTCATCTCCACCAGTATAAGCACATACTGAGGATGCGGGGACAAAGTTTTCTAAAATGTGGGGGATCCTGTCTGTTACCCTCTTCTTGCCGAAGCCACCTCTGTACCCCAAACCTTTCCGGTTCTTCTGCCCTCGAGTGGTGATCGCGGTCTGCAGCCCTTGGGAGCTTCTACCCAATCCAGCCCCAGGAAGATAGTGCATCTTCTTCATCATACTAACCACAGCTGGGCTATCTCCTGATCCGTGCTCTTCCTTTATCATAGATACATGGAAACCACTGAATGGCTGATTGGCAATTTCTAGCGCTGAGACCTGGTTTTCCCTGGCCGCCTTGATAGTCACCACCTCCCCTTCGTGCGGGAATTTTATCATCTGATGCAGTGTGGATGGCACTCCTCCTAATTTATGAAACCAGGGTCTCCCTAGCAAAGCCGAGAAGTTAGCAGGAATGGGCAGAACTACAAATTCAACTTCCACTTCGATAGGTCCTGTCTTGACCAAAGTCTTGAAGGTTCCTGAGGCTTGCCTCCTCGAGTTATCGTAGGCCGTGATAGTCAGATCGGATCCGCTGAGCATATCCTCGCTTAAGCCAAAAGCTTGCAAAGCTATCAAAGGGCACACGTTGATAGAAGACCCATCGTCCACCATAACGCAAGCAGTGTGCTTGCCGCTAATCTGCGCCTTAATGTATAAGGGTCGGTTGTGATTACGGCCTTCTGCCGGTAAGTCAGCATCGGAAAAGATCAACCTCTCCTCGGATCCTCCCTTGATTAGACCCAAAAGCTCTGATGGGGAAATAGTGGCGGCGACTGTGGCCTCAACCAAAGCCTCTACTACCTTCTGCCTATGAGAGGGGGATTGCCTCAACAAATCCCAAATGGATATCTGAGTGCGGTCTTCTTCAATTGCCTTATAACCTGTTCCTCCTCTGGCTCTTTCTCTGCCAATGGCTGTACCGGCTCAGGTAGCTTTGCAATCTCGGGGATCACCCTTCCACTTCTAGTGACAACGCTTATCTCTCCCTCTTCTCCATCGGAGCCCCACAGATCAAGGTTCAATCCTTTTTCATCCTCGGCTTCTCCACCGCTCTCACTGCTAGACCAGCAATCAAGAGTCGCCACAACTGCTTTCTCCTTCCGATCCTCGGAATTACCAACAGCAGACTCCTCATTCCCATACAGATCTTGTAGCACGTACCACTCTGGCAGGCTAGATTGGATCATAAACACAGGTGGGGGTACGGCATTATAACCAGGCTTCTTCTCAGCTTCTCTCTTCTCAGGGTCAGAGATCTGCTTGCTATCGATCAAGTCTTGAATAAAGTGCCGAAGCGCTTTGCATTTATCAGTGATATGGCCTGAGTGCTGGTGGAAAGCACAGAATTCGTTGTCCTTATGTCTCGGTTTCCCTCGTGTCAAAGCCGGCCTAGGAGTTAGAGGACGCAATTTTCCCTCCTTCATTAGCCTCTTCAAGACCCAGGATAATGGTCTCCCCAAGTTCGAAAACTTCCTCTGGGTGGCTACCTCAGTAGCAGACACTTCACCCATTCTTCTAGTGCTGTTACTGGGGCCTGCCGGCCTATTGGCTCCTTGACCGGGGTTAGCCCTTTTGGCAAAATTATCATTGTTAGCTTTTCGGGTCAAAAATTCCCCTTCTGCTTCGATGGCTATATCTTTGAGAGACTCCCAGTCCTTTAACCCCTTCATCCTCAATCCCTCCTTCAAGTACGGGCTCGCGTTCTTAATGAAAAGACGAATCTGATCTTGGGTATCAGGCTTTCGGCGCATCTCCATTACTCGGTTCCGCCATCGGGTAAGGTACTCATGGAAGGATTCCCCGGCCTTCTGTTGGAGTAGCTCAAGATCTTTCAGAGTCACCTCCATTCTGGTATTACAGTCGTACTGTTTCAGAAACTCCTCAGTGAGCAGATCCCAATCTTCTTTAGTGCGGCGGGCAAGGCCGTGATACCAATCTATGGCATGAGAGGTCAGACTCAGACAAAAGTATTCTACTTTCTGCTTCTTGGACAATGTGGTCCCCTTCATGACCAGAGAATATTGCTTCACATGTGCGGTGGGATCAGAAGTACCATCGAACTTCGGCACATCCGGCATCTTGAAGTTATAAGGGATCGGGTTCTCTCCGTCCAGCTCCCTATCCTCAGGATTCATCCCGTGAGCTCTGCCTATCATACGAGCCATAGCCTCGAACCTCTCTTCCATCCTTTTCAAAATAAAATCATCAGCCTGAGGCGCCTTCCCCTTCTCAGATGCCATGCTCAACCTATCATCCTCGATATCTCTATCGTCATCAATTCTTAGCACTGGCCTTCTTCTCAGCTCTCCCGAAGCCACTGATCTTAACTCCACCGGCGGCGGCCTAACGGGCTCCTCTCGCCTTTCAACCCTTTCTTCTTCAGGCTCATTCTGTCTCACTGGAGGAGGAGGAGGAGGAGGATTCTGGGGAGCATTCGGCTGAGCGTTCTGCTGTGTCAAGGCAGCCAACATATTCATCATCCTACCCTCGAATTCCTCGAAACGGCGGCCCACTTCTTCCGCAATCATGGCCCTGGTGGCATCTTCCCCCCTAGGTGAGTTTGCCATCTGAGATACTGTGCCACTGACTTCTGATAAAATCTCCGGTAGACCCTCTCTATCTGACAGCTCAGGAGTAAGAACTCGGATCAGTCGCCCGGTTGGTGATCTAGTCCACCTGGGCATATCTATGATGGCTGCAGGGACAAAAGTTAGAATGATGCATGAAATGTAGGTATAATGCATGATCGTGATATGCAACATTTACAGAGCACAAGCAAGCAAGTAGGTCCTTCCGCCCTTATTTCTCCCACACACGTGGTCGTGCAGTCTCTTTCCTAGGTGGGATTAGCCCAAGGGTCAACGAGGGACCCAATGGACGCGTATGGTGCGCGGCGAAAAATCGGCAGCATAACACTCCTATGCTAATGTACAAGCGGATGGATAATGATTGTCACGTATTCGGACGGTCCATAAATTTCGACATGGCCCTACTGGGGCATGATAGCCTTTGGCTAGGTTACCGAGTGAGATATTTGGATTCATCCAATACGTAAGGATCCATACAGCAAGCATGAGATTAAGGTTCATTTTACCTGTGGAAAGTGACTACAGCCATTACATGAGCTTTGGACAAGGGAGATGTTTCTTTGAGGCTACCCAAGCATGATCCCTGCCGACGGGTCTAGCTCATCACGAGCGTAGCGACCGATCGGGTCACCATTTTAATATACCATTGAGGTACGTGGCTTGGGCTGGTGATTATCCTTAACACTTCCCCAAATTGAGTGAAAATGAGGAGGTGCTTCAGGAACGCACCGGGGCTAGAAGAGGGACCAAACTAGCGTATTCTAAGGCTCTAATGATATGCAAATGCAAATTTGAGAGAAAACGAACTTATGAATTAACTTTTAATCATAAATGTTAAAAGAGGTATTTTCAAATCGAAATCTCGAACCATAAACGTCCCCAGTGGAGTCGCCACTGTGACGCGCGCCGGACCCCGGTGAGCGCCGCCCGTTAGACCGCCCGCACGTGGGCGACCGGGGCATTTGCGGGTCCGTTGGCATCTTACAAATAATCGCAAGTGCGTCTATGTTGGGCAACAAGGAGGTATCATGGAGTCTCCACCCAATAGAACATTGAGAAAGTTACTCTCGCCTCGGAGAGCCTAAGACTTGCGCTTAGTATCCATGTTGGGCCATGAGGCCTAGGATTAGCGCTAAAGTCTCGTGACCCAAGAAGTATTTTGGAGGATAACCTCTAACCTCTTGAGCCCAAAGACCAGAGCTGGGTCCGGGATTTCTCATCTATTTCTACCTCGATTAGTTTATGATCAAATTTTAATGTCATTAGTTCGCTCTCTCTCCACACTATGCAGTTGATTAAAAGGCGCATTTATTCACATTCGGAAAGCAGTAAATGAGCAGAATAAATATCAAAAGCGATAAATTACAATAACACAAGGAGCGGAATACAACTCCCTTTGGTAAATGTGCGATTCATACACAAATCGGGGCATTGTTTATTTTGAGGACTTTGGTCCTCTCATGCATCATTATTAAAAAGGGGATATTTAATATGTAATGATCTTCATTGGATGAAAATAGGGCGTTGGACCCTTTTGCATTTTATACAAAACTCAATTTTATTTAAGTACAAATCGTTGATATATTCTTACATTTAACGGGATAAAAAGAGCTTATTCAAATACATAAAATAATCAATGAAAAAAAGGTGAGAGGAATAAATCAAGAGGTTTAAGAAAACTAAACCGGACGAAATCCACCACGCATGGTAGGCGGCCGCTCGAGCTCGGAATTATCCAAGAAGACCAATATACACTCACAGAAAGTTAAGAGATGTTAATATTCATGAAATTAACACATAAGAAATCGAAGGGACTGAATAGAGATGAAAAATGATCAACGAAAATGGAGGCAGAACCCACCGACGGCCCTTCCTGGTTGACCGACGGGCGTCGGTTTGGTAATTCGATATGCCCGTTTGTCACTCAAAAAGGGCGTCTATAGGTAGGTGACCGACGGGCATCGGTCATGAAGATGACCCGTCGGTCACCTCTGTCTCCGGAAAACAGAAAGGAAACAAGGGCCTTTCAAGATCAAAAAGCAAGTTTTATTTCAAAAAGGGGAGATGGGGTAGTCAAAATGAAGAAAAGTAATGACAAGTATTCAAAAATTTCACAGAATGAATAAATAAATGATAAATGATTAAATATGAGATGAAAGTAGAGAGAGAATCCGGAATATTTACCCTCATATAATCGCTTCGGGTAAGATTTTGGTGTCGTTTAGATCCCCGCGCGCGCCACGAGAAAAAGGAAATGAAAGATTAGAGAGAGAAAATGGGCTATTTCACCTCCGATCCTTCAGAAAATCGATTTAGGAGTCAAAATCTAAAGAAAACTAATTATTTTTAGTTCCTTTGATTGATTTGATCCTTGATTAAGTAAAGTTCTTTGGAAAAGGGTGTTTTTTGGAAGAGAGAGAAAACGTGCTTGAATTTTGGCAGAGTTTCCTCTTCTGAAAAAATTTTCCCACCTTTTTCAAATGAAAATCCGGACCTTATATAGCCAGACACGACCGACGGGCGTCAGTGCATAGGGGCGGGCGTCGGAAGAATCCTACTGACACAAGGACACTTCCGACGGCCCTGCCACATCCACTGACGGGAGTCGGAATGGTTGCGTGCTCCGAGAAACCAGGCGGCTCCTGACATGGGCGGTGACTTTCCGACGGGCGTCGGAAAATACCCTGAGCCGTCGGTGACTCGAAGCGACGGGCTACCTCCACAGACGGGCTGGCCGTCTGTGGAGGACAAAAAACCTTTTCGACTCGGAAAACTCCCGTTTTCTCCCCCTCTGCCCCTGAAGTGTAGAAAAACCTCATTTCTCATGGAACGCGGGACTAAAACCTCCAACTTCAGCCTCCCGTACAGGCTTGAACATTGATTTCATCATAGGGTAACCTCTGATCCGGACCGCTCCAGGACACGGTGCTTACACATACCCCTGCCGGGGTGCTGCCCAAATTTTTATTATTTATTCAAGAATTGAATATTTTCATGTAAAATGCATGCCCTGGGACCTAGAAAGCCCGTTCTTATTCACTTTAATTATTTCCATGCCGATTGCATGTTGCTTTTGCCATGATGCGTGCGAGCCACATTAGGACACTTCCTTAGACAGGATGTTTGCTCTTTTCGTTTTTTTATCAATTCTCTATCTTGTTTTGGGCCGCTATTGCCCCGGTGAGGCCTGAATCAGCCTTCACCTTGGAAATAAGTTTAAAAATATTTGTTTTGCCAAATTTCCGATATTTAATCTCTTCCCTTTTGTAGGATGCCTCCTAGACGTAGAGCACCACAGGCACAGCCCGAGCTTGTAGCTCCGGATTGGATGGATGATGAGTCGGCTCAGAGGTATAGAGCGTTGGCTCAGGTAGAGTTTCGGGCCAATCGTTTTGTGTCCCGACCATTTCTAGAGGCCCTAGGGTTGTCCCCAGAGTTCGATCTACTTGCCGAGGGTGCTGGGTGGACAGAGTTCCTTGAGCCCTCCTTCCAGACGTTTCCAGAGGCTACTCGCCAGGTCCTAGCCACTCTCCGCTATGCTGGTTTTCAGAGTGCAGACACCGACCCAGGGGTGGTTCAGTTTTGGTTTGACGGCGACCACTTCAGTATCACTAGGCAGAGATTTGCTCAGGCCATGGGGCTCCCTACAGAGGAGGGGGTCGAGATCCCGCGGCGAGCAGTGAGACGCGCCCATTGGGCGGCCATTGCCATACCGGGAGTGCTGTACGATCACGATACAGCGAAGAGCACCGTACTGGTGTCTCAGGCACTCCGGTATTTGCACATAGTGCTTTCCAGTTCGTACCTCGGTCGAGCTGGTAATCTAGGGTCGCTTAACACGGCCGAGATCTGGAGCCTCTGGGCTATGGTGGCGGGCCAGCGTCTCAACATTAGCCACGAGATCTTGGCCAACTTGACTAGAGTCAGCTGAGGGTTGACACCGGTGGTGATGGTAGGAGGAGTCATCACCCGGTTACTTTTGCGAATGGGGGTTAACCCCGAGAGGTTGAGAGGACCCTTGCCGGAGGGGATCCATGTAGACGCCGCGGCGGCAGTACAGATGGGGATGATCTCCCAGATTTTAGGCCAGGCAGAGGCCTACAGGGTGTTGACCATTCATGAGACCCGGCAGCTGTTCTCGCTCCCACCCTTGGGTGCAGATCCAGACCACCCGGAGCACCCGAAGGAGCAGCCTCCACAACCTGAGCCACAGCCAGAGCAGCCTCCACAGCCCCAACCACAGCTAGAGCCCCAGCATCAGCCTCCTCAGCCACAAACTGTGCCTCCACCACAGCAGCAGGAGCCGCCTAGGACCCCCTCGGACTTCGACTTCGAGATCACGATGGACGACCTCTTCGCCGCTTCACCGGCGTCCAGAGCACCGACTCCAGTCCCATCACTGAGCGCCAGGGTACAGAGGTCTATCCACGAGCCCTCCGGAGATACCACCCGTACTCTCGAGGTGACCCAGGGGCATCCACCTCTTCGGCACCACCGCCAGAGCCAGCACCGCAGCAGCCTGTGCAGCCTGACTTCTCTCAGCTCCTCACGTCTATGTTTACAGCCTTAGAATGGCGGCAGGATGAGAGGTATAGGGCTATTCATGAGAGGTTGGATCGCCAGCAGGCTTCCATTCAGGAGCAGTCCCAGTCGGTAGAGCGCTTAGCCCGAGAGCAGGCCGGCTACATGGAGCATACGACTCGGGAGCAGGCTCGGGCCTTGGAGGTTTTCAGGGATGAGCAGGCTCGGGTCCTGGAGGCTTTCAGAGGGGAGCAGGTGAGGATGATTGAGCAGATTGCTCAGGGGCAGAGGGAGTTGAGACAACAGCTCGCTCATGATTTGAGGACGTCACAGGACCAGGCATCTCAGAGGGTCGATATGACCCTACAGATGATTGATGAGTCACTTGGCTCTCTGAGATCCCGCATCCAGGCGATAGAGAGGATTCTCCCACCTCTTTCTCAGACCATGAGGGAGTTTAGAGAGCAGACGGAGTAGAGCCTGGAGCTGAGGAGAAAGGCCGCCAGCGAGCAGACCATTCAGTTGAGCCGAGCCTTCAAGAAGTTGGGAGACAAGGTTTCTGAGACCTTAGGGTTTATGAGCACCTGCACCCAGCCTTTCTTGGACGGTTACGCTCAGATCCGTTTTAGGTGGGCCCATGATCACGAGGCAGGACCCTCCACAGCTCCACCGCCACCTCCGGCACGTCCAGCTCCACCTCCACCTCAGCCAGGGACCGTGCATATATCGGATGATGAGGATCCCGATGAGCCCTCAGACTACACACCTCTCTGATCTTCAGGGAGTTATTTTTGTATCTTTTGTACATTTTCATTTTGTATATGCACTGTACAAAAATGACATTTCTAGTGAAACTTTTATTTCATTTTTGCATGATTATTCGATTGTTTTATCACATCACAGAAAGTGTATGTCCTCATGTTTACTTATATGTCAATAAAAATGACGATATAACAAAAACAAAAAAAAAGTGATCAATAACAGCTCAGTAAGAAAAAAAGACAAAAAAAAAAATGAAACATGGCATAGCAAATAAAGCAAGATTATGCCATCAATAGACAGGTTAAAAGATGACCACTCAAACGTGAACTAACAAAATCTTCTATCACACAGGTACAGAGAAATACCGATCTGAACATAGACATAGATTAAAAAGGTCTCTTTTGGAACAAGGAACCCGGCGGGGTTTCCTCATCTCACTGGATCGAGGTTGTAGCCAAGGCATACTGCATCTCACCAGATCAAGGTTGTAGCCAAAGCATGCTGCATCTCACCAGATCGAGGTTGTAGCCAAAGCATGCTGCATCTCACCAGATCGAGCCTGTAGCCAAAGCATGCTGCATTTCACCAGATCGAGCCTGTAGCCAAAGCATGCTACATCTCACCAGATCGAGGTTGTAGCCAAAGCATGCTGTATCTCACCAGATCGAGGTTGTACCCAAAGCATGCTGCATCTCACCATATCGAGGTTGTAGCCAAAGCATGCTGCATCTCACCAAATCGAGCCTGTAGCCAAAGCATGCTGCATGCCACCAGATCGAGGTCATAGCCAAAGCATGTTGCATCTCACCAGATTGAGGTTGTAGCCAAAGCATGCTACATCTCACCAGATCGAAGCTGCGGTCAAAGCATACCACACTTCAAACCGGGGTTGTAGCCAAAGCATGCCGCATCCCGCCAAGTACCTACCGGTCGAGATAAGACCGATGGAAGTATCTTCGTATCGCCGAGCGGATCGAGACAAGGTCCACCCAGCAAAAGGCACGGAGGGTGAAAAGCCATCGCAGGTACGCTTCCTTTCTGACCTTTCTCTGAGTTTTGGCTTATCTAGGCGCTTGTGCACTAGTTTCCCCAAAACTGGGGGCAACTGTAAGCACCGTGTCCCGGAGCGGTCCGGATCAGAGGTTACCCTATGATAAAATCAATGTCCGAGCCTGTATGAGGGGCTGGATTTGGAGGTGTTAGTCCCGCGTTCCATGAGAAATTAGGCTTTTTGCCATTCCTGGGCAGAGGGAGAGAAAAACAGAGGTTTTTTTCGAGTCAAAAGGAATTTTGTCCTCCACAGATGGCCAGCCCGTCTATGAAGCCGCCCGTCGCTCCGAGTCACTGATGGCTTGTGGCATTTTCCAACGCCCGTCGGAAAGTCACCGCCCCTGTCAGAATGCCGCCTGGTTTCCCGGAGCACGCAACCGCTCCGACGCCCGTCGGTGGATGTGGCAGGGCCGTCGGACGAATCCTTGTGTCAGAAGGATTCTTCTGACGCCTGCCCCTGTACACCGACGCCCGTCGGTCGTGTCTGGCTATAAAAGCTCCGGATTTTCACTTGAAAAGGGTGGAAAAATTTTCAAAGGAGGAAACTCTGCCCAATTTCAAGCAAATTTTCTCTCTCTTCCAACAAAACACATTCACTAAAGAAATTTATTTAATCAAGGATCAAATCAATTGAAAGGAACTAAAACTAATTAGTTTTCTTTAGATTTTGACTCCAAAATCGATCTTTTGAGGGCTTGAAGAAGAAATAGTTCATTTTCTTTCTTTAAATCCTTCATCTTTTGCTTCTCGTGGAACGCGCGGAGCTCTAATCAACACAAAAATCTCACCCAAAGTGATTATCTGAGGGTAAATATTCCGGATTCTTTCTCCATTTCATCTCATATATTTTTCTTATTTTGTAGAATTTTTGAATATCTGTCATTACTTTCTTTTATTTTGACTCTCTTATCTCCTTTTGGGATAAAACCCACCTTTTTGACTTTGAAAAGGTTTCTCTCCATTCTGTCTTTTTCGGAGACAATGGTGACTGACGGGTCATCTTTATCACCGATGCCCGTTGGTCACCCACCTACAGACGCCCCTCCTTGAGTGACAAACGGACATCTCGGTTACCTTAACAGACGCCCGTCGGTCAACTAAGGAAGGCCGTCGGTGGGTTCTGTCCCCATCTTTTAAATCGTTTTTTTCATCTCTTCCAAGTCTTTTTGATTTCTTATATGTTAATTTTATGTATATTAACATCTCTTAATTTTCTATGAGTGTATATTGATTCTCTTGGATAAATCCTGAGCTTGAGCGGCTGTCTACCATATTTGGAGGACTTCATCCGGTTTAGTTTCCTAATCCTCTTAAGTATTTCCTTCATTTGTTATTTATTGATCATTTTATGTATATGGATGTACTCCTTTCATACCCCGTTAATGTATAAAAGTGACTCAATGTTTTATATTCAATAAAATGAGGTTTACACAAAAACTAGGGTCCAATGCCCGATTTTTATCCAATAAAGATCATCACAAACAAAAATCCCTAATTTTAATAACGATGCATCCGAGGACCAAAGTCCTCAAAATAAGCAATGCCCCGATTTATGCATGATCCGCACATTTACGAAAGGGAGTTGTATTCCGCTCCTTGTATTATTGTAATCTATTGCTTTCATTATCTATTTGATCATTTATCGCTTTCAAGATGTGAATAAATGCGCCTTTTAATCAAACTGCATAGTGTGGAGAGAGAGCGAATTAATGATATTAAAATTTGGTCATAAAATAATTGTGGTAGAAATAGATGAGAAATCCCGGACCCAGCTCTGGTCTTTGGGCTCAAGAGGTTAGAGGTCATCCTTTAAGATACTTCTTGAGTCATGAGGCTTTAGCGCTAATCCTAGGCTCCTTAGGGTGAGGAGTTCACCTTCCATGATCCCTCTGGCTGGCCCAAAATGGATACCAAGCACAGTCTTAGGCTCTCCGAGGCGAGAGAAACTTTCCCAATGTTCTATTGGGTGGCGACTCCATGAAACCTCAGTGTTGCTCAACATAGATGCACTTGTGATTCATCGCAAGCTGTCAACGGACCCGCAAATGCCCCGATCGCCCACGTGCGGGAGGTCCGAAAGGGCGGCGCGCGTCACAGGAACTGCATTGTAGCCTGCTCTCTTCTTCTTGTCTCTCTTCTCAGGATCGGTGATCTCCTTGGCATCAATAAGATCCTGAATTTTATTCCTCAGAGTCCGGCAGTAATCTGTTAAATGCCCGGTGTGCTGATGGTAAGCGCAGTATTGATCCTCTCTATGCCCCGTCTATCCTTGATTCATGGCTGGTCTGGATGGCAATGGTCTCAGCTTGCCTTCTTTTGTCAATTTCTCCAGCACCCGAGACAGAGAACGGCCCAAATTGGAGTAATACCTCTGAACCTGTCCAACCTCAGTGGCTGAAACATCAGCCGTCTTACCACCTCTATTATTGCTGCTTCCTGCACCGCCTGGTTTGTACCCTGACTGGTTGCCATAACCTTTCCCAGCAAAGTTGCTTTGGCTTGCTTTCTTCGCCAAGTATGCACCCTCAGCTTCTACAGCAATGTCCTTAAGTGACTCCTAGTCTCTGAGCCCCTTAAAGCTGAGCAGGTCCCTCAAGCAAGAGTTTCTGATAAATAGCCTGATTTGGTCAGCAGTGTCAGGCTTTCGCTTCATCTCCATGACCCTATTCCTCCATCTTGTAAGGTACTCATGGAACGACTCATCATTCTTCTACTGCAAAAGCTTGAGGTCCTTTAAGGTGACCTCCATCCTAGTACTGCAGTCATATTGCTTCATGAGCTCCTCAGTTAAAAGGTCACAATCCTCTTTAGACCTCCTGTCTAACCCATGGTACCAGTCCACAGTCGGACCCACCAGTCTAAGGCAAAAATAATCCACCTTCTGTTTCTTAGTCAACCCTATGCCTTTCATCACCAGGGTATACTGCTTGATATGTGCGGACGGATCCGAAGTACCATCAAACTTCGGCAGCTCAGGCATTTTGAACCTTTGGGGCAACAACTCTTCATCCCCCAGATCTCTATCTTCAGGGTTGATCCCCTTTTCGGTTGATAGCATTCAGGTAATGGCTTCGATCTGCTGCCTCATCCCTCTCATCGCCTCATCTTCTGCTCGGGGTGCTCTAGTGCCCACAAATTGAGGTGCTACTGCCTCTTCATCTTCCTCCTCCATCTCAAAATCATCATTGGGATTGGGGATTATTGCCCTTCTTTGCTCAATACGTACAGCAGCTATATGCTCATTAGCAGGTTGACGGGGAGCATTAACTATACCAGGGGCTTCTCTGCTAGCAGGTGGTTCAACTTGCCCCCAACATGAACTATCTGGGGCTGTGGAGCAATAGGTGGATATGGAGCAGCTGGTGGTTGTGGAGCAGGAGGATGAGCAATTCTATCAGCCATAGCTCCCATCATTTCCAACACTCTTCGCTCAAAATCCTCTAGCCTCCTAGCTAGGTCTTGAGTTGTTAAGGCTCCGGTCTCTTCTGCCATGGATGACTCTCTGGATGTCACGAGCATAATGACCGATCGGGTCACCATTTGATATACCTTGTTGGTACAAGGCTTGGGCTGGTGATTATCCTTAACACTTCCCTAAATTGAGTGAAAATAGGGTCGTGCTTCGGGAACGCACCGGGGCTAATAAAGGGACCAAACTAGCATAGTTCTAAGGCTCTAGCATGGATGCAATGCAATTTTGAAAAGGGATAAAAATTTTAAATTAAAACTCAATTACAATTTTTAACCAAGGTATTTTCGAATTGAAGTCTCTATAGTCCCCAGTGGAGTCGCCACTGTGACGCGCGCTGGATGTCCACTCGGCCGCCCCTATGACCGCCCGCTTGAGGGCGATCGGGCACTTGAGGGTCCGTTAACAGCTTGCAATAAATCGCAAGTGCGTCTATGTTGGGCAACAAGGAGGTTTCATGGAGTCGCCACCCAATAGAACATTGGGAAAGTTTCTCTCGCCTCGGAGAGCCTAAGACTGCGCTTAATATCCATTTTGGGCCAACCAAAGGGGTCTAGAAAGGTAAACCCCTCGCCCTAAGGAGCCTAGGATTAACGTCAAAGTCTCGTGACACAAGAGGTGTCTTGGAGGGTAAACCTCTCGCCTCTTTGAGCCCAAAGACCAGAGATGGTTCGGGACTTCTCATTTATTCATACCTTGATTAAGTTAAAATTGAGTTTTGAATTTAATATTTTATCCCATTTCTCAAACGTTTTAATGCAATAATTAGAGCGCAAGTTGGGCATCCAAGAAAAAACATTAAATGTAAGCATACTTAAGATAAAGTGCATAAAAATAAATTACAACAAAACTAGGGGCGGAATACAACCCCCACCGTAAAATAAATATAAATCATGCATAAAACGGGTTATTTATTAAAGATAAGGACATTGGTCCTCACATGCACAATTAAAGAAAATAATTTTGAAGTGATAATTTATTTTGATAAAAATTAGGACATTGGTCCCACTTTATTAGGAAAAGAAAGTTCCAAGTTAACTTAATAAAAATAGTTTTGTGACTTTTGATTAACGTGCATGAAAAATAAATTTATTACATATTAAATAATAAACCGCAAATAATGGGAAACAATAAAAATGACAAATTAATTAACTCCCAAATAGCATCTTTAAATCTCCATGGGCTCCCACTTGGAATTGAAAAGGCTCACACATGAAAAATAAGTATTGAAATAAAAGCAAATAAAAAATAATGTTAGTAATAAAAAATGGATTTAAACATATAACATGTAAAAATGAATTAAAATAAATATAAACAACATGCATAATGTATGATAAATTAATTAGATGGCATAATAAAATAAACATATTAACATTTAACATTTAACATGCAATAAATAACATTTATAAAATTTAACATGCATGAAAAATAATAATAATAATAATAATGATGATAAAAATAATAATAAATTATAATAGACAAAACTAATAAAAATAATAATAATAATGATAATAATAATAATAACAATGATAACAATAATCACAATAATAATAATAATAATAATAATAATGACAAATAATAATGATGATGGTAATAAATCCAAAGAATATGAACAATCCAATTAAACATGCAAGTAATGATAATAAATAATAATAATAAAAATAAATCCAAAGAATATGAACAATCAAATTAAATATGCAAGTAATGATAATAAACAACAATAATAATAATAAATAAAATAATATATAAAAATAATGATGGTAATAATAATAGTAAATTATTATAATAATTATGATAATAATAATACTAATGATAATAATAATATATGAACAAAAATAATGACAAGAATATGAACAATGAACAATTAAATAAGAAATAAGAAATAATAATATGAACAATTTAATAAAAGATTAAGAATAAGAAATAATAATATGAACAACTAGATAAAAGATTAAAAAAATAAGAAATAAAATAAATAATAGATCTAAAAGAATTTACATGATAGCTAACTAATTGTAAATAAAAGAAAATTAAAAACTAAGTTAAAAGTGGAGCCAAGAATGTTTACCCTCAAATTGGATATGATGAATGAAGTTGGATGATAATTCCTTGCTTTAATTTAGAAAAATAAATAATATATAATGAAATTTTAACCCAAGAACAAATAATTAATTTATTTGTCTCAAGAAAAAATTATGAAAATCAAGAAGTAAATAAATTCACAAGAACAAATAATTGATTTATTTGTCTCAAGAATTAAATTTAAAAAATCAGATTAAAATAATTGGAGAATTTTTCTTTGAAGAAGAAAAGAAAAAGAAAAAGATGAAGAAGAAGAAGAAGAAAGTGTATTTTTTCTTAAGAAAAATTCCCCCTAAAAAACTCTTTTTATTCCCCTTAAAATTCAGATTTTTTAATTAAGAAATTAAATTAATTTAATTCTCATAATTACAAAAAATCACTGAATTTATTGGGTTGGAAGATAGAAGGCTTTTTGAATTAAATTTTGCAAAAAAAATGAGTTAAAAAGCATTTCAAATGAAGAATTTATGGCAAAAAGGCCAAAATAGGCAAAACGGACGAACAGGGGCGCGAAGCGCGACCGACGGCCAACCCGCCCCTCTCGCGATTTTTTTTTTATAAAATATTATAATTTAAAAACTCACTTTTTTCATCACAAAATAAATTTTAAAAATATTTTTGAAATACATTTTTATTAAATTTTAAAACAACAAATCGACAAGGAAATCGTCACTTCCAACTTCATTCTTTTTACATATAGGTCGGCACACTTAATTTCATCATTGGGTAATCCTGATCTAGACTCTCGGGACCCGGTGTCTACACTACCACATCTAAAGCAGCCCCCGGTCAACCAACGACATTAACCCCAATGACGCTTGCTAAAATGAGAACACTGTGGCGTTACATCGCCTCTACCACTCGAAACTCCTCTACCTACACAGACCGTTAAAAAGATCCCTGCCTTCTTCCTCTCGAAGCAGGACTAACGGAAGACTCATTTAGAGAATTCACTTGGGGATTCTGTTATCTCTTCCCTGAGGATGAGCCTCCACGAGAGGAATTTCTTCTTTGAGCTTTTTCCCTCACAATATTCTGAGAACATTCCACTCTCATAGCCGCCTACACAATCTGATAATAACTAACATCCGGGGAAGACATCAAAGAAATTAGCATAACTTTAAGAGACTCATTCAGACCTGCTTTAAAATGCTGACATCTAAACTCCTCCGAAAGAACTCCTGGCAGTGCATACTTGCTGAGTCTATTGAATTCCTTTTCATAATTTGCCACTGACAAGGCTCTCTACCTAAGACTCAAAAACTGCATCTATCTAGCTTCTTTATATGCCTTAGTCACATACTTACTATGGAATTCTCTCTCAAAGAACTCCCAAGTCACTGGATCAAGAATCTGAGGATGCTTAAGTACCAATCTCCAACACTCATAAGCCGAACCCTGCAAGAGTGACACCACACACTCTACTTCTCTATCCGGAGGACAATGGATCTCCCTCAAAACTCTACTCACTTTTTCAATCCACAACTCAGCCTTATCAGATTTGTCTAAACTCGTCCCATAAAAGTCCTCCGCTCTAAAGTCCCTCATATTCTCAATTGGAGCTCTAGGCGCAGTAACCCTCTCCAGAACTCTAGCCATATCCTAAGATATCTTAAGCATGGCCTCAAAGGGAATCACTGGGGCCTCAGGTTGTACCCTAGGAGGCAGAGCAGGACCAAAAACTGACAGATCTTGCTCTCGGGGATTCACACTCTCTGCTGCCCCCTCGAGGGATCCACGAGCTAACTCTATCTAACTACACAACATACACAGAAATCCGCATTAGGCCAACGCAACTCTAAATGCATACTCTATTCTACACTCGCCCAGAAACATCTAAACCTAGGCTCTGATTCCAAAAATTGTAACACCCTTTACCTAAATGTAGGGAAGCTCACCCCTCGAAGTGAAGGAAGTGCCTCGATAGATAACGGTTGTCACAGACACATACACTAAACAAAACGTGCAAAAACTTAAACATACATCAGAGACAGAATAAATTAAAACTTCTCAAAATTCAAACAAAGCCTTGAAAGATGGATAAACAGAAATACTGAAACTTTTCATTAATAACCCAAAACATCCATTGCAAAGCTAAAGTACCAAAAACGTCTATTACAGGAAAATAATATACATAAAAGAGATTGTATTCTATAAGATACATAACAAAAGAAACTTTACATCAGAGTACCAAAAAACATGATACAAAATTCAAACTACAAAATCCTATACTACAAAACTCTCTCTCAATTGTGTCAGCCCTGACGATAGCGGATCGATCTGCCCAAAATCTCTAACTGCTTCCACACCTGCATGGATGAAACACCCGTGCTAAGTGATAATGCTTAGTGTGGAAAACAAAAAATAGAATACGACCACTCACAGTGGACGTTAAATGCAATTTCGCATACGCATGGCACAAACGCATTAATGAAGCATTAATAACAATTCATAAGATAAGTACATAAATTCAATAACTTCATTAGAACTGCTCACATAATATCATTATATGAACTAAATCACAATAATATGCATCTTTTCAAAAAATTACACATAATACAATAAACCTGCCCACTCAAAATAATGGATAACGAGTAAACGCATAGATACCCGTAGGTACCAATAATATCTTTCTGAACTCATGGATAAACAAAGGTATCAAAATTATTCTTTTTTTTTGTATCAAAACATTTTTACATGGGATTTTAAACAAGATGCAAATTCTAAAGGGATCGCGAGGATCCAAACAGGAACCTGATCAGGGTCCAGAACGCATGGCTGCAGCTAACTGAATTGTAACACCCCAATGCCTGGATGGATAAGGGTGTCACCAAAACAAACCATAACCAAGTTTGGATACAAATAAACAAATAACTAAATAATAAAAAGCAAAGGAAAGCAAAAAACATAAATCTCATAACTCTTTCATTGATAACAAAAGGTTCATTGCAAAAATATGCCAATATCAAGATGCCTTTAAAAGTTTCCCAAAATTACATAATTGAAGGAGTACAATAAGAAAGATACAAAATAATATCCAAAAGATTACAAAAGATATACAAAAACAAAAGCTATTCTTCCCAAATCTGCACTCCTACTATGTTGGTCTGGCCTACGGAGACACTCCCAAAAACTCCACTACTTACGCACCTATACAGATAAAACACTCGTGCTAAGTGATAACGCTTAGTGGGAAAAATACAAATATGGATGGCCATTCACAATAGTCGTCAAAGCAAACACATGCATATGCCACAAGCAATCATAATATACCGAAAGCATAATAATATACATCATGTATAGCATTAAGTGAAAGTTCACAACATATATATATATATATATACAACTTACTAAACCAATCAATTCCACAATAAATAAGAATCATATAAATGCCTGCAAACTCATAATAGCGGATAGCAAGTGAACACATTAGTACCCGTGGGTATGGTCACAAGCAATTTCTTTATTATCATCAAAAACATTTTCACATTGGGGATCTTAAACAAGATCCGAACACATTAAGGATCGCGAGGACCCAAACGGGGACTTGATCAGGGTCCAAAACACATTGGGGCTGCAACTAACAAAACTCTTTAGGTATGCCTAATTATCCACTAATTTGACACTTGCAGGCTATGCATAACACATTCCATAACCGAAACATAACATCAACATATCTGATGAAGTAATTTACAATTCAATACCATTTACTAGATGAGATGCCACTAAGTAAAGATTGAAAGCAAAAACAAGTTCAAAAAGGACGAAAATATATAGAAATCAAAAGTTCCATTTCTCAAAATAGAGAGCTTTTACATGGCGGTATGACAAATCCTTACAGCCGTGTAAGACATTCCACACGATGGTAAGGAGAAACTATACCGCCGTGTGGCCTGCCGAGCCAAAGCTCCCAAGAAACAGAATACATTTACACAACGGTATGACTAAACCTTACCGCCGTGTAAAATGCACAGCGAAACTCCTTCAAAATAGAATGACTTTACATGGTGGTATGGTGATCACTAACCGCCGTGTAAAATCACGGACAAGCAGGCAAACACACAGAATATGATCACACGGTGGTATGTCCTTTTCATACCGCCATGTAGATTATATAAAACCTAGAAATCAGTCTTAAACATGCCTAAAATCACACCCAAACTTCACCATACAACAAATCAACAAAGCACTTCAACAATACTACTCATAATACCCCTAAACACATACCCAATTACATTCATACATCAATTTTCTAACAAACAAACATAATATCATAAATCAGATAAAAATGCACAACTAGAACATTCCCAAACCTTTGGCTCCTTTGCTCTACAAAGTCAAGGGGCTACACTCCCACTTGCTATCTCTTTCCCTTTGGGCTCCCTAGCAGGATTCTCTGCTTAAAACAACCCAAACCAAACCAATAACTCAAAACCTAAACTCAAACCCATCAAAGGAAAATAAGAGGAACAGAGAAGAAAAGATGAAGAAGAAGAACAATTACTTACCCAAAGCTAGAAATTTTCCAAAATCAACTCAAAATCCACAACTTTGCAAAAAGAATTACAAGATCAAAATGTCAAAAGAAGAGAAGAAGAAGAAGAGGAAGGCAAAGAGGAAGAGATGCTGAAAGAGAGGAGAAGCAGCTGTCCCTCACGTGTCTCTCTCTCTTTAAATACCTCTCCCTTTTCTGTTTCTTCCACTCGTCTAATTTTAAGAGGTGATAATGGCGAAGTTCACTTCTATCCTGTAACACCCCTTACCCGTACGTAGCAACCTACCACGACAAGTGAAGGATGTTACGTGAAAAATATAGAATTAAACATACTTACATAAGAAATAGATACCAAAACGGAATTATAAAATTTCTAACATCTAGAATCTCAACCACATACACATCCTAAACAAAATCTTAATAGAACCTTAATAACTGATCTAACAAACATATTCTAGATCATACACACACATAACAATTCAAGGCAGGTAGATCATGACCTACCGAGCCAACACTCAACCAAACACTGAATCTAATCGGGAAAGTTCCATTCCCAACACACACTGAAAGACAATGTCATCTGCTTTGGCTAACGCTAAACTATACAGACACACTTCGAAATATCTAGTCAACCAGAACTGACTAAATTGGAGCTCTGATACCACTAAATGTAACACCCCTTACCCGTACGTAACAACCTACCACGACAGGTGAAGGATGTTATGAGACAAATACAGAATTAAACATACTTACATAAGAAACAAATACCAAAACGGAATTATAAAATTTCTAACATCTAGAACCTCAACCACATACACATCCTAAACTTATCTCACACACACCATCATTCGCACTAAGGATTATTACATCTCAATACAAATGCTAAATAATTAAACTTAATTACAAACCGACAATCAATAAAATAAACTTTCTATAACTTCTACCGACTCCTTGGCCAAAACTCGACGGACCGCTGTACTACTTTGATCTCCTAACCTGCACGGATAAACAACCGTGCTAAGCGATAACGCTTAGTCGGGCGAAATAAATAATGGGCAGCCACTCACAATGGTTGCCGAGGCAAACACATGCAAATCAGTATATATCTATACATAACATCAAGTACATCGGTTAAAGCTATCACAAATTCATATTCTTATTTTCATATGAAAACCTAAACAATTTCGTAACCACACTCGTTTAGATACCATAACAAGAAATAACTTTATTACCCTTTTTAAAATCGCAATAACATTATACTTACTAATTGTTTATGTAATTCATTTAATTAACTATATTAATAGTTATACCTCATAGGTTACCAAAAATACATTTTGCTAGTCAGAAATATTAAGCCTTACCAATTCCTATACTTATTAGTAGTTCCAAAATCATGCAGATAATAGTATTACTACTTAAGTCAAAACCTTTCATTTATTCAAACCATTACGCATTCAAACCTGAACAAAACATTTCGATTCTCAGATTTGGTTTGGGCTTGAAATAAATATTCCAAGCTTCCTACGTATCCCTATAGTAGGGAATCAGAACCACGTAGTTCTATAGGAAACCTTGATATAGATATTCCAAATTAATCTTAACTCATTTACTAAATTCAATTTTCTATATCATACCTAACACTTATTATTCCTCTTACATACTACTCAATACATAATTTACCATATTCATTAAAACCAACAAACATCGTACATGAATTCCTTACCAATATACTTACAGTAATTGTCTAGGCTAAAGTATCGTGGATAAATAACACATAACATACTTGTATTCTCATTTTAACATATAAATGAATATATTTGTAAAGTTCATTTATAAAGTACTCAACTATAACAAACAAGCATATCAAATATGTCAATAATTCTTTACAAATACTTCATACAGGCAATCATACTCATAGCTTTTGAATAGATTTATAACATACATTATTCACATACAAATTCTCATGCAATCAGTATTCATAACATCCATTTATAGACAAATCAATTATAATAGAGATGCATATCCAATACTTCAGTAAGTCTCTACCAAGACATCATATAGGTACTCATATCCATAACTTTTAAACAAATTAATACAAGCCTATTTGAACAAACATTATTCGTTATATCTCTTTTCATTTACTGACATAGGCTTATTATACAAAGCACATAGGTACCCGAAGGTACCACACATTTCCACATAGGTGTCCAAAAGGATCCATAACATATAAGTGCATAAAGCACAATTGCATAAGATATATATATATATATATATATATATATATATATATATATATATCAACAAACACATTCGATGCTCAATCACATATCTTTTCGCAATTATTACAGAATTTATTAATTAATCACATTCTTTCATTCTTTTAGTTGCCTGCTAAGTCAAAGGGGTGGATAAACGCGTGAACACATGGCGATACCCGTGGGTACGATTCAAAAAGCAACATCATATTTTTCTCATTCAAAACATTTTCACATTGGGGATATTAAACAAGATCTGTACACATTGAGGTTCACGAGGAACCAAACGGGGACCTGATCAGGGTCCAGAACAGAACAGAGGGCTGCAGCTAACAAAACTCTGTAGGCATGCCTATCTATCCACGACCGACTCACGCAAGCTAAATTTTCCATATCATTATTGAATTCGTCACGTTTCACTTATATATATATATATATATATATATATACATTCCATTAAATACTTCCATTAAATACTTGTAACATTCTTTTATGATCACATGCATTCATATATTTACATATCCTATGTACAATCACGTTTATCATATTCAAGACTAATCATGTATTATTTTAAAAATAAGATATTCATATAAACATATTAAACATAACTATATTATTGGCCATCATACACTCGTTAGACTTAACAAATAAGTTCTCCTTTCCTTACACATATATATTTATACAATAATAATGGCAGATAAAAACTCGTATTTCAATTATTACCCTGAATAGAAACATTTAAATAATTCATACCTTAAGCCATCGGTGCATAATACAAGTGAGAAACAATGCAAAGAAGAGAAGTTTGAAAAACATTTTAGGCAAAGAGTTCTGTCGCGCTCGGGACAGGTATCACGATCGCAACAGACGAGGCCCAGGAGGTGATCACAAGTCGTGCTCACTATCAAGACTCGTGAAGGCACACATAAAAGCATAACAAAGCACGACAAAGGAACAGAGTGAAAACAGGGCGGGAGCACGACTCGTGAACTAGGTGCACTTCTCGTGCACAGGTGCACGGCACCACGTGCATGACTCGTGCAACAAGTGCAAGACTCATGCACAAGTGCATGACTTGTGCACTCCCCCTCAGAGAACTTGGTTGCCCGCTCGATGCTGGAGTCACCCGGCTCTATCGCGATCACGATAAGCGTCACGCTCGCGACAGAGTCTCGTTTTCCAGGTCTGCAGAAATCTTCTTCATTCAAAAACTTACCCAAACCTTTTAATCAAACCAAAACTCATCACAACTCATATTAAACACCCAAAATCATCACAAACAACATAAAACCCAACCTTTACACCAATTATCACAATTAAATCATGTAATTAACATAATCAAAATCTCTAAATTGACAACCAGCAAAAATAACTTCAAAATTTCAATCAAACACACACTTTGATTCAATAATTCACATTCAAAGCATCTTAACCCAAATTATTCAAGACCCATAACTTTTCATACATATCTAACTAGCTTTAACCCCAAAATTTCCAAAAAATCAACTAAAATCAAAACAATCAAATACTACACCAAAAACCAAAATTCCCATACCTCAACTCCTTTGCTCCCATTAGCTTCTTAAATGATCTTCTTGTTTCCAATCTCATTCAAAATCTTTCTCATCCAAGAATCCTCACCCAAAACACACAAACACGAAAACCCTAACTCAAATCGATCCCTAACAAAATCAACAAAAGATGAAGGAGAATAAGGAAATCCAACAAAACCTTACCAAATAAAGTTGGAGAGATGATAAATTTCCACCAATAATTCACTTGGATTAAAGCTAGGGCACACTTGAAGAGAAAAGAGGAAGAGGAGGTAAAGAGAGGAGGAAAAGAACGGGAAAGAGGCAGCAAAAATGGCTGCTCCCTCTTCTCTCTCCTTCTATTTATACCTACTTCCTAAAACCCTAGCCACATGTCACCCTATCTTTGGTGGATCTTGATCACTCACACCCTACACCCATGCATGACATTACATACAAGACTAACTCCACTAACACATACACTACTTCCCTCTATGCATGCATACTCTATCAAAATCCACACACACACATGCACACATACCCATGGCTCAAACTACTAGGGGAAAATCGAGGTGTGACATATCCCTTATTCTTTTATTCTCAACATAATCACATAACTCACATAGAATAATATCATGCAATTGACTCCAACACTAACATAACACATGCAAAAATACACACACAAACATCGCTCAAAATTACTAGGGTGGGTAACGGGGTGTTACATGAACTCTATAGGCATTCTTATCTATCCACTTATTTGACTTTTGCAGGTTAGGCATTAATACAATATCCTACACTTATCACATAAGGATTAAACCTATTTCAAGATAAATGCTACCATTCAATAACATTACTAAACGATATTCCACTATATAAAAACTAGAAGCAATACCATACTTAGAATAGACAAATAAAATAAAATTCAAAAGTTAAAATTTCGAAACAGGAGGCTTTTACACGGCAGTATAACAAAACCTTACCGCCGTGTAAGGCATTCCACATGGTGGTAAAGAAAACCTAACCACCGTGTGGGCTGCAGAGATAAAATTTCACAAAATAGAATGCATTTACACGGCTATATGGAAATCTTGACTGCCGTGTAACAATGCACCAAAGCAACCCATCCAAACAGAATGCATTTACACGGCATTATGACAAAACCTTACCGCCATGTAACTGCACGAGCAAACAAAACTCAACCCAGAAATTCGATCACACGGTGGTAAGGCATTTCATACCACCATGTGACCCATCAAAAACCCAAAAAATTCATGTTATACACTTTCCCAAACCATAAACCCAAATTCCAACTTCAACACCACACTCCAATTATACCATCAAAACTTAATTCTATCAAGCTAAAACTCCTAATTAGCATCTCAAGTAACTTAATTCATTAATTTAGCCAAACTCATACCAATTTCAACATATTATCACATTACCAATTTTCACTTTAAATCATTAACACTTCCAAATTCAGCATAAAACTAACAACACTCATGTAAATATACATATAATCAAGCTGAATTTCATCAATTTTCAAGAATTCATGTCATAATTCAATATTATCCAAAACACAAAATTCCCAAACCTTAAGATACAAAGCTCCACCACAATCACTTGGATGAACTCCCTCCAACCTTCTCTTTGCTTTTGGCTTCCTTAGCAGGAAATTTTGAACACCAAAATAACCAAATCACAAAACACCAAAACTCAAAACCCATACACACCAATAGAAAATGGGAAGAAGAGAAAAGAAAAGAAGAGAAGAAAATCACTAACCACAAACCTGGAAATTTGCCAAAACCAACTCAAAATCCACAAATTTGTATAGACAATCAAAGGATCAAGGCTAAGACGAAGAGAAGAAGAAGAAGAAGAAGAAGAAGAAGAAGAAGAAGAAGAAGGAGACGGTGAGGAAGAGGCAGAACGTGAATTTTTGTCCCTCACTTTCTCTCTCTCTCCATCTTTATCTACTCTTCCTTACTCTCTCTTTCCTACACTTGTCAATTTCTTAGTTAGTGTTGGCAAAGTTCCATTCCAATCCTTCTTCTTTTCTCCTCCACCCTACTAAAACACTTAATTAACAAAATTATGCAATTAACTCCTAAATCACCATACCACACTACTACACACAAAATTGCTCAGAATACTAGGGTGGGAATCGGGATGTTACAAGTAATCCATCCGAACCGGTATAAAATGAGCTGACTTAGTAAGCCGGTCAACAATTACCTATACTGAACTATTGTGATGTTATCCCACTTCCACTACAGAATTGGAATAGGGTTAAGTAAACCCAAAGGGGCTTGGTGTTTAGCTTTTACTTACTGATAAGTCAGACATTTAGACAAATAATCCACCACATCTTTCTTCATACCAGGCCACTAATAAAACTATTTTGAGTCTCGATACAAAAGCTTTTTCTTCAACTCCCTGTCATTTGATACATATAATCAGATCTTATATTAAAAGACATCACCATGACTCACTGAATAGTCAGTTTTGTCCCCATTTTTGACTAATTGCAATGTCTGATGTAGTTTAGGATCATTTATTTAAGCATCCACTATCAACTACTTAAGATTAGGTTTAGCTTTTAATTGAGCCATTAAAGCTCCATTAGGTGCTATTCTTCAAGTACCCCATTGCAGTGTCAAAGCTGATACGGACTTCTTATTTAAGGCATCAGCAACCATATTAGCCTTACCAAGATGATAGTCCACTATGAAATCATAATCTTTAAATAACTCAAGCCATCGACGTTGCCTTAGGTTAAGTTCTTTTTATATTAGTAGATACTTGAGTCTCTTGTGGCCGATGTAGATTCTACATTTCTCACCATACAATTAATAGTGGCAAATTTTTAAAGCAAAAATAACTGCTAATAACTCTAAATCATGAGTTAGATAGTTCTGTTCATGAGGCTTCAACTATCTCGATGCATAAGCTATTACCTTTCCATCTTGCATCAACACACATTCGAGACCAATTCCCGAAGCATCACTATACATAGCATATTCTTTACCCGAAATGGGTTGGGTAAGTACAAGTGCTTTAATAAGCATTTTTTTCAACTGTTCAAAACAAGCTTGACATCTATTAATCTATTCAAATTTGACCCCTTTTCAAAGTAACTTGGTAAGGGGTGAGGCAATGACAGAGAATCTTTTCACGAACTGTTGACAATAACTCGCTAAACCCAAGAAACTTCTCACTTCTGGCATATTCCGAGGCGGTTTCCAATTCACAATTGCCTCAACCTTAGCTAGATCAACCCTGATACCATCTAAGGAGACAATGTGAACCAAAAAGGATACTTCTTTGAACCAAAAATCACGTTTACTAAGCTTTGCGTGCAATTGCTTTTCCCTCAACATTTAAAGCACAATCTATAAATGTTCTTCATGTTCTTTTTCATTCCTTGAATACACTAATATATCATCAATAAACACAACGATGAATGGATCAAGGTACGGTTGAAATACCCTATATTCATCCTATCCATAAAAACCATAGGCATATTAGTCAACCCGAATGTCATCACTAAAAAATCATAATGGCCATATCGAGTCCTGAAAGCATTCTTCGGAACAACTTCATTCTTCATCCGGAGCTAGTAATAACCTAATCACAAATCAATCTTGGAAAAGACCCTAGCTCACCTCAATTGATGAAACAAATCTTCTATTATAGGCAATGGCTACTTATTCTTCACCATTACCTTATTAATCTGTTGATAATCAATGCACATCCTTAAGGTGCCATCCTTCGTTTTAACAAACAAAACTGGAGCACTCCAAGGAGACACATTGGGTCGAATGAAACCCTTGTCTAAGAGCTTTTGTAATTGAGTTTTCAACTTAGTAGGAGCCATACGATAAGGAGCCTTGGATATAGGAGTAGTGCCCGGTAACTCCACTTCCCTCTCAGGCGATAAACCCGGTAATTCTTCAGGGAACACATCAGAAAATTTTTTACTTACCACCTATATATCTTGTAGCTTTATCAGACCCCGCTTAGAATAATATACCAAAGCTAGGAAAGCTTCACATCCTTATCTCAAATAATGTCTTGCTTGCATAGTGGAGATTACATCCGTCAAAGGATTAGAATGGATTCCTCGCACAATCACGTTAGGTTAATTCGGACTTCTAAGCATTACCATCTTCTTATTACAATCAACTATAGCTTGATGCTTACATAGCCAATCCATACAAAAAATTAAATCAAATTCATGAAATGGCAACGTAATTAACTCAGCGGGAAATTCTCTACCTTGGACCACTATAGGACAATTCTTATACACTCCGTTCATATTAACACTATGCCTTAATGGACTAGATAATTGATCGGAAGGAGGAATATTATCACATAACTTTTCAGGACATACGTAAAAGTGTGTAGATCCAGGGTCAATTAGAGCATGCATTTTAGTATTAAAGAGCAGAAATGTACCAATTATAACCTGTGGGGTGTCCTGCTCTTCACGAGCCTTCATAGAATAGGCCCATACTGGTGCTGCTGGAGGACGATGAATAGTCTCTGATATTGCCCCACCTCTAGGTTGGTTACCTCTACCACGTCCTCTACCTCTACCTCGCATAGCTTATGGGCCATTAGAGCTAGCCCTACTAGCTTCTTGCTGATCTTGGCAAGTATCATAGTCTTTCAGACAGTTTGCCAAGAAATGGTCAGTGCTCCCATATCAAAAACAACCACCAGTTAGCCACCTACACTCACCTCTATTGTGCTTGTTATAGTGGGAACACTCTAGCACATTGTTGCCTCATCTGCTAAATGCACCTCTACTAGCACCAGATGGATTAGAGGATCCCTGAGATCGACCCTAGTAGTAGGATTATTCACGGACTTAGATTGAGAAGCTACTTGCAGGTTCCTGGGCCTCTTTCCTGAAGATGAGCGATCTCGCGAGGGATTTCTTCTCTGAGCTCTCCCTCTCTGAATCAAGTCAGATCGCTTAATTCTGATTGTTGCTTGCACTATCTAATAGTAGCTTACATTCTGAGAAGTCATCATGGAGATCAGTAATGCCTTAATGGATTAATTATGCCCTTCTTTAAAATGCTGGCACCAAAATTCTTCAGTAAGCACTCCTACTGGTGTATACTTACTGAGCCTGCTAAACTCCTTCTCGTACTCTACTACTAACAAGGCTCATTGCTTTAGATTCAAAAACTGTTTCAACTTTGCTTCCCTATATGCTTTATGGAATTCTTCAATAAAGAACTCCCAAGTAATTGGAGCATTGGGTGCCTCTGAACTAATTTCCACCAATCGTACATAGGACCCTGCAATAGAGATACCACGTATCCCACTCTCTGGTCAGGTGAGCATCCAATTTCCTCGAGCACCCTCTGCACCCTATCTATCCAAAATTTGGCTTTATTTGACTCATCCAAATGGGTACCACAAAAATCTTCAGCTCTATACTTCCTTAATAAATTTGTCGGAGCTTTGGGTGTAGTCATTCTATCCAAGACCCTTGCCATATCTTGGGTTATCTTAAGAATAGCTTCCATAAGCACGACTGGAACATCCTGTTCCTCCCTAACCGGTTCAGCTGGATCGAAAACAAATGGATCTTGATCTAAAGGGTTAAAACTTTTGGCCGTTTCTTCTACCGCTTCCTGGGATGGATCCATCTCAAAGCTACAAAATTCAAAGACATCTACATTAAGCCAACACTTATCTATACACGTCTCTATACTACGGTCGACCAAAATCACCTATACCTGGGCTATGATACCAATAAATGTAACACCCTTTACTCGTACGTAGCAAACTACATCCTCATTAGGTGAGTCACCATGACGAATAAGGTTTACACCCACAAACATGCAATCTAGGCAACTTACACAATTATCAAGTTCGCATGCATTAAATTATGCCCAAAAATTATAAAATTTCTTTTGAACATGATAATGGCATACATTCCATTCACTAGACATATACAATTTATATGCATCACATTAAGGTCATTCACATCATAGGCAAATTACATTACATCATTCTTCATATAAATATATACATCTCTTAAGTTTAATACGTACATACCAAAAATTACAATATTACATCATAAAAGATTATAATTATATTAGTACGTCAACATATAAAACCTACAAAGAGGAACGATAGCCCCTAATGTGTTGGCCCTTGGGGATGCGAGTTTGTCCTTCCAAAATTGCTATCACTAACACCTGTACCTGCACGGATGAAACACCCGTGCTAAGGATAAAAGCTTAGTGGGGAAATATGAAATGGATAACCCCTCATAAAGGTCATCAATGTAGAACACATGCACATGGAATATACTTATAATATAATTAAATAAATATATATATAAAGATCGACATACAAAACTATGTTCAATCATACATATATCTCATATCGTTCAGTCATTTATTTTTACTCATACATTGCCTGCATCTTCAAAGTAGCAGATAACGGGTTAAACACATAGGTACCTGAAGGTACAATTACATTTTTATCACATACGCATAAGGATCTAAGCAAGATCCATGAGCACATAGGGATCTATTGTAACACCCCATTCTCCCCCTAGTAGTTTGAGCCATAATTGCCATGTGTTTGTGTGCATGTGTGAGAGTTTTGGCATGTGTTAAGGGCATTTTGGGCAAAATGCAGGTTTTGTGGGCTTTAATAGAGTGTAGGTGTATATATGTTAGTAGGGTGTGTATGTGTTAGGTTATGTTAGTGTGTGCATGTGCACATGGTAGTAGTGTGTGAATTATATGGGTTAGTCTTGTGTGTAATAGCATGTGTGTTATTGGGTGTGAGTGGTCCAGTTCCACCAACCAAAGGGTGACATGTGGCTAGGGATTTTGAAAGAAAGTGTAAATAGAAGAGAGAGAAAAAGGAGACAGCCATTCTTGTTGATGTTCCCGTTTCCTCCTCTTCTCTTTACTTCTTCTTCTTCTTCTTTTCTCTTCATTTGTGTTCCCTAACTTGGATTCAAGTGTGGTGGTGGAAATTGGTCATTCCTTGAGCTTTAATTGGTAAGTATAATGGGTTTCTTCTTCTTCTTCTTTTTCTTCTTCTTCTTCTTCTTCTTCTTCATACATTGTTCTTGATTTTTTGTTAGAATGTGTTTTAATTTAGGTTTTGTATTTATATGGATGTTGGGTGTTCTTGATTAGTTGAGCCTCCTCGCAATCCCAAGGGAAAGGAGAAGGCTAGTGGGAGTGGTGCTCATTGATTTGGAGCATAGGAATATCAGGTTTGGAAATTTGATTATTTTGATGTATATTTGTGATTTGTGCATTTGCATGAGATTTCTTAAATTTGATGTTTGATGAGGCTTATTATAGTGCTAATATGATGGGTATTCAATTGATTTAAGTTATGATGCATGAATGTTGAGTTATTGAGCAAATTTGAAGTTTGAGGAACCTTTACTGTAAAATTTCTTGGTTTGTGTTCTTGAGAAGCTTGATTTTGTTAATGCATGATTTTAATTGTGTTAATTGTTGATTTAAGTTGTGTTTTATGTCATATGTGATGGTGGAAGGCTTATTTGAAGGTAAGATGAGATTTTTTTTGGTTTTGGGTCAAAATGAATTTGTTGTTGGAAGTCTGGGATTTTCTGCGTTTGGCTGGGAAAATGGAAATCGCGATGCTGTCGCGAGCACGACAGAATGGTGAAATCCAGTTTTCACATTGAATTGCTCTGTTGTTTGTGAGGCGTCTGACTCGTGATTTGGCAGCACGACTCATGAAGCTTCGGCATGCATGAGTGGTGAAGCAGATCATGCGTCGACCGGGGAGACTGAGAGTTCACGAGACATGAACTACGTTGAACCATGTTCACGAGTCGTGAACCAAGTTCACGAGTCGTGAACAAGGTTCATCAGTCGTGAACTTTGTTCACGAGTCATGAACAACCTTCACGAGTCGAGAAGGTTGTTCAAGACTCATGCTGGCACAGCACGACTCGCATGCTTTGCCCCTTCCCACGCGCAAGCCATCTGGCAACTGTCGCGAGCTCGACATTGATCGTGATCGCGATAGTGACCCCGCTTTGCCTTATTTTTTCGATTTTTCCCCTCTCTTCTAAAATGACTTTTGTATCATTTTTTCTTGGGTTTTTACTATTGTATGGGAATTATTATGCTTATATATGTGCAATATTATGATTTTTTTATGATGAATTATATGTTATGCCTTGAGCATGATTTGTATTATATATGACTTGCAAGAGTCAGTCTAGTGGATAGTTAGGCATGCCTAAAAGAGTTCTATAGCTGTAGCCCTCTGTTCTATTCTAGACCCTGATCAGGTCCCCATTTAGTTCCTCGCGAACTTCAATGTGTTTGGATCTTGTTTAAGATCCCCTTTGTAAAATGTTTTGAAATGAGAAAATATGATATTATTTTTTGATTCGTACCCGTAAGATACCGCCATGTGTTCGATTCGTACCCGTAAGATACCACCATGCATTCACTCATTATCCACTATTGTGAATCAGCAGGTGTTATGATTTGTTCTATTACACTTATGAGAATGTGAATCCGAATGACTATGATTATAAGTTTGTGAATCTGAATGACTCTATTTATGAGCATATGAATCAGTTGGCATATGAATATGATTATGAACCTTTGAATGGATATGAATGTGATTCGTTTATGCTTATATCTTATGATATTCAGCTTATGACATTACGTATATGATTTGCCTTGATGACCATTGTGAATGGCCATCCATATTATTGTTGTTTGTTTCCCCACTAAGCATTATCACTTAGCACGGTGTTTCACCCATGCAGGTGCGGAAGGTGTATAGCTTTTGGGAGAGTCGCCGCCAGTCAAGCCAACACAGTGGGATTGTTGATAGGACTTAGCTTCTTTTTGTATTATGATTATTTTATAATAGTGATCTCTCGTTGTAATTAGTCTTTTATTCAGCTTCCGCTATGTACCTCTGAAAGTTGTAATTATGTTGGTATTAGAACAGTTATGTATTGAATATTGTTATTCCTTCAATGAATGTTCATTTGGTTTTAAAAGTTTTAATTTTCGCTATTTATGTGTATGTTTATATTATGTGAATGAATACTTTGTACCATTTTGCTTGGTGACACCCTTTCTCATACGGGTTCTCACTCCCTTGCGGATGGGTTCCCCTACGTATGGGAAGGGGGTGTTACATCCATTAGGAACCGGAATGCATAGGGACCCAAATGGAGTCCAAACACATAGGTTGCAGCAATAATAGACCCTATAAGCATGCCTATCTATCCATGACTGACTTATTGCAAGTTATTAATTAAACCATATTCATTTGGTTCACATTGAAATCCACTAAAAATTACCACACATATGATAATATTAAAGAATAACTAATAATATTCCATACTTTACCAAATTTCATACACAATTAATTTTTTTGAATCATTGTTCAGATTTCTTACAAGTCATATTGAATGAACATCAAAAATCCTCTCAAATAAAAGAAGTAAAACAATACATATAATAAAGTTATGAGGATTACACGGCGGCAAGGAAATCCTGATAGCTATGTAAACTAGGACATACGCATTAAATTGAAAACAAAATGCATTTACAAGGCGGTCATAAAAATTCACACGGCAGTCAAACAAGGTTACACAGCAGTTAGAAATTCATGACAGCCGTGTAAACGGAGGAATCAAAAGATTCTAGAAAGATGCTACCCATAATGGTTTTACAAGGCGGGAAAAGCATTTTACATGGTGGTTAGGGTAGTTACACAGCGGTCAGAAATCCTTTACCACCGTGTAGCCCTATTTTATTTCATAAAAAGCTAGAACTCAACAGGGCTACAGACTTAACTTAAATTGAACACTCCAAACGAACTAGTAAACATCCTTTTTAACTTTCTAATGGCATAAATTTTAGGTCAATTAGACATCTAAAACTCCAGATATAGTCTAAATAATCCAGACTGCTCCTATTGGGGTGGCAGAACCCCTGAGTTAAGTTTGAGCTCATTTTAAAGAATTTAGAGCTAGAATTAGCTCCTGGTTATTTCTATCAAAAATACAAATATATGTTTCAAATTTCAAACCCAACCAAAATCAGGCAATTTAAAGTTGTATAACTCCACTTATTCCTGAAACAACCACCAAGGGTCAGATAAAATTTAAGGCAGAGTTTCCCCCAAAACTCATCATGCCCTAAATTATCCAATTCAACTCAAATCACAA